>VWZW01006597.1:585-78805 GCA_013397115.1 Edolisoma coerulescens
AAGAGATCAAGGTGCAGGAGCACCTAGGCAAGTTTGGGGGGGGGGAGGGGAGAGCAGAGTGGGCTAGAAGTGCAAGAACACCTGGGAAAGGTTTACTGGGGGTAAAGAAGGGGTTATAGGGGTAATAAGTGGGTCTTATTGGAGCAATAAGGGGGTGATGGGGGTAAAAAGACAATAATGGATTGGGGGGTTATGGGGGTAATTAATAATGGGGGTGGGATAGTTAATTCTGGGATAATTAATCATAGGGTTCTGTTGCAGCCTAATAACAGTGGGAGTGATGGAGGATAAAGGGGTAATTAATACTGCGGGGTCATAAGGGGTGATTAGTGATGGTGTAATTAGGGGCTAATGAAGGGGCAATTAATAACAAATTATTAATGAGGGGATGATAAGGGAATGATAAGGAGGGGCAGAGCAGTAACAGAATACCAGGGTGATAATTTGAGGGTTTGGGGGTGCTAGGTGCCCCTCAACCACCCCTGGCTCCCCCAGACCCCACTGACCTTTCTTTTGTCCCTGCAAGAGCCCCCAGACAGACCCCCTTTACCCCCTAGACATGTAACTCCTCCAAGGAGTCACTCAGACTCCCCTGACTGCCCTTCATTCTCTCCCTGACCACCCCCCATTTTATGCCCCCAGACTCCACTGCTGGTGGCAGCAGCGGCTGCAGCCCCAGAGATTGTGCGGGACCTGCTTGTCCTCGGGGCCAATCCCGATGCCGCTGACCATGGGGGCCGCACGGCCCTGCACCTGGCCGCAGCCTATGGGCACCCTCAAGTCCTCCAGGTGAGACCCCAACCCCCAAATCCTCCAGCTGAGACCCCCCAAAACCCCAAATCCTCCACCTGAGACCCCCAAACCCCCAAATCCTCCAGGCGAGAGCTCCAAACTCCCAAATTCTGCAGGTGAGGCTCCCAAACCCCAAATCTTTCAGGTGAGACACAAAAAGGCTGAGAGAATTGGGGTTGTTCAACTTGGAAAAGAGAAGCTTTGGGATGACATAATTGCCCTTTCCAGTATCTGAAGGCAAGTTTCAGGAAAGATGGAGCAATGCTATTCACAAAGGCCTGGAGCGACCGAACAAGGGGAAATGGTTTTAAATTGAAAGAGAAGAGGTTTAGATTAGATATTAGGAAAAAATTCTTCCCTATGAGGGTGGTGAGGCCCTGGCACAGGCTGCCCAGAGCAGCTGTGGCTGCCCCATCCCTGGAATTGTCCAAGGCCAGGCTGGACGGGGCTTGGAGCAACCTGGGACAGTGGAAGGTGTCCCTGCCTATGGCAGGGGCCTGGAACAAGATGATTTTCAAGGTCCCTTCCAACCCAAACCATTCTATGATTCTATTCTATTCAATCCCAAATCCTACTGGTATAACCCCTGAATCCCTCTAGGCCCCCTAAAATCCTATGGTTGAGACCCCAAACCCTCCAGGTATAACCCAAACACATCCCCCGGGGGCCCCAAATCCCACAGGGGAGACGCCAAATCTTCCAGGTGAGACCCCAAACCCTCCCAGGCTCTCCAGATCCTCCAGGTGTGACCCCAACCCTCCAAATACTCCAGGTGCAACCCCAACCCCCCCTTGGGCTATCCCAAATCCTCCAGGTGAGACCCCAAACCCCCCAGGCTGCCTAAATCCTACAGGTGAGACCTCCAGCCCCTGCAAATGCTCTAGGTGAGACCCAAACCCCCCACAGGCTCCCCCAGTCCTCAAATCCTCTAGACCCCAAACCCCTAAATCCTACAGGTGAGATCCCCAAACCCCCCTTGGGCTCTCCCACATCCTGCAGGTGAGACTCCAAATCCCACAGGTGAGACACCCCACCTCCTCCCAAATCATCCAGGTGCAAGTCCCAACTCCCTGTGGGCTCCCAGAAATCCTCCATGTGCAAACCCAACCCCTATGAGGACTGGGCAACCATGGGGACCACAAAATGGGCCCAGAAGAGACCCAGTTCTCCTGGGACACCTGAAAACTGGGCCATGGGGTACCCAGGTGTCCATACGGGATCCTAAACCCCTTTGAGGGACCCCAAAGCCCTCCCCAAAGGGTTCCAGGTCTCTGTGTGGACCCCAGACCTTCCATGGGGGACCCCAAAACTGGCCTACACATGTTCCAGTTGTTTGGGAGGGACCCCAACCCCAGGCCAGGTGTCCTGGGAGACCAGGGAGCCGGCCTAGGGGGGTCTGTGGTATCCAGGGGGACCCCAAATCTCTCCCCTTGCCTTCCTAGGCCATGATGTCCTCAGGGGTCCCTGTCAACATGGAGGCCAGAAATTTTGAGGGTCAGCAAATCTGGTGGGGGGAGGCAAGGGTGGTGGAGGGGCTNTGTTTGGGTGGGACCAGGGAAAGTTTGGGTGGGACTGGGGAGAGTTCAGTGGGTGGGTCCCCAACTGGGGGGAAGGGGGACTCAGGGGTCCCTGATTTGGGTTATCTGATGAGTCCCCTATTTCAGGGTGTCTTGGGAGAGTCTCACTTGAGGAGTATTCAACATAGGAGGGGCTTGGGGGTCCCTGAAGGGGACCCTGGGGATCCCCATTTTTGGTAGCTCTTGGGGGGATTCCTGGTGGATGCATCCCTGTTTTGAGGGGGTGGGGAGTCTCCACTTTGGGGGTCCTAGTTGATGGCGGGAGGGTCCCAGGGGGGGTGTCTGTACTTTGAGGGGGTCCCTAGGAGGGTTCCCAATTCCAGAGGGCCCCTGTTTGGGGGAGGGGCCCTTCCTGACCCCTGTTGGTTCCTCCCCAGGCCAGACCCCTCTGCACTGCGCTGTCCTGGCCCACAATGCCTCGCTGCAGGGAGGGTACACCCCCGCGGGGGGCTCTGGAGGGGGGTCCCCCACTCCCCAGGACCGACTCCGCTGTGTTGAGCTGCTACTGCAGATGGGGGCGGACAGCAGCAGTCAGGTACAGACCCCCCAAGGACCCCCAGGTACCCCATGACCCTCCAGGTGTCCCTCAGATCCCCTAGGTTCCCCCCCAGACCTCTGTGCCCCTCAAAAATGACTGTGTCCTACCTCAAGGTCCCTGTGGGCTGGGTAGACCTGAGGTACAGGCCACTGGGGTCCGTTGGGGTACCTTGGGAGGGGTGTGGAGGGGGGTGGGACCCCCCACAACACCTGGGTGCCCCCCAAAGACCCCTTGTGTCTCCCTTCAGGGTCCCCATGGGCTGGGTAGGCTTGAGCTCCCAGGCATTAGGATCTCTTGGGGTCCTTTTGGGGAGGTTAAGGAGGTTGTAGGGGGGTGGGGCACCCTGTGGGGCCCCCTCTCACCCCTGTCTTGCCCCCAGGACACCAAAAGCAGCCTGACAGCACTGCACCTGGCCGTGCGGGGAGGCAACCTTGCCCTGGCCCACCTACTGCTGCGCCAGCCTGGCATGGCCCCCCGCCTTGTCAACATGAAGGTTTGAGGGACTTGTGGGGCTGGGGGGAGCTCTGAGGGGCTCTGGGGTCCCCCTAGGGCGTCGTGGGGCAGTTGGGGCTGGGGGACCTCTGGGGGGCTCTTGGGGCCTCTGGAGGTTGATTGGAGGAGTCCGTGGAGCTCTTTGGGGGCCTTTGGGGTCCCTCTAGTGGCTCGGGGGGGTTGAAGGGGCTCTGGGAGGTTCAGAGGGATCAAAAGGGCACTGGGGGCTTTGGGGTGTCTGTGGAGAGTCTGGGGGGCTGGAGGTATCGGTATCAGATCTCGAGGGTCTCTGAGGTACCTCTGGAGGGGCTGGAGGGTGACTTGTGGGTGCCCTGAGCCCCCTCACATCCCCCAGGCCCACGGGAACACCCCCCTGCACATGGCGGCAGCACTACCTAGGACCCCCAGCCAGGAGCCCCTTGTGAGGCTGCTCCTGGCCTGGGGGGCTGACCCCAGCGCCCGCAACCTGGAGCACGACCTGCCCCAGGGCCTGCTGCCCCCTGGGTCCCCTGGAGACCAGGTGAGACCCCCAGATCACCCTCACACCCAGAACCATCCTCAGCACCCCACTGCATCCTAAAACTTCCTGCTGATGGGAGGAAATGCCCAAAATTGCTCCTGAAACCCCAAAATCCCACTCTTTTGCTTCAGATCCCTGCTGCTATGCCCCCAAATCCTGCTGTTGTAACCCAAATCCTGTTGTTTTACCCCGTATCAGTCATAGTCATCATGGCTTCATGATGGAAAAGTCCTGCTTGTTGAACCTGATTTCCTACTACAACAGGGTAACCCACCTAATTGATTTAGGAAAGCCAGTAGATGGAATCTTTTTGAATTTCAGCAAAGATTTTGATATAGTCTCTCATAGTGTCCTTTGGGACAAACTGTCCAGCCCACAGCTGGATAAACACATCATGCCATGGGTCAGTGGCAAAGGGTTATAGTGAATGCAGTGACATCAGGCTGGCATCTGGTCACTGGTGGGGTTCCAAAGGGCTCAATCCTTGGCCCAGTTCTCTTTAACATCTTCATTAACAACTTAGATGCAGGACTTGAAGGGATACAAAGTTTGCTGACAACGCTAAATTGGAAGAGCTGTCGACTCCTTTGAGGGCAGAGACAAATTAAAGAGATGGACAATCACCAAGTGTATCAAGTTTAACCAGGGCAAGTGCACCTGGGACGGGGCAACCCTAGATGTACAGACAGACTTGGGAACGATAGGCTGGAGAGGGGTGTTGTGGAAAAGGACCTGGGGGTCCTGATTGATGGCAAGTTGGATACGAGTCAGCAGTGCCCTGGCAGCCAGGAGGAATGTCTGTGTCCTGGGGGGCATCAGGCACAGCTTTGCCAGCTGGTCAAAGGATGTGATTGTCCCGCTCTGCTCTGTACTGGGGTGGCCTCACCTTGAATATTGTGTGCAGTTTTTGGCACCACAATATAAAAAAAGACATTAAGCTATAGGAGAACATCCAAAGGAGGGCCACAAGGATGGGAAAAGGTCTGGAGAGGAAGCCTTATGAGGAGTGGCTGAGGCAAGTGTTCAGCTTGGAGAAGACTGAGGTCAGACCTCATTGGGGTCTTCAGCATCCTCCCAAGGGGCAGTGGAGGGGCAGGTACCGATCTCTTCACTCGTATGACCAGTAACAGGACTAGAGGAAACAGCTGGAGCCAAGTCAGGGGAGGTTTAGGTTGGGTATCAGGAAAAGGCTTTCACCCAAAGGGTGATCAGGCACTGGAACAGGCTCCCCAGGGAAGTGGCAACAGCACAAAGCCTGTCTGAGTTCAAGAAGCATATTTGACAATGCTCTCAGGCACATGATGTGATGCTTGGGGTGTTCTGTGCAGGGCCAGGAGGTGGACTTCATGATCCTGGTGGGTCTCTTCCTATTCAGCATATTCTATGATTTTATGATATCCTGCTGCTTTTCCCCAAATCCCACTGCTTTACCCCAAATCCTGGTTGTTTACTCCTAAATCCCACTTGTTTATCCCAAAATCCTGCTGCTGTGCCCAAAAGTTCTGCTGTTGTACTCCAAAATCCTCCTGCTTTACACCAAAATCCTGCTGGTTTACCCCCTCATTTTCACAACCCCCCCAAACCATGGGGTCCTGTCCCAGGACCTTTGGGTGACATCCCCGTGTTCTGGGGTAGAACCCCAGGATTTGGGGACCTCCCTGAACTCTCCCTCCCCCACAGCTCCGCCTCCTTCTGAGGAGCCGCCGGGGGTCCTATCGCCCCCCTCCCACCGCCGAGTGACATCAGAGGGGCGAGGTCTCCTGGGCATGAGAGGGGGAATACCCCCAATATTGGGGGATTTCCCCCCGCCATGTTAATTTTTCCCAATTTCAATGAAATTGCCCCCAAGTTTCTGTGAAATGAGTCTGAACCACATTGGTTTGGTGGGGGGAGGAGCATGGGGGGGGTCCAGCTCCCTCTTCCCCCCCCCAGTAGAGCCCTCCCCCCCAGCTTCATTAATGCAGGCTGCTAATGAGGGGCATCCTCTCCAAATTGGGGGAGTTGGGGTGGAGGATGCCAAATTGGAGGGGAAACCCAAAAACTGAGGGAATTCTGGAATTAAATAAAAACTTTGTTAAAATCTGAGTCTGTTTTTTCCCAATGCCCTCAGTCTCTCCTCAGTCCCTCCCAGTGCATCCCAGTCCCTCTCCAATGCATCACACTGACCCCAGAAAAAGGAGTGGGTTCAGGGACAAAGGGCTTTAAATTGTGAGGGGAAAACTTCCTTTTCTGTTATTTCAAGGATTAAGTCATTTAAAACCCCCCCTTTGACACTATTTTAAGGCCTTAAATTAAGGGGGGAAATGGTGGGAAGTATGAGGGTAAAAGAGCAGGGAACATGAGGGAGAAAGGGTGGGAAATAAAAGGGGAAAGAGGGTGATAACCATGAGGCAGTTGGGGTGACTTCCAGATGCTTTGGGTGCCCCCAAATGCTGAGGTTTTCCCCACCCTGGACCTCGGGGCGCTCTAGGGGAACTGGCGAGGCCCAGTTAGACCCTTAGAACCATCAAACCCCTCACTGCACCCACCAAATCCCTTCACAGCACGCCCTCAAACCATCCCAGCTCCCCCAATCCACCTTCAAACCTTCCCAACATCACCAAAAACCGTTTTAGCCAGATATAGCTCCTCTTAAGCACACTCAAATCTCACCCAGCACCACTGAAAGGCTGATCGATACTACCAAATCAATCCCTCTCAGCACCCTCTAAATCTGCTCTAACACCACTGAACCTCCTCCTAGCATCTCCAACACCGTACCAGCACCTTACAAAACCCCTCCTAGAGATGGAAATGATGGAAATTTCCTAATTAATTTTTCTACTTAATGGGGTTAATTAACTTTCACTTAATTGTTTTGATTAATAATAAGCAGTGTAATTTTCCATGTTAGCCAGCATGTAGTAAAGTTTTTTCACAGACTGCTATTGTAAGAACAGTTTGGGACAATTACTGAAATGTTAAGTTTTGCTAAACCAACCTTGATATGCTTCAATTAACAAAGCCTGAGGGAGAGAAATTATGCTGAGAACTTGTTTTGCCAATTGACAGGGACAATTTGAAGGACACAGACACTAATGGGAAGACTGCTCTCATTTTACTATGAATATTAAGGCAACACAAAAGCAAAATGATACATTCAAGAAAACTACACACTTGGCTTTAGCAACAAGCCAAAATAAGGAAGGTAATGCACCTAATCATTATTACACGAGAGACAGGACAGTGATTGAGAAAGATACATCACTAATTGCCTAAATACTTTACCATCCTCCAGAGTCTGCAGTTGCTGGGAAGCCCCATGTTGCAGCAAGGACCCAGAGAACCCTTCCTGGCAACTGTGAAAGACATACACGGTGCATCCACCTGTAGGTGAGGTCTCCAAATTCGCCCTGAAAGGGAGTCCAGTTTTTATAGGCCCAAATCAACAAGTCGAAGCTACTTGGTTATATTTTTGACACAGAAACACCTGGATCTGATGGCACACTTCCCGACCAGTGGGGGCCAGGGCTTGGCCAGAGCCCCAGCCTCAGCTGGGAGGGTTTCCCCTAAAATATCGTACAAACAAGTTTCTATTCATGTCAGCTGGGAAAATGTCTTAAAATTATACATTTTTTGCAGATAACTACACAAGGTTATGCGAAAGTTTCTAAAGCAACTGGTTTGGTGTTAAACAGCTAGCATAAGCATCTCCATCATCTATTTTTAGCTAAATAATACTGATTGTGTTAAGTCACATAATGCCCAGGGTTCATCTTGTAAGTCAGCTCTGGCTGATGCTGCTCAGGCCTAAGCACATCTGAACGGGACACCAGGAATGCAAAATGTACAGACTACAAGAACAGGTTGCAGAAGCCACAGATGAAGAAACTAACAAAGACAATTCAGCATCTGTACAGAAACTCTCCCTATGTGGGAAAAAGATAATAAAAGGAATGAAAATGAGGACTCAGTAGCATAAGATGCAAGAAATCAAGACCAAATAGAAGACAGAATACTCAGTAATGAAGAAAATTACGTGATTTATACTCAATGAACATTTCAGAAGCAGGTGGATAAAATCCATAATAAAGGTGTAGCATCGTGGATTGCGAGTTCCCACAGCCCCCTTGCAGCCCTGCCCTCAGTTCCCCCTTGGTGGTCTGTAATCCCTCCCCTGTTCCATCCTCACTGGCTGGTTCCCTGTTGATCCCTCCCATGTTCCCTTTCCCTATTGGAATGTACCCCTCACTCCGCCTCCCTATATCCCGGTATAAAACACCTGTAACTTCCTGGTGTTGTATCTAGCTGCTTCTTCATCTTCAGAGGATTAAACTCTCTGGAACCCAAGCAGCAGATTGCTCCTCTTCGCCTTTATCTCTGCTGGCACATCTCCCACCAGCCTGGGGGAAGCCCCATTGAGTAGGGAAGCTGCGTTCTCGACCACTTTTGTGTGTGTTCCTGCTGTGGCCGGGGCGTAGCACGCAGACCCCGGGCTCCCTTCATCCAGGCTCACGCGCCCTCCCAAGCAGCCGGCCTGGCAGAGCTGCTGACGGCATCCTGATAACGTGGCCCCACAGCCACACTAAGTGCAACACACCAGGTGAGCGGAGTGCCATATGAATGTAGGTCATCCTCTGGATTTACTAGGGAGGTGTGACCAGTGGCTATGTTTCGATGCTGTTCTTTATTTTCAGGAAGTAAAGCTGGCTATCAGCACTCAAGGTAAATTGACCATGGTGAGCAATGACTGGTATACAGAAGTATAATTGAAAAGAAGTCATGAAATGAAGTTTCATCTCCATTATGTCTCTCCTTCCTTTGTCTCCCTTAGAGTCTCTCCCCCTCTTTGTCTCTCTCTCCCCTTTCTCTTTGCATCTCTCCTTCTCACCTCTATATCTCCTACCCCCTCTCCACCTCTCCATCTCTCTTTCTTCCTTGTCCTTTAGTCTCTCTCCCTCCTCACTGCCTCTCTTTAGACTTACACTCCCCTTTGCATCTCTCTTAACCTCTCTCCCCAATTTGCACCCCTTAGCTTCTCCCCCCCTTAAAATATCTCCCTGTTTCCTTCCCTCTTTGCCTCTGCCTCTCCTCTTTGTCTCCCTCTTGTCTTCTTTTGTGTCTCTCTTTCCTACTTCTCTTGTTTTCTTTATTGTCTCTCTTGTCTTTTCTCTTTGTCTCACCTTCTTTATTTTAAAATGAAAGCAGCTAGAGAAAATGGCTTGCTCAGCAACCGTGCTTTCCAGGCATCCATTGTAACAGACCGGGACAGTTGTGACAGGCGCTTCTTGTAACAGTTCATTCTGTTAGTGTCTTTTATCAGGCTCCTTAGTGCCTTGTTGGCTCACCTTACAGTCCCGTAGGTCATCTTGCCCAACAGCATCTTGGGTCTTGCAGTCATTGCTCTTGCTGAGTGTTTTTCTCTCATCATGTTTTGTCATCTCGCATAGAAGGGGTGTCTCTGTGTGTTTGGTCTGGAGCTGCTCTGCCCTGATGCATTAGACTGGGGGAAAAGGTGGACTAGCAGTAAGGGTCTCATGCTAACATGTTGATAAGCTTAGCTCCTGCAGTCCTCTCAGTCCACGCTGCAAATTGCATACAGGAGCCTGCAAGTTCAGTCAGTGTTCATTTGTTGTAGCACAGACTGTAATTGGACTCTAGATGGTGTTCTTAAATTGACACAAGATGTCCGGAACTGTTATCATGGAGCATTTTGGTGACTTTAGTAATAATTTTACTACAGATGCAGACAGATTAAATCCATAACAAAGTGCTAAGTGAGAGAGGTGATCAATAATTAACTCATGTAGACACAGTTAACTATTAAGAGACAGCAAATGGTAATTAAAAAACCTGAGAAGCAGGATTCACCTTAATCTTGTCGAGACAAGAGGAGCAAAGAATTTGTTGAAACCAGCACAAAAAAAAATTCTGAATCATCCAACGAAGGACTATGCATGCTCCGGAAAGAAAGGTGAAAAGTGAATTGTGAGGCAGACTACTAATCTTCATCAGAAAGACCCCCGAGGAAGAAGAGGAGCCTTCCTCACTGCGACCACCAAGGTGCCCAGCGCATGCGTGGTATGTATGCTAATGTATTAATGATTTCTGAGAAGTAATTTGTATAACCATGCCTATCCCAAGGAATGTGATGAATATTCATGAATTTTAGCCATAATACTGGACTGTGTGGAGTGCTCTGTGTGTGTGTGTTTAGAGGAACGATCCCCCACGCACCCAGCGCAGAATAAAGCAAATCCCCACTTCTCTGACTCTGAATTGTCTCTTGTCCCGGTTTGGGGGGATTCATAAGCAAAGCGTCGTATGGAAAAAAGGTCATCTTCTGGCTTTTCTGGGAAGGTGTGACCAGTGGTTATGTAGTCTTCTATGTTCCATGGCACAGCAGAAAAAAAGAAACTCCCCTCCCTATGTGGACTGAAGGAAGATTTTTGAGTAAAGAACTGACCAAAACCCTCATGCCCTGTCTCCCTAGGCTATCGGTGGGAAGGAGGGAGGGGCTGAGGGGGAGAAAGGTGTTCAGCCTTAAACGCCCCTTAGCCTTCCTGAGCCCTTCCCCCAGTGGTCATTTAGCCACTCAGGCACTGGGTTAGGGCCTCCAGAGGCAAGGTGTGGAGCATTGTCTCTGGTGTGCCAGGGATTGGCAGCCACTGCCAGGCTGGGATACTGGCTCTAGAGAGGTGGGAGGTATGCAGGGCAGTGCATTGCCTCGCCAGGGCAAGGCCTGACCTGCCCCTTTCCCACACACATGCACCCCAAAATGTCTCGAAACATCAGTCTCCTCCAGTCTCTCACAAAAGGACATGTTTCTGTATGGGCATGTTGTGCTGGAGCAATCCCTGGACATATTAAATTTTTGAGCTTGTCTCCAAATGTCAGAGCTGGGATGCTGACTATGAACAACAGTACTTTTCCTTGGGAATGGAAACATCTAATCCTGCTCTTGGTGCTGCAGATAACTGTCAGTCTACCGGAGGCAGAGTCCAGCAAGCCCTTTCTGTCCTGGCAGCTTTTGTGAGGGAGCAATCCTTGGACACATTCAATACTGGAAACAGTGTCCAAATTTTGATGGTGGGCTCCTGAAGGAGGATGACAGTTCTTTTACAAGGGAAAAAAGCACCTAGACCCAGTGTTTCATAAACAGTCCTGTCAAGGGACCTTCCCATTCAAAGGCAAATAAGGGTGTAGCAGGGCATCTCACCCCCCAACAAGAACTTATCTGTTGCTTGTTAACTGGTGAAATAACTCAAAAAGGACAAGCTGTCTTGTAGTGAGTTATTTTGGTGCCACGGGATTAACATTCCCAGCTGACAGTAAACATATTACTGTGGAAGTGAGATCTGGAAAGATAGGCTGGATTTCTGACTGACAGATACCTCACTTTACAAACTATAAAAGCTACACCAAGCTTTCACAAAGCAGAAATCTTCTGCACATTCCCTAGAGATGTGTGGAGTTTCTCCCCAGAGCAGGGATGCCTGCTTTGAGGTTACTCCTCTGGAGGCTGAGTGAAAGGACTCTGTGCACGTTATTGTCATTTTGGTGGTAAGTAACATTTGACTGCTAATCAATACTATTTCCTTTGCTAGCTTTAATGCTACCTTGATATCATGCACTCTCTTACGTAATCTACTAGTAATCCTTTTTGGTTTATATGGTGTAGTAAGTAAGATTAAGATCTTTTGTCTGTTACCTACTTTCTGTTCAATAAATAACTCATTTTATAAATAGACCTGATCTGCCATCCTTAGAACTTGCAGGTCAGTGGTTTCTTAAATTTAAGCTGTTGCCAAAAATCTGAGGCTAAGGTAAGGCTTGTCTGAAGCTCCCATTCATCCATTGACAAAGGGCTGACTTTCCATTTCAAAGGGTATGCAGAAGAGAGCATCCTTATCCACAAGAGTGAACTGCTCATCAGATTCCTTAATTGTGGTTAAAAGTGTGTAAGAATTTGCTACCACGGGGTGTAGGTCTCACACGATTTTATTAAGAGCTCTGAGATCTTGGACTAGCCTGTATTCATTAGTATGTGCCTTCTTTACCAGTAGGAGAGGACTCAGATTCCCTTAGTAATCCATGTTGCATAAATTTAGAAATTAATTCTTCCAACCCTTTTCTAGCTTCTAATTATTCTTCTATCCAATAAAGGATATTGTTTCTGCCTTACTGGTCTGGCATTAGGTTTCAACTGTATTCTTCCTGGTTCTGCTGCTTTTAATTTCCCTGGAATTCTGGTGGTCGGAGTGACAGCATTCTTCACCTTCTCTGGGATTCCTTCTGTTCCATTTGGTTGCTGTAATAACATAAAAATCTGGGCCTCCAGGGCTTTACTTTCTGAAATGCATACTTGTATTTGTCCATTTTCAAATATTATTTGTGCATTTAAACCGCTTAAAATATCCCTTCCTAACAAATGCAATATGCATTCAGGCATATACAGAAATTGATGTGTTAACGACTGTTTACCTATTTTGAATTTTAAAGGTTGGAAAAATGGCAGATTTTCACTCTCCCCAGTGGCACCAAAGGCATTTAATAGTTTCCTGACTAAATTTTCCTTTACATGTACATAAAACCAAATACACCACTCCAGTATCCACTAGAAATCAATTTTCTCATTCCCCAGCATTAATGTAACCAAGGGGTCAGCTGGGGATGACTCCCCCAGTTTTCTTCGTGCTTCACCTATAGTCAATAATTTCACTGCTTGTAAAGCAGGATCCAAGTCTGTATACTTTCCAGCTGTCTTCATTAATCATTCATAGAAATCAGAGGGCGATACCTCCCTCTCTTGCTTTATCTGATATGGTTTAAATAGGTTAATCCCCTTTAGAATAGCATGTTTCATTCCAAATATAATCAGTCTTTGATAATGCGTTAATAACTCCCATAGAACCTGATTATTAGGATCCCACCGAAGGTCAGTGCATAGAATATGATCATCTACTGTCTTCTACTCCTTGAACAGGTTTCCTTTTTGACCTTCCCCTGCAGCATTCCTCCTGCCCTTTTTGGGCTTTGTTCTACTAATGCAGCTACAGCTTTCGCATCTGACTATTTGACACTCTCCACACCGCTCACTAGCAACTTACTCAAATTCCTAGCAACAACGAATCCAAATATCACTGGCCTATCTTTTTAGTCGGGGGTATTTTAAATACCATCATAACTTTCCTGGGATAAGTCCCTACTATCAGACTTTCATCGGTTTCCAAACCGAAAATCCTTCCACTCCTCTATCAGCTACTCTCTTCCTCATTCCAGGAGCTACCAACAGTTCAACATCCTCGCTCTCAAGTCCCGATTGACTCTCCATTCAAAGAACAAATCTAAGTATTTCCATTTCACTTCTCTTTTCTTTTGGCAAAATAACATCAACTGCCAAGCCGTATTATAATCCCTTGATAACCTAATAGATACTCTGGGCACTTATGATACCAGATCTCTAATTTCCTGACAACCACTTTAGTATCAAATCCACAATTAACACAAATCCAGACCTTGCATTTACTTAAAATAACTGAAGATTAAACAGACACAATAACTAACTAAAACAGTAACTTATCGCTGTGCCAACACTAGAGAGTGCTCTAAACACACAGTCCTAGCTTAGGTGCCACTTCAGCAATTTACATTTGTTAAAATAAACATTTAATACACACCAAACACTTTAAAATTCACACAATAAAAAACCAATTACACTTAACACTCGTACAGCAATTTTTCTTTTTATATATCTACTATGGGCCAGAACAGACACTCAATAATACTATAAGACTCACAAAACACTTCACATTTCAGGCATTATCATAGGGTTTAATAAGCACAGACAACTGGCAAACCCCTCTACAATCTGGCTCATGCACTCATGGCACTGTGCCCAACTAATATATAGGCAAGTGGGACCGGGACCCGCCGTGTGCATGGTGTTAACCATGTAGTTTTCCAACTAGGTGGTAGGACTTGAACCCACACCCTTTGATACTCACTTATATGGTTTTACAATTATATTTTAATAGAAAATAGCCAGTTATATCATCACTAGTAATTTCTTTTTATAACCCAAATATCACACTCCTTTTTTTAACAGTTATATCACCACTTTTGTAACCCAATTATATTATACTACAGAGCTCAATTTCTGCAGGGATTTTTGGTCACAGCTACCAAAGGTAGCTGGTTAGGCACACCTTTTATACCCTCAGTAATGCCTTAATAAAATCCCAGGGGTCTTGCCCTGAACTCACCAGATCTGGGGATCAAGGACCTCCTCAAAAAACCTTTGGTGCATGCTGGAGCTTCTCTTGATCCCATGAATCCATGGAGCATCAGAAGCAGAGTCCTACCTGTGCTGCCAAAAATTGTCACTGAATATGTCACCTAACACTATTTTTTAGTATTAGGAAGTAGGCATTACTTTATTCTGGCCAGGGTGCATAGTAGATAAATCCAGCCATACACAACACTTTCAAAACTTTTCACTTATTTATACATTTTTAGCAAACAAAGAAATTAATGTTCATTGGTTCTAAATTACATCATTATCTTCATTAATTAATATTCTATCCTCTGTTGGTTATTGATTTCTCGCTTCTCATGCTAATTAGTCTACATTTTTCAGCCCTTTTATCATCTTTTTCTCAGACAGGGAGTCTCCAGCTGAAGTACTGAGGCCTGAACAACAGGCCCTGAGCCAAAGTTGACCTCTAGATGAACCTTCCAACCAAACGTTGTATTAGTATCTGCTCATTAATGGAATATGGATGATCATTAGCATTACGATATATGTATCTGCTCATTAGTGAAATATGCATGATCACTAGCAAAATATGCAGTGTGATAAGAATATATTTACCTTTCCATATTTAGAAGCCAGACAAGGCCATGAAATCAGCTATCTGGCCTTGTTTGGGGGTGTATGGTCAAAGCCAACTCCCTTGGTTCCTCCTTTAGCCCTGGCTGGGCTTTGGGAGGAACCCAAGAGAAGGATGAAACCAGATGTTTCCGCAGGAGAAGTTACATTAGCTTGTTTATTTACATTAACAATTGAAAAGCTGGGCCCTCTCACAGTGAAAATTAATGCCTCGCCTACGGGTGGGCGCACCACATAGGATTTCCCAGTTACCAGGAGTGGTTCTCCAAATCCTTCGCTGTGACTGGGGCTCCCCAACTGATGTGCAGATCTGGGTGATGGTAAAATATTAGGGTAGCTAGTGATGTATCTTTCTTAATCACTACAGGCAATCTTTTGTAGTAACGATAAGGTGCATTACTTAGCTTATCCTTTGTAATTCTTTGCAGTTTTGCACTACAGTAAATTACACTTATTTCTTAAAGTTGGCATCTGTGTCTTTTTGCTGACCTTGTTTTCTGGCAAAACACCAGCACATGTTGGATCATCTCTGTTAGTCTCTTCTTTATCTTCTGGTTACTCCAACATATCCTTGGTGGGCCATAAATTTTGGAACCCAAGTGTCAAGCTTTTAACTCCCTCAGGCTTCATTCATTGAAGCTTATCAGGGTTAGTTTAGCAAAACTCAAAGTTTCAGTGATCTAATAATCAAGCTCTAACAATAACAGCCTGTGAAACGAAACTTAGCTATGTGTTCTCTGAAGCGGAAAACTATACTGCTTAACTACTTATGATTAATACACTGCTTACCATTAATTTAAAGAATTAATTAAAAAGTTAATTTAAACCATTAATTAGAAAAAAAGGAATTAGGAAAGTTATATCATTTTCAACATCATCATCCACATCACTTAGGAAGATACTAAACAGCATTGCTCCCAGTATGAATCCCTGGGAGTTCCCACCTCTGACAGGTTCCCAGTTTGGAAAGGAGCTGGTTCCCAGCCCCAGCCACTCCATGTACGGACGGATATTCCAACGTGTCAGCCACCCTCGCCTTCCCTGCAATGCCGATCATCGCCTCCAGCTGTCCTCGCAGACCCTTTTCCCCCCCGTGTGACCAGCACCGGGCCCGGCTAGGCAGGGGAGGGCTCCGAGTCCCTTTCTCCTTGTCCTGCCCCACGTCTTACCACGGCCCTGGTTCAGCCACAGGCCCCGGCCCTGCCCCTGACACCTTTCAGCGGGAAGCAGGACCCAGCTGCGCAGAGGAGAGGAGGTTCAAGGCAGCAAAGAGCAGGGGTGGAAAAGAGGCCTATTTACAAGGATTTGTGCTCCCCTCTCTGTTCCTAATAGCTGCTGGAAGACGGATGAGGCCCAAAGCCTCATACTGGCTCCCAGGTCAGCTCTGCACTGCAGCTGTTCTGTGTGATGTCTGTGCTGCAGGATCACACAGCTGGCTGCTCTCTGCCAGAGCCTGCTGGTGATGGGCAGGGGAGCTGCTGGCATGCAGAGGGCCTGCCAGCGGGTGATGGTGGCCTACAATTAACAGAGTCTGATGTGCTCGGTCAAATGTGTCTGGCAGGCTGCTGGGGTTCCCTCTTGAGCACAGTGTGAGGGAGAAACAAAACCAGGGACTAACGTTACCCAGGGATCCTCGGGGCCATCACAGGCTAGCCAGCTCTACCAGCTGGTCTGGTGTCCTAGTCATTCTTTGTTGGCTTTGTGGATCTGCCGTGAGGACACCTCTAACAGCAGAGACTGGACAAGTTTTTTAGCACTCTACTCCTTGGCCATCCTCATGTTTAAGAAGTTTTTCCTTATAATCAAGGCTCCATATTGTGCAAGGAGGGGACTTGCCCAGATTTTGGAAGAGGGTATGGGTGTATTTTAGAGATGGAACAAGAGCCCTCCCCAGCAGATTTCTCATACTTACAGGCTGCTGTTCACCCTATCATGCACCCTAGACTGGTATCGGAAACACCCTCTCCCAACATGAAAACTACTGAACCATTTAACTTGTAGGAGAATAATGGGGATGTGCAAAAGCTTAGGGGCAGATCTGTGGCCCAAGCTCTTATTTTATATCTCTTCTGTCCTTCCTAGGACACCTCTTAAGGCCTCAATTGGCTTTAAATCTTCAGGAAGATAGTTTTGCTATTCTTAACCCATCTCTTAGTTTTCACCCATCTCTCCAAATGTCCAAAAGGATTCCAGTTGCTCTGCACCAAAGCTGTGAGCTGAAATCAAACATCGTGCATACAGCTAGGGAAAGTTTCCTAGGTGATTCCATTCAATTCATCCCAGGTCTTCCCGACTTTGCCATTCCTCTCCTTTTCTCATTTGCCTTGCAGATTAAGGTAGAAAAACCCAGGTAATTCTTACCAGGTGGCCATAGACGTGCTTGCCTCCCACTGTTCATGCCTAGCAAGTCACAGTTTGAAAAGCAAAAAGGAGATTCTTATCTTACTGGAGGGCAGAAACCCCAACCACGTGCTCATAAACAAGCCAGGGGCCTCCCTGACCTCAGTTCTCAAACCAAAAAAGGAACTAGCACACCTTTTAGCTACCCAGACTAGAACCAAAGAAAAATGCTTTGTTTGCAATTTCTGCTCGTTTACTTTTTCTCTTCAGAAAGCCCCGGGTCTTCACCTCCCCTCACTCCTAAGAAAAATGAAGGCAGGCAAAATGCCTGTCAGCAGATACCTGACCTGGGAGCGCTGGGCAACTGCACACCATTTCAGCCTCTACTTCTGCGTGGCTTTCAGGTATCCCCTTTCACAGTCAGACAGGGTAAAAGCAAGCCTGACTGGCTCTGATCACTTTCTGTGAGATTTCATAATCTCTGCTGCTAGTCCTGCCCATTTTTTTACCCCAGTCGGTCAACTTTTCCCAGAGGACTCAGGGCAACACGCTGCTTTCCAGCCCATGGGCCCAGCATCTCGTGTCACCAGACGTGCTGCAAATTCTTGGTAAAAGCTATTTACCATCCTCCCCGTTCCCGTGTCTGGGCAACCCTAAATCCAGGGCTATCCCAGACACACGAACGTTCTCCTTTTCAACAACGTGCTGTTAAACGGGAGATTAAAATAATGGCAATCATAGTTAAAAAGTTGACTCTGGCCGGCGTCCATTATTATCTTTTAAGTCCCCTAGCCCTGCAGTCACCTTTATCACAGAGGGGGCTGAAACTCCTCAGCCCACCCCGCTGCCCTTCTCCCGAAGCGCCGGAGGCCGCCGCCGCCCACAGCGCCCGGCGCCCTTCGCGCGGGGCGGGGGGGAGGGGCTGCAGCGACCGCCGGCCCCGCCCCCTCCGCGCGGGGGCCACGCGCGCCATCGCCTCGTCACGTGGGGCAGCTCGAGGGGGCGTGTCCGCCCCTGCCCCGACTGGCGGCTCGCGNGCAGCGAGGACGCGGCCGGGGCAAGCACGGGGCTGCCGTCCTGGGCGCTCGCTCTTCCAGCGCTGGCGGTGCGCAGGGCTCGCGGCACCGTGCCCAGCTGCCGAGCGGGGCTGTGCGCGCCCTGCCGAGGGCGCCCCGCGGGCTCTGCGCCGCCAGCCCGGAGCCGGGCCCGCGGGCCGAGGGGACTGCTCGCCTTTGGGCTTTGGCAGCGCTTTGGACCGGGACATCCCGTGGCCCTTGGGTGGGTCTCTGGGGCAGGCGGGCCGCACCGCATTTTCTCGGTGCCGTTTTGGCTCGGTTCCGAGACGTCCGGTTGTCTGTGTTTCACTTGTCTCGGGATCAAATCTGCGTATTCTGTCTTGTTGGAGATCTGCCGTGGGGTGCAAGGAATGCTTGCTGGCCTGTAGGGGCCTATGGTGCTCTTAAGTCACTGAATGAGCTGTGGTTTGGGTATCTTGTCTTGAATACTTGCTTAGTGCAACCCAGAGGAAGATCACCAATTTCTGAATCGAGGCCCTAAGTTCCAGAAGAAGAGCTGATCTTGATTAAAGCCGCAGTGATGGAGATAACTCATTCTTAAGTAAACTCTTTCAGTGGTTAATTAGTTTTTGCTGCCCTCACAGCATCATTTACTGTGAGCTCTAAGGTTGGAAAAATATTGTTATAACGCTGGGTTGGAGAGTTATCCCTGTTGAGTCTGAAGAGATTGTAGGTTTTAAAGTAAGAAATAAAAAATCTGTTTTCTAACCTAGTTTACAACACCTTAGCTGATAAAGCTATAGTATTTGACTGGTGAATGGCAAAATCAGAAAGAAAAAGCTTGCTGGTATGTTACAAATCATGTATAAGTGGTGTTACCCTTCACAGTCTTCCATTTTGCATCCACAGGTTGTGTGCTTTGCCATACCGTTCTGGGAGGATGTTTAGCTCATCACTTACTGAAACAAGAGAATAAGTATATTTACTAGGTTTCAAAACTCTTTCTTCTCAAGGTGCAGGGTGCAGCTACATACTGCTGTGCTCATCCCAAGTTCAGTATATGGTGAAGATCTGTGACCTTGCATTGATATGGAGCCTACTACAAAGTGTGACTCTTTCCATGTTTAGGTTTTGCTTAAATTGTTTCCAGTGGTGTACATTGTGTCAGAACATTGATGCAAATATTCAGCTAACACTTAATAGTGGTTGTCAAGACGATCAGTGTGTGTACATGTCCAGTTTTCCAGATTAGTTTGGTACAGAAGAAGCTTTAGAGATACTTGATCGGTGGAGTTTGGTGGAAGACAGTTCTGCTACCTAAAAAAAAAAAAAAACAAACCCAAACTGTGTCCCACAAATAATGTAGCCCTCCAGGTCCTTGTGCTGTTATTGTAGTCTGGTTTTAAAATACTGTGATAGCACAGATAAAAATGGAAAAGATTGGGTTTGAGTTGCTGTCAGTCTGGGACTTCTCAGATTGCCATGCCCATACTCCAGGAGATGCAATGGCAGACGTGGAACTGCTGGTCTGTCCTGCAGCAGCTTCAGCAAAGGATTAATTTGTGATGTCATTGTGCAGTCAGACCACTGTGGGTAGGATGTTATTTTATGTCTGTTTCTCCTGACAGGGGATGTTTGTGATAACTTAAATAACTTAAGGCCTGCCCATAAGTGAAATTTAGGGGGCTCAACTTAATTTTTTTTTTAATTACTTGGAGGGTACCACTGATACCTTGTCATAAGCTTATTAAGCTGCAGCAGAATGTGCCTAGAAAGAAGCTGAATTTATCTGGGCTTAAGTTTGATTTTGGGAAGTAGCTAACATAAGGAGAGCTGAAATGTTTTAGGTTTGCCATCCTGTGAGTACAGCTGAGGCAGGGGCCTGGAATGTGCTCTGTTTTGCTGTGGAAATTACCATGGCTGTCAGGCAAACTGTGAACCAAATTAGTAAATTTCCTATGCTTTGAGCTGTCTGAATGCTGTTTTAGTACATGTAAACTTGTGCTGCTGTGTGCAGTTTTTCAGTAGCTCTTACAAGGAGTGATGCTGGATGGCACAATTTCCTTGAAGATCCCTATTTTCAAGCAGGGAAATAGTACTGTTGTCCAGGATCACAAAACAAAGAAACTGTTGAAGCCTAAATAATGGGTTGACTCTGCAACTTTATATTGTACAGGCATGAATGCTTTGCATATTCACCTTGGGAAAAACACATCTATTGTGGAGTGCAGTATGTACCCAAACAGCCAGGTAGAACAACTAAGGGGGGGTGTTTGAGACTGTGCTGTCGTAAATAGGAAGAACAGTTATCAGGGAAGTGGAGGCTGTAGGACATCGAAGTATCCCATCTGCCAATGCCCAGCAGCTGTTGGCTTTCTGAAGTTTTTTAAGGTGGTGTGTTGAGTGCAATCAGATACTGTTAAGAAGAGGAGGAAGTGTTCTTCTTAAACAGAGACTCAAAGCTGTAACAACAGGTCAGGAAACTTTGAGATCTTTGTCTTTAAATTGTGTCTGAGCAAAAGAACGAAGCTTCTGAGGAAGTGCAGCTAAGCAGCTGTTCCGTCACTGCAGAACGTGAAAATCTGTGCCGTGTGGAGGGCCGAGGTTAGTCTGTATGTTACATGTTAGGTGGATATGGCCTCTGTGCTTCTTGCCCACTCGCCAATCAGATGTGTTACTGGAGTCAAAGAGGAGGATGGGATGAAGTGTAAGTGAGCGTGTATTAACCAGACTTTAAATGCTTGAATACTCTCATCAGGTAATTAGACTGTGAAGTAGTAATTGCTTCTGAATTGTTACTTGAGAATCCCTTAAACATGTAAATTATCTAATTCTGTCAAGTTAATAATTTTTCCATAATAGCTTTTACATAGACTGCCAGGAGAAATCCATAGTGGACAACTAAACAACTATTTATATTTCTTGTGAAATAGCGGAAGGGCTTTGAAGAACTTCTTCAATACAGTTACTACATTTGGCTTATTTGTCAGTATGCTAATAGTAATAGCATCATAATGTTCAAAACTACAGATCCTTGAGGTTTAAGCTATTAATAAGTCTGTTGCCTTGAATCTGTTTTTTACACTGAAACCATTGTTCATGTATTTGACAAGAAGTTTCTCGTAAATGGTTACTCAGTGAATTCCTAACGTTAGCTTTAAGACTTTGGTCCCGGTGCTTGGATTGCGCTTGAGCAAGGGTGCAGTGTTTACTAGAAAATTTATTTAATCTTAGAAAGTATTCTGCTGTGTTTTATGGTTTACACAGACCAGGTAGTTTATGATCAAAGTGTCTGTCAAAATAATTCAGTACTAAATTTGGCTTTTTAAATAGATTGGTTTTAATGGATGTATTTTTAGAAAAGTGCAGGGATTGGTGTGTTTGATCTGCTTCTGTAGTTGCTATAATGGTACTGTTACTGCTGGCTTTACTAAACAGCTGATTTATGATAGTCATCAGTTGACTACCTCTGGGGATTGCAGCTTGACAGTCTTTGAATGTGATTTAATGCTACAAAGCGATATATGATTTGAGTTATATTATCAAATCCTTCATTAATCTGTAACATAAGCTTGAAGACTGGTATTAGTCGCCATTCACTGCTGCAGCTAATGATCTTTGTGCTGTGCTTAAGGATGATTTCTGCAAACTTCCAATTTTCCCCCTCCCCTCTCCCCGCTTATGTCTTTATAACTATTAATATTATGTGGGTTTTTTGGAAAGTTTGTAACTTCCATTCACCCAGAAGTTCTATTACTTAATTATTGGAGAACAATCCACAAAACAGTGGAATACTGATTCTCAGATAGTATTTTTTTATAGATTTCTTTTTCTTAAGTATAACACATGATTCTGCTAGTCTAATGGATGTCTGCATTCTTTTCAGGCTAAGAGTAGAATAGTATAGTTATATCAGTGATGTAACATTGTATACTGGCCATTTATTTCTTGCTGTGCTGGAGGGTAGGTTTTGTCTTAGAAGTTTTTGGTCATTATTTGGTTTTAGCATTTGGTTTTAGCAAGCTCATAGTAGGGTTTGTTCAGTAGTGTCCTCTGTCTGTTCACCATCTGATATGATCACTTTTTTTAAAGTGTTAAAATAAGTTTGTTGTGTCAGAGTCTCAACTTGAAGTGATTTGAAAACTGATATGGCTTCACCATCCTTTTAGGACAATTTGAGGTGTTTTGAATGGTAGGGTGAAGTGCTCTGAACTTTTTTTTCCCAGGCAGTCTTGACCCTAAGGGTTCCGAAAAGCACAGCCTCTTTCATTGGTTTTGTTTTCTTTGTAGCTGGCTTTAATCAAAATCATTACCTTGTTTAGTCTAGGGAGGGTACCACATGGGAGAGGGAACTGGTAAGAATGCAAGCATCACTGCTCTGGAGGTGTAGGGGGTTGCTGAGGGAAGGGCTGTTATTTGTGAAGCAAGCTGTCAGTAGAGCGAAGGTGTCCTCGGCTCAGTGCCCTACTTGCTCTCAAATTGTGCTTCATAGCCTGTCAGAGCATTGCATGGTAGTGTAGGTGAGTTTTAAAAAGGTTGGGAGATACTAGTATCAGTTGGGAGGTACAGTATTGTCCCTGTATTGATGTGATTTTTCTTAAAACTGGCTGGATTTTATATTGCTGCTTTAGTACTGTGCCCAGGTAATGTGGGATTGCTGTGGTCAAAGAGTAAAATCTAGGGTAATTTTGCATTTGAAAAATGCGTACGTGATGATCTGATCTGGATTTTTTATCCCTTTCTGGTGGCTTCATGTTTGCTGTGTGGGTAATGCATGTATCTTTAAAATACTACACCTGTAATAATGTTCTTAATCTTGAGTTTCTTCCTATTTTTCCTGCATTCTCACTAGTAATAAAGACTCCAGTGTTACATACATGGTTCTGTCTCCATGGTAGCTGTACAGAAGGAGCTAAGTGCAAGACTTCTCCCTGAATTTTCTACTTAATAGTTCACATTTCTGCCAATTGCATCCAGCCTTCTCCCTAGTAGAAATTCTGATAACTTCATCGAAATAATAAAGTAAATAAAAATATATTTCAATAAAAGGGAGAATTTCTGTTGAGGTGAAAAGCTGCCACTTTAAATTCTCCTTCAGAGTAAAAAGTTCTCATTTGCAGAATTATTCCACTGTATGTGTTTGATATTGTATATTGATATTTGTTTTTAAGCAAAAGTGTGTTATAAGAACTTCTAATGATAACTCATTTTGTTTCAGACACTGCTCCAGTATGCTGGCAGTCGGGGTGCATCGGAACATATTTTACCTTTTTTGGAAGTGTATCGAATCTCCATCCAAAGCTTTGCTAATGCAAGACCTTACTTGACTACAGAATGTGAAGATGTTCTTTTGGTACTTGGCAGGCTAGTGCTGTAAGTTTTAAGTTGGTATATTAATTTTTTTTTGTTTAAAAAATGACTGCGCTTTATGAATTAAAGGGCAAGCTGTTGAAATGGTTTATTGCTTAATTTGACAACTATATTTGTGATTTATCATTTAGTAAATGTCTTTAGTACATTTTTAATCATACCACAAAAATGTATTTGAGCATTTAATTAATTAATGTTGACAAGTTCTAAGGCTTTGTTCTTCTGTATTTGGATAATCATGTAGGTATTAGGAAGGTTCTGTTCTTTCTGTTCATTCTTAAAACATTCTGCAAGTATTTTCTGTAGAAGAAACTTAGCATAGTGCTCATTAAACAGAAGCTTCAATATTAGACCTTCATGCATGGATTAATAAACCTGTATTCCTTGCTCTGCAGTTGCAGCTTTGTCCCTTTAGTGCAGGGGCATTCTGAACGTGCCCCTTGTTGAAAAGGACAAGCTTTTTTTTTTTGAACACAAGGATTTGTGTTCATGGCAGTCTGAGTTGTGCTATAAGATTGCAAAGCAGACTAGACATGACTTAAAGCACAGCAGTTCTTGGAACAGAATAAAGAACCCTTTTACAGTCCATCAGCTGAGTTGGGATAACTTTTAGTTCCTCAAAGTCTGTCTTAAGTGCAAAGCAGCTTTTTATAATTGAAGAGTGAAGCCTGAGGGCTTTCACGTGCACTGGAGTATAATCAGTATAACCCGAGAAGGATAAGGCGATGTGCTGGTCGTTCCTTGCTAGTGAGTTTTCATTTGAGGAGGGAGGGTGAAGATCTAGAACCATGAATATGAAGATCATCATAGAATAAAAGTGATTATGTGACAGTTCTTGTTTTTTGGGGGTTTTTTTGTTATCAGTCTCTTGCTTGTTTTGTGGTCTGAACTCAGGTATTCTCTTTAAGAAGGACTTTAGCAGTGAATTTCTTGGTCAGATGCTTTATTTTGTGATGGACTGACTTGAAATATAAATGAACAGCTCAGAACCAGGTATCTCCAAATGATGCCTTGAATTATTTTCTTTTTAATTGCGAGAAATATGTGAACTAGGAGTGGTTTTGGGTGTTTTGAAAACATGTGAAATCAGGAGAAGTGTGTCTTTAAGTTTGTACTATGGAACCTAAGACTTTAACTGCTAAATCATTTACCTGGTATATAATACATATTTTTGGCGAAATATCTATTGCTTTTGCAGACTGTCTCCTTAAGGATAGAGTATTATTGTCTTCATCATATTATCATTAATTAGCTTGTGTATTTTGTTGTTTCCTACTTATGTAATTTAAAAAATTTGTCTTTTAGTGTCTGTTTGCAGGGCATCTCTACTTGGAGTATTTTCTGTATATTTTGCCACTGTTAGATACGTTGGGGCGTAAATCCCAATTCTGTATCAAAATTGTTTTTCTCTTGTTGAGAAAGATCAGAATATTCTGCTTTTGTTAATATGGTTTCTTCCAGCTTTCAATGTGAGGAGTTTGTTGTAGCTTGTGTATTCAGAAAACCTTGTGTTAGAAGACAGTAGAAAAGCTGACTTGCTGGAATGTCCTCTTTCTTGTAATGATTACATTTGAAAGAAATCTAAAGAATGAGAAGTACAAGGACTGAGGTAGAAGATAGGATGAGGTAAATGACATACCTGAATTAACTCCCCCACATTTTTGTTTTTCATAAGTTTCCAAGGGAGTGAGAGAGAAGTTAGAGTAAAGAATTAAAGATAAAAATTGAGGTTCCATGAGGGAGGAAGACTGTTACCTAGTTAGGGACACGAAAGCATACTGTTCCCATGTAATTGTGATTTTTGAGGAGACAGTTGGGTTACCCACAGCTGTCATACACACTGTGTTTTCAGACTTGACCCTTGATTGGAAGTGAAATGAGCAAACTTGCTGTTTCAAAGCAGAAGTGCTCTACTTTGTATTGAAATCCTCCTTCCCTTCCAACATTCCTCCTGGAGAAGAGGAAAAGAACTTCCTCCTCCTGATATCCTTCTCAGCAGGGTGAGCCAGTAACAGCAAAACTCAGTATACTGTAGTCTTCCCTGCTGCGTGCTGGGGTCCTTTGTGCATTCACAGTACAGCTGGAATGATGTAGGGACTGTGCCTCCCATAAGAAACGTGGTGCTTAGGCAATGTGACATATTGTTGGTCCACTGTCTAACCTTAGGAAACAAAAGGAAAGCTTGGAGTGGTGGCTCTTGTAGATTACAGATATGACAAACAATTTGGAGGTGTGTGTGGGGGAAACAGGAATGTTCTTTTTGGCCATGGCCATGAAGTGACTTACCTGCTTTGCTTAAGTGGAACTTGGACACGTTATTCTCACAGCCCCAAAGCACAGTGCATTCCCCTCACCCCCCAGTATTACTATTTCAAAGGTATTGCCTCTGTAGAAGAATTAATAAAGAATTAGCCATATCAGAGATGTCTTTCACTGACAGCTGGCTATCCTTGTGAATCTCAGGAGACCCTTGAAGCTGGTTATTCACTCAAGCTTCTGTGAGTGCTTTATTTCTGAGGCTGCTGTGAGGGGGAAGGTGTCATGTTACCATCAGTATGAAAATTTTACTTCCATCTGAAAATGGTTTATATGATTCTAAGATAATATATTAAAAGCTAAAAAAGAAGAAATATTTGGTCATAAGTCACCTTGTGTTTGCCAGTAACTAAGATTTGACTGCTTTCCACTTTCTCCTGTGTGCTGTGATGGCACTGAACTGAAAGGGAGCATACCACTTCTACAACTTTGAGAAGGTGTTTGTATGTTTTTTTCAACCATAAAAAGAGAAAGGAGATTTGAATGCCATCTGGTTGAAGTAGCAAAACTGTATTGAACCAATAAGACCAGTCTGCCTCAAGCTTGCAGCTCTATCTCACCTATTGGTTGTACCTATGAAATCTAACAGATGTTGCTTCCAGGAAGAGTGTGCTTGCTTCCCACAACACTCTGTGAGCAGGCACATGTGACACTTAGCTATTTGTCTAATAAAGCAGTTCTCATCTCTAATAAAGCCTAACACACTGTTGCAGTTTGGTTCACTAGCTTGGATTTACCACTCCACTGTCTGTCATTAAGAGCTAATTCAAGTCTTAATAAACACAGGATAATTCCTGGCAACAAGTGAACAATTCCTGCTGATAATCCAATGTATAATGAGTCATCTTTGTGTCTCTAAGAAGATTAGAATAGGAGAAGTGTTCTAATACAATCTAAAGATGAACACGGTTCTGAAAGCTTTTAAAATTTGATTTTAAAACTTTCTGTGAATGAGGTATAAAGTGATTACAGAAAAATTGTATGCGAATATTACGTTGAATTTTGCATAGAGTTATTTGTTCCAAAATAAAGAAATTCATAGCTAGGACACCTCTTCCTAAAAGATATTTTGAAGTTGAGTGTTTCAGATTAATAATATTTTTTCTAATATTGTAAAAATTCAAGCACCCATTACAGTTTATTTGCAAAAATTGTGATTCAAGTTTGGAATTGAGTTTTGTATAGGTAGGCATTATGGTGGTACTGGTAGAGTAGGGTTAGAAAGGCTTGACTTCATGGCATGATCCTCGTATTCTGATTTGTGGCCTAGCCATGACATGTAAACTCCATTTAGTTGCATTACAATAAAGAGGGAAATGGGATTTCAGTGACAGAGGTGTGTTTTAAAGTATTGTAGAATAAGGACCAAAAGAAAGAATTAAGCTAAACAGTCTGTTGTCCCCCTTGGCAGTAGGGAAGGCTGTCTAGTTTTTATGCAGCTGTGTGTTGGAATCAATTCTTACAAAAAACCTTAGTTAATTGACTTAGAATTCTAATTACTTTTCTGCCAAGGAAATTGTGATCGGAATATCCTAGATATTACTTTTACAATTGTGCTCTAAGTTGTTTTATGTGATGGCTTATATATCTGGAGGTCCAGATTTCTTATGGAGTGACTTCTAGACCAGCGTGCTCTGTGTTGGGATCCTGAGGAAGACTTGAGGACTTGCAGCAAAAGAGCTTTTGCCTTTTTGTTCAGATCAGTCCTGTGTTACTACAACAGGCAATAACTCTGGAGGCATAAATTAAATCCTCTTGTCTTCCTAGACTATCTCACTCTGTATACACAATGCTTTGAAAATGTAATTGCAGATTTTTTCACTGTCCAAGTAGCAACTTAAGCATTAAGTTTAGAAAAATGATGTTTAAAAGCTTGCTTTGTCATTTTGTTCAAGTATATTATATTATATTACCAATATTTTTTCTATGAAAAAGTAATGTCCTAGAAAAAGTTATTCTAGGAGTTGAAAGTGAGCATAGGTAGGATTGTTTGACTAAGTCTGAAAGTGAGGCATGCATCAAAAGACTTTACAAAAGCACGTTGACCATGAAGTTTGCAAATTTGTTACTGGATGTAGAATCTTTGTGTGACATGGATGAAAACAGGACACGTACTCAGGGATTTTCTTGGCTGGTTGGTTTGTTGTTGGTTTTTTGTTTGGGGTTTTTTGTTGGCTTTCTTGTTGTTTTGTTGGTTTTTTTAGTTTGGTTTTGCTTTTTTTTTTAATGTTAAAACAGAACTCAGGTGCTTTGTAAAGTTGGTTTTGATAGCCTATTAGCAACTACATGCGTCTAAACATTTGGGCTGGTGAATTAACTGCCAAGCTGGAGTACAAGGCAAAACAAAGTCCTGATTATTTTGTTAAATTGAGACCTATGACAGTTGGAATATCTGGTGGTTCTGTTGCCTGCTTTTTCATCATCAGCAAAGTCTCGTGCCTAATGATGTGGATAATGATGGAATGACAGTGGTGAAGGCTGATGTATTTCCTGCCAATCTAATAAAAGTGCTTAGAGCTTTTGCGAGTCTAAACCTCTATTTCAAGGAACCAGGACTGGGAGTGAACTCAAACTTAGGGAATGTGAAAGGATGGCCAGATTCATTCAATATTCATCCATTTGGTCTTGTTGATGTATATGACTGCTGTGTCTGGCTAAAAACTGAGTAGGCATAGCATTTGGTAGGTAACTGTTCAATGCATTTATCAGAAGTCAGGAGGAAGATGGACATTGTTTCTGAGTACTAAGCAAATCTGAAACTCTTGTTTGCTTTATGATCATCTCTTCCTTTTCCACTTCCCCAAGCTCAGTTCTGCTACCTGTCTGTCTATCTGTCTATCTACCATAAGACTGATTATGTTGCCCTATCATTCTTCTATTTAATATTTGAGAGAGGATGTTTTGAAGAAAAAGTAGCAAGAGTTGAAACTATCTAACAGTGTAGATATAGCTTATGGCAGTGATTCAGTGCTTTTTTATAGGTGGTGTCCTAGATTAGTTTTCTTTCCTTATATTGTCATGATTTATAAAAACACTTCTGCTGTGTGTAGGTCTTGTGAATCTCTAGGCAGAGTGTCATGGTTAACACGTTTAGTTTGACTAAGTCTAATTTTCAGTAGGGTTTTAGGCAATTCATATGTCCCTTACAAGGCTGGATAGGTCCAACCTGTTTGAGAACAATATAGGCAGCAGTCCTTCCATGGCAGGTCACAGTCTGTGCTCTGGGTATTGGAATGCTCCTCCAGTTGGTATCAAAGGCTCATGAGGTATTTCTAGGTGCTGATGCTCCTCTTGACATAACTTGTCCAGGTTCGTTCTTGTGCTGATGCACGTGTCTTCTGTCAAGCTGTTTTTCAGTTTTATTTTCTTATATATTTCAGTACTGAAATGTTGAGTTAGGTGAAGCTGGCTTTCATTCTCCCTCTAGGCAGAGACCGTGCTGGACTCCATTGAGCTTTATTTAGAATGGTTGTTAGGTTTCCTTTGAGAAGCAAGAACAGAAATTCTGCATATTCCTGATGCAATGTTCCTGAGCCACATTGAATGGACTATCTTGTGTGATAAGAGTAGCTACAATCTTAAATTAGCGAGCTTGTGTGTAGTAAAAAGGGGCACTGTTTCCATGTGATGAATTAGGCCTGATTGACAGGCTGTTTCAGGCCTTCAATTGCTTTGCACAATCTAATGTGTTTCAGTGTTACTGTCATTGCTTGTCTGAATACTAAGTAGCATGTGTCACAAATGTTATTTAATGTAACAAGAGAGTGTGTTCAGGTAGCTTGTTTACTT
This sequence comes from Edolisoma coerulescens, assembly GCA_013397115.1. Lineage (NCBI taxonomy): Eukaryota > Metazoa > Chordata > Aves > Passeriformes > Campephagidae > Edolisoma > Edolisoma coerulescens. The sequence goes on from VWZW01006597.1 coordinate 30,206, forward strand.
GCCTTTTGCTTTTCCAGGAGTTGTTTTGAGCTACTGCTTTCAGTTCCTGAAAGTGAATTGCCACGTGAGGTGTGGTTAGGATTCCATCAATCCATTCAGGTAAGTGTTCTGAATTTTTTTGCAGTTTACATATTTAAAAAAAAAAAGGCTACAGTTGTATTCCTTCTCTTCTACCCTTCCCCTGAATTCCACTTGTCCTGCATTGCTGTTACCTAGGCAGCAAGAATTTCTGAGCAGCAAAAGACTAACTGCGGCAACTGCACTGGGAGTCTTAAAGCCCAACAGCATATTTATAACCACACAGTTGATGGCAACTTAAGCAAGAGAACCTTAGTAAGTCTTGATCTAATGATTTGTGTGAGAGACAGACTGAGTTAAGCTCTGGAGCATTACTTTGATGATAAAAGAGCTTCTGTGGAGGTCTGAGTGGCAGGTTAGTGTCTGTACCTGATTTGAGAGGAATGGAAATGGTAGGACAGGTCTTAAGTCCGGGTGGTTCTTAGTGTTTCTTTGGAGGTGGAGCTGAAATAAGCTTATACTATTACATTCTTACACTCAGATCAAGATGGCTAATGTAGACTGCGTAGGAAGAGGAGATGTTTTCTGGGTTTTAGTCAGGAGGTAGTACCTACCTGTCTGCAAGAACTGGTGTTCCTCGTGGAGCTGAAAGACCGGAGTGGTATTGCTGTATTCATATTGATGGGCCCTTCCAGGACCAGGGACTGCTCCGTTTCTGCTATTGCCTGTTCTGCCCCTTTGACTGGGGATTATCTCAGTCCCTGAGGCTTGACTACTGCTGCATTAGCTCTGAAGATGCTAGTTCTGAGCTTCTACTTTTGTTTTGCCTGCAGTCAAGGAAACGGGAGGTGTGAAAACTTTTCAGTAGACTGAAGATGAATAAACCTGTCACTTTAAACTGAGAAAAGCAGCCTAGCAGAGCTCTGTAGTCCTGCTAGTAGCAGAAGGGACAGAGATGGTCTGTGCTTGAGTGATTCCAGGTGTGGAGAAACCTCCTTTTACTGAAATACTATGGAATATTTATTATCATGGGAACCCTAAAAACAGTTGGGTGTGGCACGTACTTGGTAATAGAAAGAAAAGCGGTAGGTCCAGTTTAAATCCTATGGCCTTAGTGGTGACAAGGATTTGCCCTTTATTTTGGGTGCATAAATCCTGCGACTCTTTAGCGACTGCAACAGAGCACAGTGGACATTGCAGCACTCCAGAGCCAGGTTTGAAGGTGTATCAGTTTGTTTTGATAATGCCCAGCTATTCCATCAATTTGGCTGTTGGCCAAAGGCTGGGTCTGTGCTCCCAGCCTGTTCATTTGTGGGGATGCCACAGATAAGGGTGGTCAGCCATGGTTTCATCTTTTGTGTTAGGGCTGATGCAAGACATTGAAACTTACTGTTTCTAAAGTAGCTCTTTTTTAATTTACTAATACAGTCATCGTAGGGTAAAGAGGAGTGAATCAGAATCACGGAGTATCAGGTTGAAAGTACCTCAGGGATCATCTGGTCCAGCCTTTCTTGGACAACGGCAGGGTCTAGACAAGATAGCCCACCCTGCCCAGCTAAATCTTTAAATTGTCCAATGTTGGAGAATACACTACTTCCATGGGGAGATTATTCCAGTGGCTGAATCGTCTCATTATGAAAATTTTCCTTGGTTGTCCAATCAGAATTTTCCCAGGAGTAACTTGTACCCATTACCCCATGTGTTTTCCACGTGAGTTCTTGTAAAAAGGGGACATCCATCGTTTCTTTGTAGCTACCCATTAAATACTGGAACATGGTGATAAGGTCTCCCCTAAGCCTTGTGACCTTATCATACACTAAAAGGCATATATGTTTGTAACTGAGATGGCCTAGACCTGAAACAAGATGTTCTCTCATATTTGGAATATGGGAGGGCATATACAGGCTTTTTTTCATTGTAGCAGAATTACAATGCAGCTCTAAAAGTTGCTGGCTTTTAACTGGAGGGATCTGCAAGGAGAATTCTTGTTACCAAGTTTAGTAACTTCTATGATGTAACAAACTTGTGCATTTGGAAGCGAGCGGTCTAACTTTGATACTTCTGTCAATAGAGAGCAGGTTTTTAGTGTGATGAGATGGCTCTTTTTATGCTGAATACATTGGAAGGGAACTGTTAAATTCCAGTGGTAGAAGGGTGTGATGTCCCACTCTTAAGAGGGACGGGGCATCCAAGATTCGTAAATGCTTGTGGCCTTAAGGATCTACAAAAGTCAGAGGATGCACAAAAACTCACAAAGTTTTATTAGTAAATTGCATGCTTGGCATGGAAATTGGTATGTTAGTCCTTGACCTACTATATGAGCACACAGCAGGAGGGGTTGGATAAAGGGGTGACGTAAGAAGGAGGAGAGAGAACAGGAGAGAAAAAGAGATCACCAGTCCTGGTTCCACTGTTGGTCCAGCTGATGGGATGTCCAGGATCCTGGAGCTACCACCCAGCTTTATTTTGGGGTACCTTTTTATATATAGGTTTTCCTGCCCTGAAGACAGGTTTCTCACTTTTTATGCAAATTAGCTGTGCAGTCATGTGCAGTCCAGTTTTTCAGACCCCTCTGAAAATGGGTCACAGGGCTTTGGGGGTCTTGAGTGGTCTTGTTCCCCCTGCTACCCTCCATCCCCACTTCTCAATCTCATTCCTGAACTTGAGCTGGATTGTATTGTGCTTATCTCCGGGAACAACATCCTTTTCATGGAAAAGTGCTGCCCTACGTCCACATGGCCCCTTCTCCAGTGGCATTTTGTTCTTTCTCACAGTGTGTTATTACCAACGATCCTTGGTTGGGTCCTCAGCATCTCACTATTGGTGTTTGAGGCATACATGTGAGCCCCTGTCTTCTGGGGTTCTACAAAGGGTGGCGCGAGCGCAGATCTCTCATGTCAACTTTTAGAACTAGGGAAAATTTAAGATGTGCTGCTGCCAAGAGTAGTAATATATACTTGGCTGTTGTAGTGACTTTTTGAAGCTATGGCTTCCAAGTTTAGCACTCACCTAATGCTCCCCATGGTTCAGATAGTGAACTGATTAAACAGGGTGGTATTTTGAAACCTTGCTGAAGAGGTTTGTGGACTTTTAAAAACAGGTGTTTCTAGTAAGATTTTGAAGTAGTGCTCTGGCAGAAATACGACAATGAGAATGCTTGTGCTCTGCCTTGGAATACAGTAGGAACCCACTTGTCACCACAGAAGCAGGATGTTTGTCCTGTGGAGGGCAATAGAGACCTTCAGACAGAAATCACTTGTAGGCTGTCTTGTAGGTTTAAAGCCTATATTTGACCATGTTAATGTGCAGATCTCCAGGCAAATCCAGTAGGAAAGCACTGCAGAATAGTATGTTAGCACGTGCCCGAGACTGGTGGATGTAAATGTGCTTATTGTTTTCCTAACAAAATGGATGAGTGTGGCTTCTGAGGACTATAACTCCTAATATGGGAGGTATTTTTCGGAACTGCCTGCAGTAATTGTTGCTCTGTAACAATATATGCAGGTAATGGGAGTCAGTGAAACTTCAAATAAATTTTCATCCCAGGAATGTGAAAAGTGAGTGAGGGCTTGCATTTCAAAGCACCAAGGTGTGGGGACTGTCCTAGACCTGAAAGTGGAGTGTCACTGATGTCCAGCTTATATACAAAATGCTGCCAAAATCTTTATTTGGTATCTGAACCTGTTTGTTCTGTTATCCTAAATAACAGCAGTTATGTCCTGCAGTCACCCATGAGTCTAGTTTTCCTTATCCCTAAGCAAGATCAGAAGCAGCTTGGGCAAAATGAAAACAAGATGTGTGTGAAAATGTGAGTGAAAGGATTGGGGCAGAATTATGACAGGGCCCTTGATACAAAAAAACTCTGTTAATCTGAGGGAGGAACTCAGTGGAGAGGTACTGTGTGGATCAGTATAATCTAGTCAGGTGAAGAAGGTAAAACCATGCATTCAAAGATGTCTTTAGTGGGAGTAGGGATGTGTTGTTCTGGGTATTGAATATGGATTGTGGAACAGGGTTCCCTTCAAGCCTTACAAAGAGCATCAATGCTTTATTTAGAAAAACTGTGAGTTGACGGTGAGCATAAGCCAAAAACTTTTGTGAAGCAGTGGTAGATGCTGATCACTTTAAGCTGCCAGAACTGAAAAGTCCTGATGTCTTCAGTAAACTGTTTCAAGGCTTGTCTTTTCTTTTGAACTTTGTCCATAGGCTTTTACTGTATTATTCTTTCCTAACTTCATCTAGAATGAGATGTTTTATGTCCTGCTCTTTAGAACCTTTATGGTGTTGTCCTAACTTAATGAGATCTGTATACGGAAATGTTGCATTAGGTTTCTTCGAAGACTTTTGATGTATTCATAATACATTTTTGCAAAATTCCCATTAATATTAGCTTTATATTCTTCAGCAGGTCCAGTGAGGTTCAGCTAAGCACTGTAATGGAAGGGGAGTGTACTGACAGTAGTTAGTTACTTATGCTACATATGTTGGTGAATTTTATGTTTGGTATTTTGGCATTGACACCCTGAATCTCAAACACAATGCTGACTCAGCAAATCAGTTTGCTTGTATCAAAAGCCCCTTCTTTCTCACCTTCCTAAGGTCCTTTCAGCCCTTAATACAGAGGTGCTGAAATGTGAATGATCCTCATAATTTGACTGGGCTCTGCTGGCTCTGTATTGTGTCCTGAAGCCCTCAGATTAGGGAACAGTTGCTATTGGGAAGACATTGTTTCCATTGGATGTCTGGATCACTGAATGTCCTAATCGGAGGGACAGTGGTATTTTCAGTAGCAGTACCTCACCTGTGTCCAGGTTGTGTGGTTTTTTTAAACTTTTTTTTGTCAGCCATGTCATTCCAGTAGTGATGGCAGATAAGTGGGCTGCCCTGGCTGTTCCTGAGGCCATGGCTTCTAGCTCCTCAGTGCTTTGATTGGTAGTTCCACCCCTTTCTAGGGTATAACACCTGTGCTGAATGCCTTTGCAGAGCTCAGTAAAGCTCGTTGAGTTCAGTCTTCTAGGTGAAGTTTGAATGCATAGGCTCTTAAATGCTGATGGCTTTTTGGAGTTAGTCTTTGACCTGATCTGTGCTTGAGACTGAGAGAGGTTAATGTTGCAATGTTAGTGAGGGAAGAGAATGCATAGTGGATGCTCTGGCAACCTGTTGTGTTGAAAAGACTTTAGGCCTTTCCCAACTACATGTCACACAGCATTAAGTAGGGGGCTTCTATTAAAATGGGCTTCTATTGATTTTTTTAGGTAAGATCTGGTATCTCTTCTGCCTGCTCATCTGTTTTCTTAATCATTCTCAAGACTGAAGATAAAATAATATACATAGACTTCCCATAGGAAGTAACTGCCAGTTACAGAAACTGGGCTGTGGTTACGTATTTCATGGATGCAAAGTTAGATCAGTTTGTTGTTTTCCAGTGATGTTTTTAAAGCTGTCCTGAGGCTACAACTGGAGCATCTTTTGGTGGTAGCGTTGTATTAAGCATTGTGTGTCATTCACCTGGCTGATTCTATTGGCATGCCATTTAGCTCAGTGTAAAGTGGGGAATTGATCATGCTTTAATTTTAAAAAGCAAACCAAAAAACCCCCACTTCTTCCCTGAGGATCTTTGTGATGAGTTTTGTTCACTGTTCCAGCTTGCACTGGAAGCAAAGACTTGAGAGGAGGAACAGCTGTGTGAGCCTAAGGATTGCTTAAGTGATGTTCTCAAATCACAGCCTGAAACCTTTGTGTGTCAATCTCTCAATGCTGTTAGCTAAGAGCAGTTTGAGCTCTGGTCAGGAGCATGTAAAGTCACTTGCATCTTTAGAGTCCAGCTGTGACAGTCCAAAATTACTTTTAACTTTGTGAGTAACATTTCAGGCTCAAGGCCAGAAATCAGTCATTGCAAGCAGCCTACGTGGCTATCCTTGCATCTGCCATCTGTATCAACCCTAACTCCTCTACCAATACCAACACCTGATTTTTGAGGTGGTCTTACCAATAACTCACTCACTAGTTTTACTTTCTTTATAACCTTTTTTATAAGTAGCATGGTCTTGAATGATTTTGGTTAGCAGGTTCCTATGAGCTAACAGTTGGAACACAGTTACAACAGTTATCTAAAAATAAAATTAACTTTAGGGTAATGTCTACAGAAAATCTTCGGTACTGCAAAGGAAGATGAGATTGTTAAAGTTATCAAAACTGCTTGATTGTTGCATTCAGCAATGAAACTTCTAATTTTATGGTCCTTAGAAGGTGAAAGTGCACTATAGTTCTGCATTTGGAAAGAACTCCTAGTGTGTGCTTTTTTGCTCACTTCTGATGTTGGTTTGGTTTTTTTCTTGCGGTTGGAAAAATACTCATGTAGGACAGAAGCACTGACCTCCACAAAGTGTGCTTTCAGACATAGTGAAATTTCAGTGTGTTGAATCTGCAGCTCTCTGAAGGTTTCTGTTGTGGCAGAGTCATGAGATCGCTGGAAGAAAGCTCAGTTGCCTGGTCCACCTCTTCACTCAGAGTAAGAGGGCTTTCTTAAATCAGGTTGCTTAGGGTCCTGCCCCACCAAATGTTGTCTTTAAGAAATGGAAAATGCACAAACTATCATTAGTCCTTTCAAAATGAGAGTGTTTACATATGGAAACACTTCCCCCACACACACAGAATTTCCTTTCATGTGACTCCCTCGCTAGACAGCTCCAACTACCTTCTGGCAATATAGTGAAGATAAAGACAGCTCTAAGATTTTCCTTTTCACCCTCTCTTCTGAAGGTGATGGTCTTTGCTGGATGTGCATCACTATGGCAAATGAATTGTACAGGACAGTTACAAACTAGGTGTTATACTGTAGTGGAATTTCAAAAGTGCCAAATGGGAATAAACACTTCAGGAATCTCTTGATTATGCTCTGTTTGAGACTGTTCAGCATAGCTAGCCTTGTTTGCAGTAAGAGCTCACTGCTGACCTGCACTTAAATTCCAGACCCTAGAGACCTGTGGTGCCAAACTGGAACCTAGCCTGCTGGTCACCAATCTGTTCTGATACTTGGGGTTGTACTATATGCAGCACTTTCATTTGCCTGTGTTGAGCTTCACTGAGTCCCTGTCAGCAATGTTCTGCAGCCTGTTGGATGTCTTAATGGCTGCCTGCCCAACAGTGTCAGCTGCTCTCCAGGTTCTGTATAACCTGTGGGCTGGCAGAGAATGAATGTACTTTGTCCCATTATTCAGACAATAAATGTGTTAAAAATACCAGCTCACTGTTGACCCTGAGAAGTGCTACTGGAAGACAGCTACCAGTTGGGTTTTGTGCAGTTTGTCACAAGCCTTTTAAGTCTGGCTGTTGAGCTGGTTTTTTCACCTGTATTTTGTCCACTTTTCCTTATTTAAACAATTTGGTTTTAAAGATACTATGGGAGATTGTCAGAAGCCTTGCCAAGTATGACTAATGTCATCTGTAGCTTGTTATCACAGAAAGTAGTCAGATTACTGGAGGTAGTTTCCAAGAGAATTTGTCCCATGTTCTTTCTGGGGACAGGCTATGCTGACTGGCCTGTAGTTCCCCAGGGTTTCTTACTCTTGGTGATTTCTTCTAGTCACTAGAAACCTTTCCCCAGTGACTATGACTTTACAGAGCCTAGTACAGGACTTGCAGTGACATCCATAATCTCCACTGACACCCTTGGCTTCTGTTTGATATCATGGATGCTAATGTGGTTAAGATCTTCTCTGGCATGCTGATTCATGCCTCTTCCCCACCTCCAGCTCTGCCGCTGTTGACAGGGACCAGGAAGGCCAGAGTGCATCCCTTGACAGGAAAACTTAAAGCAAAGTTATGGAGTACCTCAGCCTCTCCAGTGTCTTCTGTTACTCGATGTCCTGTTGAGCTGTTCTCAAGCTTTTCCTGGTCCTTCCTTTTGTTGGCCAAGTGAAGAAAACCAAAGAGATCCACGTGTCTGTCAGCTTGGCCCCTAGAGCCTTGTATTTCCTTGGAGTGTGGTGTGATTTGTGTCCAGGTGTGTGAGCAGCAAGCGATGATAGTCTGAGAGCAAGCCTTGACAGCTTCTCTGCAATATCCCACATCCATGTTCCTGTCAACCACCAAACCTTATGAGACATGGAAGCTAATTAGCAGCTGAAGATTGTGAATGCTTAGATAGGACTTTAACAATGACAACTGATAGCTTGCTTTGTTTCCTTTCTCCTTTCCCCTCTGGCCTAATTACATTAAAGGTTGGTTATAGCTGGAAATCCTGTTTATTTGAAGTTGAGTCAGGACATTGTTACTTTATTGTCATGACTAACATAGGAAGATTAGCCTAGCTGTGGAGTACAGTAATACCCATTTCTAGCATCAGGGGTACACTTTGGTGCTACCTTATCAGCTTACACAGAAACATAGGAAATATGCTCTTCTTTTTCTTGACTTCCCTATGCTGCTTCTGAGATCTCCTGCAGATACTTAACACCTTGTGCTGCAGAACACCACCCAGTGTTCTTGCTCTCCCTCTAAAATTTCACAATTCCTTGTGTGCTAGATGAGCAAGCAGTAAGTTGTCTGTTACAGTGAACTTTGTAGGACTGTCTACATCTTTTTGTGGTCCCGTTTGGATTGCTGGAACCTTCACTTGGTATTTGCTGGGTATGATTTTCTTCTAACTTTGCCTGTATTCTCAGCTTAGTGAAAGGATGCCCCAAAGATATGCACAGGCTCTCTAAAGAGGTTCATACACATAATTTTCTATTGTAGAAATGGATAGACTGTCCAGAGAACAAATGGATCTGTATAAACTTGCTGCTGGACATAGACTTCAGTTGTGCTCTACTACTTGAGTTTGTTACGTACAGTACACAAATACGCTGTGGGGTACTTGGAGCAGACACATGTAATCAGGGAGTGAGGAGAGGAGAGCCCTGTGCTAACTGTGCTTCACTTTAATTTGGGATTTACTTAGTACCATATCTGATAGGATGGTTTCATAGGTAGTCAAGAGGAGTCCTTCAAGAAACTTGAGAGAGTTGTAGATTAATGTATGTGAACCCTTCACTGTAAGAATGTAGTTTTCTACATGAGTCTTTTACTATGAATAAAGCCTCATTCCTTAGTGGGGAGATGCTTTGCCCAGGAGTTAAAATTCAAGTTCTCTTGTGCAGTACAGTTTGCTGCAGTATTAGAAAGGAAATAGGCTGTTGTATCAAAATAGTGAAGATGGTCTGAAATTACATCTAATATTGGATATTGAACATCAATATCTGATTTATTAAAAGACATCTAATCATTAAATGCAAGGATGCCCTTTACTGTGAATGGTTAATGGAAAAATCTTGGTCATTTTCATAGCAGATTCCCTTGGTTGTATAAGGTAGCTCATGGACTTAAACATGTCTTGTATTTTGCACTGTGGAAAGTGGTTCGTTGGTGTCTTTTGATAGCCCATGATACAAAGTTGTTTGGTTGCTCTCATATTTTTAGTGGTCATAGCACTAGCTCCATTTAATTCTGATAATTCAGAACATAGAATTGATTCCAGTATATCTAAAGGATGCAACAGAGGCTATCAAAAGCAAGCCTGAGGTTAAACATTGTGTTAAAAACACGAACAGCTTGAAACACAGCTCAACAGAACTTGGGGGCATCGCCATGTATTGAACTTAAGATCTACTGTGAGAAGCATTTTTACTGAAGGTGTAGCCACAAATTGCTTACAGTTAGTTGGCTTTATTTGTCAGTGTTAGGAAATTCTGAAAGGTGATATTTTAGTTCTTTGAGTTCAAGTCACCTTATGTCCGTTTTTCTACTAGGGACATGAAATGCCTGGAATTTGTTTCAAGTTGCTTTCTTTTCTATGTTAGACTCTAGATTCTTCCCATGTGTAATGTCTTTTTTTAATTCCTCCTTTACTCCTCAGATTTCCAGAATTGAAAGTGGTAGGACCCTGATCACTCTGAGCAATGTGCTATGTATAGAGGTTTCATGGATGAACTTCACCTGGAGGCCTGCTGTTGTGGAGAGTCTCTGGGTCAGGCTTCACATCATCAAATCTGTTAGGATGAGAACCCCCTGGATCTTTTAGTAAACGCACTGGACATAGATTAGTTTCTAAGAAAATTGCATCTTCATATCCAGTAGAAGGGTGTTTTCATCTTAATGATAAAATCTCCCATGACATTCTTCAACTAGTGACTGATGGCTTTCATGATTCTCAAAGTGAATTGACGGGCTCATCTTTAGTGTTAACACTAAATGTTCAATTTTAGACTCTTACCATTTTGTTACTAATTTTGAAAACTATTTAGTCTTCCAAGTTCTTCAATAGCATTATATGCTTTGATACAAAATCATCCTTTGTCTTTTATACAATTCCTGTTATTTTTTATATATATACAAATGTACATGGAGAAACATAAAAATTGCAGAAGAGTTACAACTGCAGAATAGGCTTTTTGCTTTAAGCTATTTCAGTCAGCTCAGTAGTCTGAAATTAGAAAGTTTTGCTGTAGGATTAGAGAACTGAAAGGACATGGGACTATTAAAATCCCAATGCAAACTTGTCAAAGCAGTAATGACTGAGAGGAATACTGTGAAAGTATTAGAATATAGTGAAATATTAGGATAGATAATGTAAAATTACATTGGCTTAATTTTTAGCTAAGACTTTTAATGACTTTTTTTTTTTACATTTTATAGGATTCACATGATGCATTACTGGAATTTGGGAATAACAACCTCCAAATATTGGTGGATATCACAAGGGAAGGGGTATGGAAAAATCCAGTTCTTCTTAAAATTCTATCCCAACAACCAGTAGAAACTGAGGAAGGTAAGAGCGTGTTTTTAGAGATGGTGTGTGGTTGTTCAGAAATTACTTGGTTCAGTTTTGGTGGGTGAGCAGTGATTTGAAGTCAGAGGAGAGTTGCATTTAAAATTGTACTGTGCCGTAGTATTCATATGTTGCTAAATAATATTTATTATGAAACTGTCTCACTGGCATTTTGAATAATGTGTCCAGTTGTACAACCAATGTATCTCTGCTTGGGCTGTACTATCCATCAGTTTGAATATTTTGAAACTCCATTTAAGAATTATTTCTTTTTCCATCACAAAAATACAGAAATTTTTCTTCCTGAGGTGGTTTGTTTCTCATAACTGTGCTTTTAAATGTTTTCCTGAATGCTTTACAGGGAGGAATTGAGTATGTCCACACTTTTCAGAGGCATAAAAGATTCATGTGGAACGGCAGTGTGGAGTGTTATTAACTCTAGGCTGGGAAGTGCTTTGTGTTTAGACTATGGAAATAAGATCTTGAATCAGAAACTGTTGGGAGGTGAGGAAAAGGAGGTGCTAGTGTCACTTTATGTGATACAGTCTTTCTAATGTCTTCTGTTAAATTCTTCCTTTGCTCTGAATTTTTTCCCATTAGTGGTACCATTAAGTACTTGTAGATATTTTATCTGTTTCATTAACAGTGCACTAGACTGCAGTGTACCTCTGGTAGTCTAAAGTTAAAAATAATATAGAAGGGAAGAAGAGTGTAAAATATTGTCTTAAAAATTAAAGGAGAACAAAAAGGTATTGGAATTCCATCCATGGAACTGAATGGCATTAGCAGTGTCTGGAGGCAGGAGGATATGGCAGGCTGGATTTGGGTGCACTTTCTAACCCAGTAAACATTTGAACTGTTGATGTGGTTTAAACTCAGCTGGAAACATTAAGCCCCATTCAGCTCCCTTTTCCCCCACCCCCTCTGGTGAGAGGGAGACAAAGGCTGAGTTGAGGTAAGAACAATTTAGTTGAAAACAGCAATGAGATAAGAAAATGAGCAGTGACAGCAACAATACCAACAGTTTATAAAAGAAGGTGATTACATGCAAAAATGCTCTCTGAGAAACTCAACAGGACCGAAGACCACACCACTGCACCTCTCAAGACAATTAAAAAGGCAGTGTCAGCACCCATGTCTTTTCCCCAAGCCCCGGACAATGAAAAAAGAAACAATGGTGGACAAATTATCCTCACCCGTATTCCTTTCCCAAGCCCGAGACAATGAAAACAATGATGGAGAAACCCATCTGGTAGGACTGGAGCCACCGCACCGTTCCACTCGCTGCTTGCTGCCCTGGAAGAAAGGAACAAAAGTGGTGGTGGTTCCTCTGCACGTTCCCTTTTTCCTCCACCCAAAGCCATGCCCCTTTCTTCCCAGAAGTGAGAATCCCTTACTTCTGCTCTCCAGTGATGAAAGGGGAGTAATAGAATAACAGCCTAGACCCATATGGCTCCAGGCTCTGCCCGCCTCTCATCCTTGGCCGAGACTAAGACAACTCCAAACAGCATTCAATCCCATCTCCAGCAGATATTGAAAAGAATTGCCTTCCCTACTAACATCATCCTCTCTTGGAGGTTTTCATTGGCAGTGCTGATAGGCCATCCAGTTGAACAGTTACTGCTTTAAGTATATTTCTGCTTAAAAGGACTTCCATTTCAAAATTGGCCCATGTTCCTGAAAACCACCATCTGTAGAAGAATTCCTTACTTGAAAAGTTATGTACCAGGAAGCGTTAAGGGTTAGCTGGCTTTGCAAACTCCCTTTACATGTGGCAGGCCAAGAGCTGTTCTGTAGGACTGGAATGAATTCCAGTAGGATTGATGTCCTTATATGCATCTGTGTGGAATCCATTATAGATTAATTTACTTCTTACCCATGTGGCTCATTTTAGCAGTGGCTGTATTATTGATCGCTGTTACACATCTTTGTTCCAGCGTGGAATGACCTTTGGTATAGGTCAGGCTACCTGTTGACTTCCTCAGGAATAGGACAGAATAGTTTGTTCAGTGCTTTGGCTTTAAATTTGGTTTGAAGTTTTTGCTGACAAACTGATTGTTTGACACATCTCCGACCATGCTGAATTGGGCAGTATGTAGGTGTCCATTTCTGAGGTCACTTGGCAACCTGAAACTATTGATTTCTTAGAGGTCATTATTTAGTACATATTTGTCTGTTTAGCTAGATCTGAATGGATGCTCAGAAGAGTTGTCCTCACTGGTGTGTCTTTCATTGGATGCAAGCAAAGGCAACAGGATACCTTTACCCACTGCTGGTTGTCCAGGCTGGCAGTGGTGAGGTTGACAAGAAGGGCACCAGGGTAATTAAAAAGGACTTCAAGGGTCTGGTTCAATTGGTTGATGGGGCAGGCGGTGTTCTGCTCGGCTCCTTTAGTAGCAGAGATGATGAAAGCAACAGGAGAACCCATGTTATCCAAGAATGACTTAAGGGCTGGTGCCATCAGCCCACAGCTTGGACAGGTGCGCTCTTTGCTGGGTTAGGAGCTGGCTGGACAGCCGGGCTCAGAGAGTGATGCTGAATGGTGCTGCATCCAGTTGGTGGCCAGTCACTAGCAGTGTCCCCTGGGGATCACTGTTGGGCTCAGTCCTGTTAAATGTCTTTGTTGATGATCTGGATGGGGGGGTTGAGTCCACCATCAGCAAGTTTGCAGATGACACCAAGCTGCGTGTGAGCGTCCATCTGTTGAAGGGTAGGAAAGCCCTGCAGAGGGATCTGGACAGGCTGGGTCGATAAGCTGAATCCAACAACATGAGGTTTAGCAAGTACAAGTGCTGGGTCCTACACTTTGGCCACAAAAACCCCCTGCAGCACTGCAGGCTGGGGACAGAGTGGCTGGACAGCGGCCAGGCAGAAAGGGACCTGGGGGGACTGGTTGACAGCCAACTGAACATGAGCCAACCATGGGTCCATGTGGACAAGAAGGCCAGTGGCATCCTGGCCTGTATCAGGAATAATGTGGCCAGCAGGACTAGAGAAGTGCTTCTGCCCCTGTACTCGGCAGTGGTTGGGCTGCACCTTGAGTATTGTGTCCAGTTCTGGGCCCCCCAGTTTAGGAAGGATGTTGTGATGTTCAAACGTGTCCAGAGACGGGCAACAAGGCTAGTGAAAAAGAAGTGGCTGAGGGAGCTGGGGTTGTTTAGCCTGGAAAAAAGGAGGCTGTGGGGAGACCTGATCACTCTCTACACCTCCCTGAAAGGAGGTTGTATTCAGGTGGGGGTTGGTCTGTTCTCCCAGGCAACCACTGGCAGGCCAAGAGGACGAAGTCTTAAGCTGTGCATGGGGAAGGTTAGGCTGGACATTGGGAAAAAATTCTTCACAGAAAGAGAATTGGGCACTAGGATGGTCTGCCCACAGGGATGGTGGAGTCACTGTCCCTGGAGGTGTTTAAAAACAGACTGGATGTGGTACTTAGTGCCATGGTTTAGTTGATAAGGTGGTGTTAGGTCATAGGTTGGACTTGATAATCTCAAAGGTCTTTTCCAACACGGTTAATTCTGTGAGATTCATTGGAGTTCTTCTGCACAGGTGCATTTTCAGGTAGTCTGGAATAGTCCACAGGCATGCCTAAACAGTCTGAATGTGACTCTGGAATCCTGTATTAGACAAATCTGGAAAAAGCACATTTCTCAAGTAAAGTGTTAGACATTTTAAGTGAAGGATACTTCGGGAAGTTGAATATCTGCCTAAAATGTTGCTTCTGCCATGTGTCTTGCATCGGTGGCAATCTCGTAAACCTTGGTTTGTTTTTTTGCTTGCTTTCAGGGTATCAGAGAGCAGTTAAACTGAGAAAAATGTCGTCCTTGTGGCCTGTGGACATGCAGCATAGCTGCTTAGACATAGCTAGATGATCTTTCTGAGCTGAGTGTGTCCTCTTAGCACCAAAGCAGGATGGTTTAGATATTGGTTGAGTGTTTTCAACTAACAATGCAGGGAACAGTAAACAATAGCAGAGCTCAGTGTGGTATCAGACATGTAGAAAGAAAGTGACAGCACTATGTGAGAGTGCTGTCCTGTTCTGCTCTACTCTTTTGGCTTGCAGCAAGTACTGTGAAAGTGGTAGATAGTAGTAGCAGTATTAGTAGTGGAAATGGGAAAATAGGGAGATGGGGAATGGCAATATTTAATAGCTATAAACACTGTGAAGTAATGATTCAGTAGTTAAATAATTTAGTGCCATTACATTACATGAGATGGAAGAGGTTTTATTTGGTGTTTTTTGGTTTTGTTAGCCTTTTGGAATACTAAGAATATGGTGAAGAGGTACTGAAGACTTGCAGCGAGTTGTAGGAATGAACATAAGACTGTGAAAGACAATAAAGTGCATAAAATTCAGTTTCCTGTAGCTGTTGCCAGCTGTCCAATAACATTTCAAAGAAGTCAAAATAATGCATATTGTGAGTCATAAAACTTTAAAGCGATGCAGGAGAAGAGAAGTAGTCCTGTGAGGAGCAGGGAGTTGGACTGATAATCCTTATGGGTCCCTTCTACCTCGAGATACTGTATGATTCTAAGTAGATTGAGGCCGTATGTAAAGTTTGCTTTTTTTTCTCAGAAGGCAAGATTTATGTGCCAGACTTGTTACCCTAAGCTCTGGTACCAGGCAAAATGAAAACTTAAATCCTGCTCTCTTTGCCATTATGGCATATTGTGGCATGGAAAATATTTTGACTCCTAGATTGTGCCGCTAATGTAACTGGTTTATCTTACCAATATCATCAGACAAATGTGATTCAGTGACTACAGAAGTTACTGCTGACATACGGACTGATCCATGAAGCTATATTATACCATACGTTATGATTAGTAAAATCTTGGTTTTGTTTTACTTCCTTTTCTTTGTTCAGTCCTGTCTTTTCTCTATGCGAGGCAGTCAAATGCTGCTGTGATTTTACTTTGCTTGCAGAAACTCTGTCTGAGCAGCTGGAATTAGTCTCTTGGCCTCATGTAGGACATGGTTGGAGCTGGTATTAAGCAACTATCTCTAGATATCTACTAGATTAACTTAATCCTTTTTTACGTTTAGAATCATATCAAGTAAAAGCTAGTTTCTCTAGTACATCATAAGTCACTGATGAGGTACGAGGTTTGTCTTCCTTCTTTCACTTGTGTCACTTCTTTGATCTGTATGATGTTCTGTGCTAGTAGGCTCCATTTGATAGAAATAGGAGGAATCAAAATGTACTTCCTGCAGGTCCCAGAAGGGATGGCAGTTCTGATGTTAGGCTCAGGAGGAGGGACCGCAGAAGGAGTTCCAGTGCAATGCATTTTCAGTTGCCTTAGTCAAACTGCCATTTTATCCTTCAGTACAACAGCAGCTTCACAAAGTGTCTTGTTCAGTCATCTAAAGCTTAGTTTCTTTGAATAGTTTGTATTTCATGCTTTTTGGATTTTTGTGATGAGTACCTGAAAAGCATTTTTTGCTGCTGTGAGTCACTGGTAAGCCAGATGTGAGAGTTGCTCGGTTTGCCTAGCTGGAGCTGTGTTTTGTGAACTGGTAGTTCACATTAATGATCATCAGATGCTTACTTGAGTGAACAATCCTGAAGGTGTGTCAGGTTCCTGCCTTTCTTGTTCACAGTTCTTAATTGTAATTTTTTTTTTTTAATGCACTGGCCTGGAAAAGGAACTGACATTAAATATAAATATGGTTTACCAAATTTATTCCAGCAAAAGTTTCATAGCAGCTTGGGTTCTGTCTGCTGCTTCTATGGCTGTTAATAAATTGCACTGCCATGTGCTAGGCTGGTGGTTCCTGATTTTTACTGTCAGCTGGCTGAGGATGGTTGTTTGGGGCATTAATATTTGCTTGAGGAAAGGGCCATTAAAAAAATCATTTCAACTTAGGTCTTTTAGGTGACTAAATGATACCAGCATCCTGATGTGACCATAATTGATGCTGTTCAGTAGTTGTGATATCCCACATAGTTCTGTGCCTCAGGCAGCCAGCTTTAATACTCTGACTCCAAGACTTCCTCCCTGCACCCCCTTCATCTTAACAAACATATCTTGAACCAAGGAGGTTGGGGTGAGCTTGTTGCTGAGTGCAGCAGATGAATACCAACAGCTTAGTATGTCTGTCTTGATGAGAGGTGGTTTGTAGGAAAGCTGGGATAACCGTCCAACACACTGCTGTTGTATAATATACAGACCTCAGTGTCAGTTGTGCGTACTTAACATATGTTACTGCACTTCAGCACGTTGTCCTATTGTCCTGTTCCACAGGGACTTTCTGCAGAAATGCTCACCCAAGATGCTGTTTCTCTTGAATCATAGTGAACAGAGTCTTTTCATGCTCTAGTGCCACCCATGCTTTATAAAGGTTGTGTTCACAATGTTGTGGTGTAACTTAAATTATCTTTTACTGGAAGTGTTTTGGGTGAGAGGGGAATCTCTTATCGTTACTTTTTGGTCCTGGCTTAAGAGAGCTCTTAAGATACGTGTAGAGTTTGAAACTGCACTGCCCTTTTGGCTGAAGGGTTTGGAAGAGGGAAGGGTTGCAGCGTGTCTGCACTGATTTTTATAGCAAGCTGTTTTTGTCTTGAGATGTTTGATAGAACACTGTGACAGAACACAGAACAGCAGGAGATCTAGGAAGAGAAGGAACAAGAAAGTCTCTTCATGGACATGTATGGAAATGTTACAGATTTAGGATTGAGTACAAAATTAGGTTGTCTGAGGGAAAACAGCTCTTCTCATTTTGCTGTCTATTCCTCAGGTTTTGTTCCTTCTTCAGGAAAAGAGGAAACTTTCCACCTTACAGTAAAGCTAAGTGCTAAGATAAATGTCTGACTAGTGACTCATATCTGAATTTTGCTCCTACCATCATTACTTACATCTGCATGAGGGAGGAGCTCAGTTTGTCATTTGCCTCCTTTGCAGAGTTCACTGCACACTCCTTTAGGTGTGAAAGAATTGGCCCGAGGGCACAGACCTGCCACCCTTGGGGAGCATGTGCTTACTGACTACTCCCAGAGGCTGCAGCAAGTTGAGACCCTCTTGTGCATACTGGCAGAGAGTCCACCTTCATCAAAGTTTCTCTCATTTGTGCTGGAAGATAAAAATGTAACTGTTAAATTGAAAGTGTTTAATTGGGCTGACTGCAGGTACTCTTAAAATACTTCCCATGTCTTGACTGCCTGGCTCTGACATGTCAGTAGAACTTCATTTAAGGAGTTGCCAAGTGCGTGTCTAGCTGTGTAAACAAGAGGAATCTAAATAATTCTTAGGGGAGGTAAAAAGAGTATTTTTTTTCTTTTATTCCTCTTATGGACCTGGGGAAAAAAAAGCATTCTGTGAGCCAAGAGGTGTAGAAAGAGGGACGTACAGAATTGCTTTGAGTTGCTTGTGGGCACAAAACCCCATTCCTGCTAGGCCCATGAATAGCAGTTTCCACTTGGAGAGGTGACTGAGCTGATACTGGGTAAGCCAGCTTTCTGGGAGTTTTCCCTCAACAGTGGCCTTCTGGCCATCGTGTTGTGGTAGCAGTCTCTTATATCAAATATGTATATTGAAGCACTGTTAGCTTTCCTTGGTAACTGTTCAAGCACAGTATCATAGAGATACAATTTTTAAGGAAGAGAGGAGGCTTGTTTCCTAGCAACTGGAGATCTTACTGCAGGCTGCCTCTTGGTCAGGCAGTTCTTTTCGCTTTATCCGTTGAAGTTCCTTTAATGCGAAGTGTCAGCTGGGTCAAGAGTTTAATGCTCAGAAGTTTTTCCTGTGAAAAACAGAAACCATTACCACAGACTTAAATCTTAAAATGATTCTCTAATGAACCACTGAATTGACTCCTGCAGAATACAAGTAAGTTTCACTACAGGCATGTGGTAGGTACCAGGTGCCTCTGTCCCAAACGAGTACGCTTGAGATCACTCAAAAAATCTCAATCACACTGCAGCCTAGAAAGGAGTGTGGGAGGGAGAATACACCACCACAGCCTGAAATGAGTTTTCTGTTCAGGTGCACATTGTGAGTTTTCTGCGAACTAGTGTAGTGTCTATTAGAACACACTGTTGTTCTGTTTGGGCAAAAATTTAAGTGCAGAAAGCATGAAAACTTGCTTGTTCTGTGTTATGTGCAATCCTCTCTTTCAGAAATTTATATACCATTGGTTTCTTAACTACCCATCTTGCATAGTAATAATAAGACGTTAATGCAGTGGAAGAGGCATTGAATAAAAGTTTTTCACTATTTTCACTAAGTTGTTAGTCTAAAGCAAGTGTTCTTTTTTGACTAAGCTAGAGTAAGTGTTCTTTTTTGACTAAGCTAGAGTCTCTTGCAGGCACCAGAGGTAGCTGAGTGACTATAGTTGCTGCAGAACACCATTCTAGTATGTGTTTTATCAGAATATGTGTTTTATCAGAATGTCTCATGCATTTCCATGATTTCTTCTACATTTCATCAGCCAGTTTGTTCCTTGGTTCATATGCATTACTACATGTAGTATAAGAATGTGTTGAATTGTCTCTCTTAATTCGCAAGAGTCTTTTAAATGATGTACAGATCTGGAGACTTGTATCAAGGCTTTCTGTAGATGTTTATGTTAAGCTGGAAATAGCACCACAGCTATTTTGAAGCATATGATTTCATCATTGGTTGGTTTTGCACAGCCTGGTTCTTGGTAGTGGGGGGGCCATGGAGGTGGCTTCTGTGAGAAGGTGCTAGAAGCTTCCACCATGTCTGGCAGAGCCAGTCCCTCATGGCTCTGAAGATGGACATGCCACTGGCCAAGCCTGGGCAGATTAGAGATGATGGTAATGCCTCTGTGATAACGTATTTAAGAAGAAAATCAAAACAAAGTGGGGGCACACTGTTAATTCCAGATAGAGAAGAGGAGGAGGTGAGAACATGTGAGGGAAACAACACGGAGACACCAAGGTCAGTGGAGAAGGAGGGGGAGGAGGTGCTCCACGCGCCGGAGCCAAGATTCCTCTGCAGGCTGTGGTGAGGACCATGGTGAAGCAGCTGTGCCCCTGCAGCCCATGGGGATCCACGGGGGATGCAGAGATCCACCTGCAGCCCGTGGGGGAGGTGCCCATGCCAGAGCAGGTGGTTGCCTGGAGGATGCTGTGATCCAGTGGGAGACCCGGTGGAGAGAGGGGGGCCCCTGCTTCCAAGCTGGAGCAGCCTGCCCTTGGAGGACTGCACCCTGTGGAAGAGTGACCCATGCTGCAGCAGTTTTGGGAGGGCTGTTTGCCCGTGGGAGGGGCTCACGTTGCAGCAGTTTTGGCAGGACTGCTGCTCGTGAGATTGGAACCATGCTGGAGAAATTAGTGGAGACCTGTCTCCTGTGGGAGGGACCCCACGGCGCAGCAGGGGAAGGACTTCTCCCCCTGAGCAGTGGAAGAAAAACCTCGGGTGATAAACTGACCAAAACCCTCATGCCCTGTCTCCCTGCGCTGTTGGTGGGAAGGAGAGAGGGGTTGGGGGAAGAAAAGGTGTTTTTAAGGGCTTATTTTATTTCTCATTATCCTCCTCTGTTTTGCCCTTGGAGTGTTTTCTCTTGGTTTTTCTTGGTGTTATCTCAACTCATGAAGCCTTCATTAAATTTTTCTCTCCTCTGCCCAGCTGTAGCAGGGGAGGGTGAGTGAGCGACTTTTGTGGGTGCCTGGCATTTGGCCAGTGTCAAACGATGACAACCAGTCAAGGCAAAGTACATGTACTTTATCAAAGCTTTTGAAGCTGTCTCTCAAGCATCCCTGGATTAAATGTCCAGGACACAGCCTGATAAGTCCATCATATGATGGGTGAGAAGTGAGCTGATAGGTCAGGTGCAAAGAGTTACAGTAAATGAGATTATGTCAGGCTGGTGACGAGTCACTGGTGAGGTTTCTTTAATGTCTTCATAAATTATCTTGGTGTAGAAGCTGAATGTACATGAAATAAATTTGCTGATGATACAATGTTAGGAGGATCTGTGATCTCCTTTGAGAGCAGAGGCCTTATAGAGAGATCTGGATAGACCAGAGAGCTGGGCGGTCACCAACCATGTGAAATTTAAGAAGAGTAAGTAATGAATTCTCCACCTGGGACACGGTAATCCTGGTTATATGGATAAACTAGGAGATGGAGAGCAGCTCTGTGGAAAGAGATGTGGAGGGTTTGGGTTGATGGCAACTTGAATGTGAGTAAGCAGTGGGCCCTGGCAGCTAGAGGGGCCAACTGTGTCCTGGGGTGCATCAGGCACAGCATCACCAGCCAGTCAAGGGGGAGGTGGCTCTCCAACTCCTTTCTCTGCTGAGGCGGCTTCGCCTCAAGTACTGCTTTGGTTTGAGGAGTTTTGGGTGCTTCAGTACAGGAAGGGCATCAGACTACTAGATTGTGACCAAGGTGGGGAGAGGCCTTGAGGCACCTCCTTATGAGGAGCAGCTGAGGTCACTTGGCCTGTTGAGCCTGGAGAAGAGAATGCTGAACAGTGATCCCATCACAGTCTGTACCTTCCTCAAGAAGGCCATGAGGAGGAGGTGCTGATCTCCTCTCTCTGGTGACCAGCAAAAGGACAGGAAGAGATGGAATGAAGCTGTGTCAGGGTAAGCGCAGGTTAGGAAAAGGTTCTTCACCCCAAGGGTGGCTGGATACTCGAACAAGCTCCTCAGGAAAGTGGTCACAGCACCAAACCTGCCAGAGTTCAGGGAGCATTTGGCCAATGCTCTTAGTCATAGAGTTTAATTTGAGGTGGTCCTTTGAGGAGCAGGACTTGTGGGTCCCTTCCAACTGAATTCTGTTTCTATGATAAACATCTGGGAAGAGAATGAAACTAAATCTGTGAGGTATTTAATCCAAATAAGTAAATTTTGCTAGCTATTTACAAAAATAATCTGAAGTGGCATTTTTACTACTGAATTAGTTCATCAAGTCTCATAATGATTAGTTGTATCTGCTTGTTTAAGAGCATAAGCCTAGCATGTCTTAAACACAATTCTTCAAAAGTACCACAAATACAATATTTTCACCCTCAACTTCATTTTACATATTTTGGCATTACATGGAGTTTTAACAGCTTGGGTGGAAAACTTTCCAGTTGAAAAGCATGTAATGATTGGCTTGAAATATTTTTCAATTTTTGGAATGTAAAGCTACAGTTAAAAGGTGATGATTCTGAACTTCAGTTAAACTACTGGTATCTGTCTGGTGTGATCAGTGTCCTTTAGCCATTGCTGTGGCATACATCTTAATGGTGCTATATTTTGGGGGGGCATGGTGGGGGGTGGCTGTGTTGTCTGTTTTCTGTACTCCAGCATTCTCTTCCTACAGAGTCTGGGAGAAGATAGTCCATTGCTGTCACTTCCAGTCATGCCTAGGGTTTCCTAAGAACACTGACCATACACAAATTTGTAAAGAAGTGTGAATGCAGTGAGACAATTTCATTTAAGTGTCACCTGTAAACTGGTCTATTCTCAAAGGATTTTTTCTTTTCCTAGCTAATAAATTGATTACACGAGAAGGGCCTTCCTTTCTGCAGATGCGAATAAAACACTTGATGAAGTCAAACTGCATCCCCCAAGCCACTTTCTTGTCAAAATTGTGTGCAGATTCTCCAGAAATTGCAAACGTTTCATCTTTTCGCCAAGCCTACATCACATGTGTGTGTTCAATGCTGCCTAATGAAGACTCCATTAAGGAGGTTAGTAACCTATAGTCCCTTTTTAATATATATTTATGAAGCATTTTAGAATTTATTTATGTAGTACTAAGAACTGAAGCTGAAGAGTGAAACTGTTGCAACAGAGTTCCAGAAGAGGAATGATCTATTGCAGACTACAGTAGGAAAGAACGTTTGTATGAACTGCTGCTGTGGATAAGTATGTGTGTATGTATGCATGTATGCTTGATTAGATGTGTTGGAAAGCTTAAAAATTATAACTTCAGTTCCAATAGTAAGCAAAATATAATTGGAAAGCTGTCTTTTCTGACTCGAACTCTGGCACCAGAGCGATTACTTTTCATCTAGTCATTCTGACCTTAGAAAAGTTTTAAGAAAAAAACCCACAAAACAAACAAAACACACTTTAGAGTTGTTCTTCCTGAACTCTAAACTCGTTTTTAGCAGTCTTCTTGTTACAGTAACAATCATAGCAATGATTGGTGTTTATACATAACTGCTGTAGCACAACTGACTCTTGCCTCTCTTGCCCCTTGATGTCCACACCTATTATGGGATCAGTCTCACTTCTATGCATTTTTGGTTTAGTTTTAAACGTGAGACTTGGACATTTTGAGTAAGCCTCAGTGAAACTGGGGGAAGCTTGAGATGCAAAAAAAAAAGCAACTCTCAATGTCTGCACTTCTGCATGAGTGGCAAGAGTGATCTTGTTGTACGTGTAAACTGTTTTAAAAACCATTCCTTTGAAAATACTTCTTGTGAAAAATAAATGTTTGGATAGGTGTCTCTTCAAGTCTGCACTTTGAGCCAGATTCCCCTCAGAGTGCTGTAGGAGCAGAGAATGTATTTAACAGCTCACTGCAGACATAATCTGTGCATTGAAAGCTTTGGAGTTGATGGGTAGCTTACAGCATGTTCTCTGATTGGATTGGCTGCTGATGAGAAATGGTAGAGAAATCACATTAAATTCTGTTCCCTTTTCAATTTAATTTGAGGGTTGTAAAGTGTAGCTGTAGCTGTTTTACCTTGATACTCAGAACAGTCTTTTCTTGCCAGTCAAGTATAAAAGTTGGGACACAGATTGATGAATTGAATCAAGTTAATTGCGTAATTAAACTTTTTATGGGAAAACGAAGCCACAAAGCATCAAAGCAGTGTCTTAAAGCAGTACGGTTTATTGACTTAACTGGACCTCTAGCCAAAACTGTGAAAAGTTTAAAGTCAATGGTGTTCCAGTGCCAGAAAGTTAACTTTAATAGCTGGCAGTAGGAAGATTTGCATGGCATGTTTCTTTGCATGCTTGGTCACAGGTGTTGTATAGTTGGCACTCTTACAGAATTGCTGAGATCTGAGACTTCTAAAACCCTTTCATTTACACCTTTGTTTTAAGAGGCAAGGAATGAGGAGTTGTATCATCATGTTACTTATTATCTTCCTCAGGTAGAAAGTTGTCAGGTGTAATGAGAAGTGGGAAAAAGGGATGGGAAAAGGTGAAAAATGAAAAATTAAGAGTTTAAAGAATGGCAGCTGTTGGGGAATGATAAGTGGCAATAACCAAAACCCCACCAGGGGAAGAGGGAATGAACTGTAATAAAAGGAACAAGAATTAAGTGAAATTTGAAGTTCAGAGTAGGATGGGGTAGGTAGAGGAACAGGGCCTGGCTAAGAAAGTAAATATTGCAGAAAGCTTGAATAGGAATGAAGATAGCTTGGGGAGGATTGAAGAGAAAGAATTTGTTTTGGAAGATTAGACAATGTGTGATCATCCCTTTCCAGGAATTGGATGTGATTGGGGTGGCTGAGTCAGGTGTGGAAGTTAAATTGCTGAGCTCCTAGAAATTAAACTACTTCTATCTATATCTATAAGCAGTAGCATATATATATATACACACACACAAGTGTATATATGTATCTGTATGTGCATACATCTACAGAGGTATGTAAACACATGTGTGTCTGTGTGTAACTCTGTGTGTGTGTGTATATACACACTGCGTATAAAGTTGTTCCCTGCATTTCTGGTACCTCCTGGTACCTTGAATTGATTCTGAGGCACACATGTAACAAGAAATATAACTGTAGAGTTGTTTGTTCACTGCTGCTCTGTGTGAATGTAGAAAGTAGAATTAAGGATCACTGTCAGGCTTCCAATGTTTGGCTTGAATTTGCCAATTTATTGAACCAATTAAAATGCTAATTAAAGCAGTTCTCTTACACAGTAATTAACTGTTGCAAAAGCATGAAGCCCCAAATTTTCTGTGGTCTATGATGGTTTTCTCTGCAAGACTAGTGCCAGCCACATGTAACAATAAAAAAGGATTTTGAAATGCAACACCCAGTTAAAATTAAAGCCATATTGAGAGTTTTAATCAGAACTGGTCATTTCTGCCGGATGTCAGTGTGAGTGTTTCCTGGAACACATAGGAGCTTCATATAGCCATCTTACATTGTCAGAGTAAGTTTTGTTTAATTTGGAATTCCTTTGGGAAAGACTGATCCGAAGTCAGCAAGTAAAGCTCTTCAGGGAGTCAATTTAAGCGAATGCCCCTTATGCCATTAATAAAAAATTCAGTTGTGAAACATCTTTTGGAGGCCTCCTCCAAATAAAGAGTATCGACATAGTGTCCTACTAAAAAATGGTAGAAGGCTTAGGTTATGATGACATAAAAAATAAAATATCACTGTAATGTTACAACTTTTCCTTCAAACCAAAGTAACATGGTAAACAAAGACAAGTTAAATCTTACATGGTTGTATGTTCTTTGGAATAACTTTGAGGAGTAAACTGGCGTGCTTGTTAATAGAACATGGGGAGGATGGCATCATTTTTCAGCAATTCTGATTTAAAATATCTTAGCCGTGTTCATTCTATAATCTCCTAACTTTCAATGAGTTGTTGTTCTACTTGGGTTTATAACAGCATTTCAGGTGTAGTGAAGACACTTCAATAAATGTCTGGTTTGTCACTTAAATGACTGACTGGGTATGTTGGATGATTTCAAGATGTGCATTTGGACTTTTTGTCTTAAATATTAAAAAAAAAATCTCACAAGCAATCTCCCAGCAAAAAAGATCTCACAAGCAAAAGGCAAAAACCCCAAGATCTGAAATGAGATGGATTATCATTGACCAAGTTTGAGATAAACAGGACTTGAAACCAATTGCCTTGTTGCTTACTCAGTAGTTAATGTCCTGAATGTGAGTGAGTTTGTCCAAAAAGAATCAAATTTCCATGGGGGGAGAATGGCTCTGATGTATTGTGTAGCTGTAGGTCGCTCTGAGTGCCAGGCTGTGTTTGTGCTGGAGCTGGTGTTGCCCTGCTGGTCCAGCGCTCAACAGAGGTTCTGGGTCTCGTTGCAGCATTAAGTCTGATTGAGGAATAACTGATGGCTATTTAAAATGTAGGATTTGTAATTCTGTAGCCTCAGAAACCCTAGTAAATAGGTTTTAATTTTGTAGTTTTTAAAACAGTGGTGGTGGTGTTCAGTGATTGTTGTTTTAATGGAACTAGTGATGAGCGTGGTCTCTGTCAAGTAATGTCTGGCTGAGTAGCTCACAGGTAGCCTGCCACGTTGCCTTCAGATCTGTGAAGGAAACATGTCCCATACTTACATGCACTGACTGTATTTGTGTTTCTAAAACCCAAGACTTGGAAGATCATAATTTTATCATAAACTGCTGCAGGCAGCCTTTGCATTATTTAAGAATATTTGCTGTAATGTTGAGGAGATGGCAGTGTATAATTGTGGAAATCATCAAAAACAAAAGTTTGTGTCCCTTAGCTTTAAATTTAAATTTTAGCTTTTTAAATTTGCTTTATAAAATATACTTATTGAAATTGTTATCTATAAAGAATAGGAATAGCTGAGTGGAGAGAGATGGTAGAATACCGTGAGAAGGCTGGAGTTGCCCAGCTGTCAGACTTAGACTTCCCACCCAAGCTGCGAGGCCTGTGTAGCTGTAGGTACCAAAGGTCGATGACAGCATAAGAAAGGTACTGCTGGCAAGGAATGCTGGGGGGAGATGGTATGCAGCAGTGTCCTGTTACCTACAAGAGCCCCTTCCTCTCCTGGGCAGTATCAACATCTTCACAATTCTGTCATGCGGCCATTGGTATGGGCTCACTTCTCAACCCTCCCCAGCCTGCTGGAGGTGACACTTGATTTGCAGATACTGTGTGAGCTTACTATCTTTGACATGCAAGGAGCAATGATGTCTGTTCCCTTAGCAAAGCATTGTCACTTAAATAATTTTCTGAGGTTTCTCTCTTGCCACGGGTGAGTCAGTGACAACTTTCTCTCCCTCCCCACCCCCCACCCCCCCCCCAATCTGCTGTATTTTACTTTATCAAATGCAAAACGGACATATCTGCAAGCCCTTGCAGCTTGTGAATTGCTCTAGAAATGTCTGCTGCAAGAGGTCAGTTCTGGGTCTCAAGTTGAAAAAGTCAGTGGACCCTAGAAAATGTTGACATTGCTCCATGAACTCCAGTGTCAAGCCTGAATAGGAAACTGGGTTAATATCCCTGTCTGCTCTTCCTGCTGAATGAGATGTCCGCAAAAATTAGTTTAACTTCCTGTTATTTGTTCTTTTGTCATTGTTTTTCATGATGAAGAAGTTTGAAATGTTTATAATATCAACAACTGTTTAAAGTACATATTGCTGGAACACAGTCTGTTCTGTGAAGTGGAATAGATCCAGTGGAAAAATGGATTAAAACCTAGTCTTGTCTTAATAGTAAAAGCTCTTCATAATTACTGTTTGTGGCTTATATCCAAGCTAACAGCCTGGTTTGATACACAGATATGTACTATCTTAAGTAGATGTTCCAGAACTTCCTTGGGATTTGTTAAACCTTTGATAGGTTTAACCCTAGGTGGACCCAGGCCCCTCATGGCTGCTTGCTCAACTCCCCTACCAGCAGTACCAGGGACAGAAGTGGAAGGGTAAAAGTGAGAAAACTTGTAGGTAGAGGTAAAGAAAATGTAATAGGTGAAGCAAAAGCCACGCATACAAGCAAAGCAAAACCAGGAATTAATTCAGTGCTACCCATGGGCAGGCACCTCCAGGAGAGCAAGGCACAATCATGCATAACAGAGACTTGGGAAGACAAATGCCATCTCTCTCAACACACTCCCCTTCCTCCTTCCCCTCACTGTATATAATGAGCGTGATGTCATGGTCTGGAATATCCCTTTGGTCAGTTGGAGTCACCTGTCCTGTCTGTGTCTCCTTCCAACCTCCTGTGCACTCCCAGCTTCCTTGGCTCCGTGTAAGTGCTGCTCAGCAATAACAAAAACATCTCTATATTACCAACCCTGTGTCCAGCAGAAATCCCAAACACAGCCCCATACCAGCCACTAGGAAGAAAATTAACTCTACCCCAGATAAAATCAGTACACTACTCTAAACACTTTTGTTTCTAACATCATGTTTTGAAATGTGGTTGATCAGAATCAGCACCTAGGGATGAAGAGAACAAGAGACCGGCTTTTTCACAACTCTTGATCTATTTGGACCTGTGTTCTAATTTTCAGAATAACACGAGAATCCCTGTAAGTGCGGAGAGACAGAATGGGAAGTTCTAGATAGATGGTTGCCTGCATGCAAGTATTTAGCTAAGCTGCCAAAAATGGAAGGTTGTCCCAAAGAAAACTAATATTGAGAAGGGATCAGAACTAACAGGTGAACTTCTCATACTATTTTGTAGCTGAAAGGTGTGGCATGATCTCTGGGTACAGCAGACGTAGTGTTTTGTTTGTGCGTTTGTTAGACTTTGATACAGTAAATGTGCATTTCTTTTGTAAACATACTGAGATTAAAGTGCCTTTTTTATTTTCTTTAAAGATTGCAAAGGTGGATTGCAAAGAGGTACTGGACATCATATGTAATCTGGAATCTGAGGGACAAGAAAACACTGCATTTATTCTTTGTACAACATATCTTACTCATCAGCTTCAAACAGCAAATGTGTATTGCTCTTGGTAAGTATAAGTATTGCTGCTTCTGCTAACTGTTCCTCACTGGCTAGAATTGAGCTAATATAGTACAAAAATATGTAGAGAAGGTGGATTTATCCTTTGCTTGAGAAGTGCATCAGGCTGAAGCACTTTCTAGATAATTACTTGTTTTGTCACAAGTTGCTATGCTAATAGAGAGTTAGACGAAAGTAGTGTTTAAACAATTTAAAAGTGAAACAGCACTCACACTATTGGCATGAATGCTAATAGTTCTGTGGGGTAGTAGATCTGTTGGTGGTGGGTCAGTGCTCTCAAGGTTGATATTAAACCCCTAGCTTTGTCGTTCCACAAAGTATGTTGTCAGTCTGTTCTTCCCTTGGGAATACTTGGCCCCATGAAAGTCTGGTGCATTTTTTTCACCCATTCCACAGAGATGTCAGTACTGGGAATGAGCAGAGGCAACAGCCTGTAATAACTTCTCCCCACTTCCACCCCAAGAGCCTTTTTATATTTTTATAATTTCTATAACTCCAAGAATTGTAGTACTAGATTTTGGCCTGATTGTGACAGTAAAACTCTGCTCTCTTAACTGGCTGGAGATACTGAACCTTCTGCACCTCTGTTTCAGCAGTGGTAAACTTATAGAGCCAAAGCAGAGGGGCTGGTTTCTGCCCTTCAGAAAATGGGTTTGTAGTTTTGGCTTTCAAGGCATGGCTAAATATGTCATTTTCTCCCATTTAAATCCCCATCTGGATAAAGCTTTACATGGCCAGACATTTCAAGAATATATTGGGAATTTGGATTCAGTTAGCTATGGCATTGTTCATTTATTCCGTGTTTTAAAGCCATTGAAAAAGGTTTTTGCAGCAGTTCAGTGTCTGCAGGATGACTGACAGTTCAGCCTAGTCCAGTCGTCTGTACAAGGCCAGAAACGTCTTTTTGAGCAAAGCATACCTTATAGAAAGAAATGAACCTTTTGGAAGACTCAGGAGGGGAGAGTTCACCACACTTGAAGTTCTAGAGGATGTTTTTCACAATAGAATTTTGTCATTAGAGATTAGAGTAGAATTATGTCCAAAGAGGTACAGGGCTAGAGTCACCCCCATGTTCTCTTTTTGAAGAGAGAAACAACAACTAACATTCTTCTAGGGTAAGTTATATTACTTGCTTTTGTCCAAGAAGACATGTTTCGTTCTAAGAGCTGTATCCTTAGGGTGCAAACGAAGAGGGTCGGAGTTTGTGTTGTCGGACTGTTGGGACTGGAGAACAGGCTTGAGGATGTAGCATCTATTGTTACAGAATAACATTTCTTTTTTGTGACAACATATGTGGGTAGATTTTTTTGCTTGCAGTATGAAGTCTGAACTGAAACTCTTTAGCATTGGAACGCAGTTTTCAGGTCCTGTAGCTCTAACTCAGACGTGTAGATTTCTCATCTCCGTGTCAGTCTGACTCCCAGGTGAGGCCTACCTGAGGCTAATGCTACACAAAACATCGTGTGACTTGCACATCAGCTTTAAACTTGGCTAGCCTAGGTGACAGGCAGTGAAGGCTTGAAGATACAAATGGTAGCACAGTCCAGCAACATAAATATGTCCCTACTTACAGAAGGTTAGCAGGTTTGTGTCACATCATTATGTCTACGTTGTGTTCAGTCGTTTTGAGAAAAGGTGCTGGGTCAAACTGTGCTGCCCTGTCCCTGCATAGCACAGTTGCCCCTTCTGCTGCTGTCCTGACAGGCTTCTCAAGTTCCAGCTACCTTCCTTGGGGACAAGATGGGAGAATGAAGTCTTCTGTCTAATTGCTACGCTGACATTGTATAGATGTATAAATTGAAGTTCTAGTACTGTACCTAGCAGTCCTTGTACAGTAGCATTGGACACAGCCAATGCCATCTGGACCCACTGAAGAGCAAAGCTTCCAGGATGCTGGAGCACAGATGGAAGAAGTTCACCTTCTGATGGACTCCTGTACTGTGAAACTAGTATAATACTTCTTGACCATCAGACTGCTTTCTCACTCTGAGACTGTAGAAGTCTATTTAAAAAGTACAGTTGTTTGAAGGTCAGGATGCCTTGCTGTTGGTGCAATGTTCAATGGAGTGGCCTTTTCACTGACCTCCACCTGTGTTCCTGGGGACAGATACGGATCGAGTATTTAGCCACAAAGTCGATGAATTCAAGTGGCTGATATAACATAAAACTTTTA
This sequence comes from Edolisoma coerulescens, assembly GCA_013397115.1. Lineage (NCBI taxonomy): Eukaryota > Metazoa > Chordata > Aves > Passeriformes > Campephagidae > Edolisoma > Edolisoma coerulescens. The sequence continues at coordinate 60,825 of VWZW01006597.1, forward strand.
ATTTGGAGGATTGCTTTTGTCAGATCAGCCAGCTTGACCGATATTCCTTGATATTTCATATTACAGATGTAGTGGGCATGCATTATGGCTAATGAAAATGAGGAGCTCTGCTCCGTACAATCTATGGCACTCACTTGAAATCATTGTAGGGCTGAGTTTGAGCAGTACTCTAGAAAAGAGATAAGGTAATATTCTCTGCATTGGTAAACCAAGCTCCATCGAAAGCATGACAAATGCCAGAACATGCTGGAAAGACAGGAAATGTGGAGATGGACTCACTGCAATATGGATATTTAGTATCATCCTGCAGCTAAAGCTAATGTAGAGGAATGACATGCTAGCAGGTACTTGCAAGCCACTATATAGGCTTAAATACAACATAAATATACACTTAAAATAATAATTTCAGTTGAATACATAAACGGAGACATTCTTCTTTCTGTGACCAGCTGCTGGTTTTAAAGGGGCAGAAATTGCTACATTCACTTCTGTCTTTAAGACAATTTAAAGGGTAGACACTCCAAAATTAATTACCTGCCCTTTTAGTTTTAACCACTTCCTTTTTCACCAATAAGGAAAGATGAATACAAGAAGATAAAAGTGAAATAATAAGTTTACTTTAAAAAATGAAACATCAACAAATACAAAATAGCAGTAAATAACAAATAACAGTAAATAACAAAATAACACTAATAATCACTAGATACAAAGTTGCTGAATCCCAGACTTCCAGGGAACAAAAGAGAAACAAAATGGCAGAGATGATGCCTCCAGATGGCACCCTCCACAGACGACCTTGTGTGGAGAGAAAAGGGCAAAGAGAGCAGACAAACCCTGCTTGGCTCAGCCTTCCCCCTGGAACAAAAAACTGGGAAGGTAGGAGTTTATGAAGCAGTTCTGGTGGCAGATGGGAATTGCTGGTTTTGCCTGGGAAGCTCTGGCTGTGCAGCGTCAGCCTCCTCTGCTTCCTTTTGGCCATCGCAGTGGTGCGCGTGCGTGTGTGCGCGGTCAGTTCTGCCCCTCGCTGCCTCCTCCTGTCACCCGCTGGACTCCACTGGTGTTGTCGCTGCTGTCTTGGGTCACTGCCCCAAGAAGTAGGCGATGGGGGAAGAAAACAGACTCACCAAGCACCGAAGAATGGTGGCCCAGCCCTGACTGGCTCTGGCTCTGCCCTGGGGACGGGTGTTTACGGAATTCACTCTGAAACAGTTTTGGATTGCAGAATGCAACTTCTTGGGGTTGCTACTGTTGCTACTCAGAGACCTGCCTGAAGCAACCCCATCCAGAGCCCAGAGAGAAACAAAAGAAGGCGGCTGCCTTGTGCCATCCCAGCTTCCCCACAAGAACGAAAAGGAAAGAGCTTCTGCGAGAGCGACCCCAACTTTAAAAGGACCTAGCACCCCGACCTCTGCAGTTCAGTTTCTGGATGCCAGGTCCTCAAGAGAGAGTAACAATTTGGGGCAGATTGGTGTAGCACAGATATTGAATACAATACACCTTTTTGGGGGGTTACCCAGGACAACTTCAAAGAAGGTCCTGTGTGGTTCAAAAAGGATTTTAGCTGAACGGTTATTTTACTCTGCTTGATCGGCTGATTTAGATTCTACTTAAATTTTTTCTAGCAATGTCACTAACACCTTTTGGATTTTGATAGCTATAAAAAAATGTAACTTTTTTGTATTTAATCATAAACCTGCATAATGGTGTTTCAAGTCAATAAATGACTTAAGCTTTAATCACTTTTCATGGTGTACTTCTGGTGTATTATCTATTTTGATAGACCAGAACTGAGTGGTGACTAAAACATTTACCTAAGATCTTTGAGAGGAGAGCAGAGAGTAAGAAAAGCCAAGCCTGTCTGGTACAGAGTCCTTTGCAGGTCAGCTTCCCTTTGTACTGTTACGGATTAGGGTCAACAGGCAAGCCTTAGCATTTCTGTGTTCTTGGAAATGTTCCGCTCATCTGGAGGATCCTTAAATTAATGGTTTCCTGCAATCTCATGTCCCTCTTGATTTTTAGAGTAGCGTATGTTGATGAAAGATTCTCTGCTAGCTTCTGACTGGCGCGTCACAGATGCTGCTGGCCAGGGCAGTCCTGCTGGCTGCCAGCCAGTCCTCCCTTTCTGTTTTGTTCTACTCTGTATCTTGCTTTGTGCAGTGTCAGAGAGAACCAGTATAAATTATGCAAATTGAAAGTATTCTGGTTTAAACAAAGGAAAAGACCTGTTGGACAGCTGTGAACTGCAAGTGAAAAGGAAAAATGTGTTTGGCACTCTCTCGTTGTGGATTGCATTGTGATAAAGCTGAAGCTTTGGTACCATACTCAAGCCAATCCTGACAGTTTGCTACTGCTGGAAAGCAGAAGGTCCATTCTTGCCCTGTTGTGGTGCCTTATTTGTTGTCCTGACAGACCCTTCTAACCTGTAGTAAGCACTTTATCTTATCCAGCCAAAACTAGCCTTCTGCAGATTAGTGCTGATTACCCAGTGGTCAGACAAGTTCCAGGGAAGGTGCAACACTGGGGCTTCTGGAAGGTGTTAAACCTCTTCAGCTGTAACATCACTCTTAATTTAGGAAGGGAAGAATCTACCTCCTTTTGCTCCTGTCTTCTGTGCTCCACCATCTCCCTGATGGTGCAGTGGTAACTCCCCAGCCTGGCACAAACTTCTGACTGTGATTCTTGCATATTTGAAGAGGTTAAGCTGTTTCAATAGCTTAGCTCAGCTCATCCTGGAGCCTCAAGTAGGTACCTCCAGGAGATCAGTAAAGGTGTGTGAGTTTGAGCTCTTGGTGTCAAGCTTTATCTCACAGCTGAAGGTGAAAGTAAACTTAGGCTTGTATATGTTATTCCTCACCAAAATTAGAAAGTTTTACACTGGTTCTTGCTGAGATTCATAGAATATTATGTAATACTGCTTTTAAGACTGAAGATACCTTCCAAGTTTGGAACTTTGTCACACAAGTAGTGCTGCTCTGGGCAGTGGTTCTGAGCAAGCTGATGGCTGCAGTCTCCAGGGAGCCAGGCAATTCATCAATCCATAAAATAATCTATGTTTACCATTAGCACAAGCAGCCTTAAGTGTGAGCTGGAGCTAAGCACAACTTCAAAAAATTCTCTCTGGTCTGATCTGCTAATAAGTTTTAACTTTTTTTTTGCTTCTAAGTATTACTAAAAACCTGTCTGTCTGGAGATACTTCTGTTCTCAGCTCTGCCTCACATCAATTTTGAAATGGAAAATTGCCCAAATACTTGGAGTTGTCCTTTTTTGTTTTTCTTCATGTGTGAAGATTATCTGAGGAACACTTCTACATCACCATCCTTAAGGATCCCTTCCAGCAACATACCTTAGCTTTGCAGGAAAGGTGATATAAGAGAGAACAGGATGAGTACTGAAAACTTACTGCTCTGCCAAAAAGTCCTGGGAATAAGAGGTTATCCGGAGCGACGCCTTTTTCTTGCTGTTCTCCCAGCTCCCAACTACATGAATGTACTAAATAGACGTACAAAATGAGTGATAAACTGTATTTCAAATTTATTTTGTTGTAGTAATGCTGAATTAAAATTTTTTTAATAGTTGCAGTATACAGGTTCCTGATGAGGGGAAGACGAGGGGCAGGCACTGATCTCTTCTCTGTGGTGACCAGTGACAGGCGCCAAGGGAAGGGTGTAAAGTTCTGTCAGAGGAGGTTAAGATTAGATATTAAAAAAGGTTCTTCACCCCGAGGGTGGTTGGGTACTGGAACAGGCTCCTCAGGGCAGTGGTTACAGCTCTAAGCCTGACAGAATTCAAGAAGTGTTTGGACAACACTCTCAGCCTCATGGTGTGGCTCTTGGGGATGGTCCTGTGCAGGGCCAGGAGTTGGACTCGTTGATCCTTATGGTCCCTTCCAACTCAGCATATTCTGTGATGTATTCTCTGCTTTCCTTGCTTAAGCTTCCCTTCATACAGTTCTTCCATGTTAATCATCCTGATGTTCAATTAAATTTTACATTTTTTCAGTTTTTATGGGTTAAAGGGCAGTAGAAAACACTGCCAATACTCTGGATGTCTCCCCCTTTTTTTTTTTTTTTTTTTCCCTTCTCTCTGGTTCTGTTCTAGCATTTAAATATTTTAACATCTTGAGTTATACTGCTTGTGTGGTAATTCCTATGTAATTTCTGTAGGCCTGTCTGTCTGCCTTCTCAGCTGTCTCTTCCTGGCTATGAAAGGCTGTTAATTACATTTTTAGGCCTATAAATGTAGCAGAAAAAAAATTCTAAACAAAACCCCCCCAAAACTTACCAGTAAACATCACCCATTTTTTGTGCAATAAAATGATATCCGTGGTCTGATCCAGGACAGGATCTTTCCCTAGGCTTAGCATTCAAGAGTAGGATTGCAGTAATTCAGAGGAAGAACCTTGCTGGTGTTTGATCCTGGCTGTATTTTCTTGATGGTTGGTTCTCGATGCTATGACTGACCTTGCAGTCAGAAGCCTCTGTGTGTAGTTGATGTACACAGTGGATATGTTAGCAAAGGTGAAGTTTACCAAAGGAAGAGAAGAAAAGTTTTTTTCGCATGATAGAAGAGATACAGATCCTATGGCTCTGTTACTTTTGGACATTCCATGTGCTGGCAGAAAACAGCAAGTGACAGGTTGTATCCTTAAGTGGCTGTGCTGCCTTGGGTATGATAAATTGCTTAATAGAATGGCTTTGTGCTCTCATGGCATGAGTGGAAAAGCACATAACAGCACAGAGACAGGAGACAGCCTTCAACTTACAGATCCCTTACGTGATGCTTTGCAAAGGGTGGTTCTGTAAGAGGCCCTTTTAATGGCAGCCACATCACCTGGCTGCAGGTATCAGCAGCTAAGCTGCTTGCTTATTGGAAGAGAAGTGGCAGCTTTCTGTTATGATTCATCTTACCCATTTTAAATTTCTATGTGAGAGGTAAAGACTCTGGAAGTGTGGGACTGTTTTTCCTGTCTAGAAAGGAAGTCTGTGCAGCTATAGATGTGTGCATTAAGTGAGATGAATCCCAGTGCCAGTGTCTTTCCTGAGTAAGTATCAGGAGATACAGTGGGGTTTGATCTGGTGCTGGAGTAGGGCACAGGAGCAGCTTTCTTCAGTGTCACTTGGATATCGGGACCTAATTGAAGTGTGTGCTGTCCTTGAACAACACTTACGTTTTTCTTGGCGTCAGCTCTTAACTGTCACACTGTGACTGCTCAAATTGTGTGTATCTGCAATGTTCTTACATTCTGCTTTCAACTCTTCGCAGGGAACTGACACTTTTCTGGAGCAAGCTGCAGAGAAGAATAGATCCCTCTTTAGACTCCTTTTTGGAGAGATGTCGTCAGTTTGGCATCATTGCCAAGACACTACAGCATCTATTTTTCTTGATAAGAGTCATACAATCTGAAGTAAGTAAGATACAGTCCTGAGTCTTTGGATACAGCCAGAGCTGTTTAGATGAATTTATTGTTTTTAAAATAATTCTATTAAACTGAAAAAAAAAATATAGCTTATTTCATTATTCATACTTTCTGATTAAGTGCCTAATAATATACTAATAAAAATCTCTGGAAAGTGCCTACCATTGTAGTTTTGTGTTGGCTTGATCCCATGAAGTGACCTTCAGTCAATGTGGAGGGGTAGGTTTGTTGCTTTGAAAGTACAGTATGACAGGATTTTGCAAACAAAGCATAGCTGTGTTTTAATCTGCTGCTTGTTCAGAAGCAAGGTGCATGAGAATTTTCCACAGCATCTCTAAGAGGTCGAGACTTGACTGGAATGTCTCATATTTTTGTATTCTAAGAAAATACCTCTTCCTCAAAACATGTGATACAGTTACATCTGGATTTCTACCTTCTGTTCTGAAGCCTATCATTAGAGAATCACAGAAAGGTGAAAAAGATGTTTGACAGCATTTTTTATACTCATCATCTCTGTTTAAGGACTAATGGAAAGACCTCAGTTGATCCCAGCATGCTCCTTGTGAGCAGAACTGCAGGGTAGTTTGGCCTCCCCTGGCTGGCTGTTCAGTGGGATGTCTCTGTTTGCCTTCAGTGGCTGCGCTGGCTCTTGCAGTTGGTTGTGCAGAAGTTTCCTGTTTCTGGTATACGAGAGTAAATTTGTGGAGGGCAATTAGGAATGAAAATTAATCAGGCACACTTTACTGGGGGAAAAAGAACCTAGCTGACAGTTACAGGATTTAAACTTTTAGTAGCAGTACAACATGGATCATAGATCTTAAATTAGATATGGGATTTTTCCTTAGAAATGTCCCCGTTGCCATAGATTTTCCAATATTCCTTCCTGAAAAACAGCCTAGTTTTGCACACATAGGTTAGAATTAGCCACATGAACTTCAGTTTTATCAATGTTCCAATTAGCAGTACCCTCTCCAGTTTGATTATCCCTTTGCATTCTGACATATGGTCATGAGTTTATTCAGAGTTAAGACAGATAATGGATAAAACATACAGGATTCCTTTTTTCAGTTACATTTCTCTCCATTTTTTTTTTTTTGCCTGGGAGTCTCTTTCACTGGCTGGACTTAATACTCTGACCCAAGTGAGTTGCCAAGTGTGATTTGACAAGAGCAGGGCAAGTGCCAGAGCCCTGGTTTAGAGTCAGAGGAGGATCAGAAGGATTGCGTGATTATCCTCTTGACAGATCACAGAGTCCAGAACTCTGTTCCACAAAGGACTGCAGAGAGACACGTTTGGTCCTAGTTTCTCTAGAGTTGGCCCATTTCTAATTTTAAGACATGCGTGAATGTGTGCTTTATCTGTAAATCATAATACATTGGTAACTATATTCCAGGTTTTTTTGTGTTTCCTGCTAAACCATACTAAAATTTCTTCTGGAGAAATAGGTTCTAACACGTACTGGGTTAAAGAAGCACGGCATGATGTCTGGTGGGCCATGGAATGCTGAGTATAAAAGCTTGCTAATTCTGCTAACTTGTTTGTAGTTGTTTTGGATCAATACAGTCTGGGCTGGTGCAGGTGTAGTTGTGGTAGCAACATGTCAGCTTTCTAAGTTATTCATAAGTGTCTTCACTGTTATTTATCTTTACTAATAATGGCTAAATAGTTACTTAATGCATTTAGATTCTTTATGCTGAAAAATACACTTTTGGAACAAGGTAGCCTTCGACTTTGTCTGTGTAGAATTTGGAATATACCATTTTTTAAATTAGCATGTGTTTAATGTAGTCATCTTCCCAGTGCTACTGAGCAGCACCTCAGAGTTGCACAGACTCCACAGAAGGTGTTTGGAAGTGAAATGATAGTTATGTTCATCAGGAATCATTTCCGTTATGGTACTGCTTATGCTGCTGAACATTATTCTGTTTCAAGGTGTGAATTTACGTAAATTTCCGTATTACACAGTACTTCATATTCTGAATTAATATCCCATGTGGATGCTGCAGGAAGAATGCACATGGAGGATTTACACCATTCTCTTTTAGAAATCTGGCTTAGTTATGGTTAAGTCAGTTAAGAGAGAGAGGAGTTAGAAAAGTGTTTTGCAACATCTCATGCCTGAACTAGTTTGCATGACTCCTCCAGAGTGCACTAAGTGCAGTGGTTCCCACCACATAAAAAGCAGAAGAGGTTCCTCATGTAAGATAAACTACAGTTCCCTAGAGAGTGCTCTGTGACTCAGGCACTTAATGCTCAGGAACCTGAATACACGTGGAATGGGATGTAGTCTGTTGGATGCTCTCATTGCATATTTTTTTTTCTAGAAAGAATGTATTTATCAAAGAAAAGTAACATTTGTTTTGTGACTGTTGGTTTTGTTTTTCTGTTTTCTGCAAACAGGCAGAGGAAGCGGGACTTGCCGTGTCTGTTTTGTTATGTGTGAGAGCCCTTCAGATCAGGTCCAATGGAAGTGATGAAATGAAGACATCAGTGTGTAAAACAATTGCATGCCTTTTACCAGAAGACCTGGAAGTTAGAAGAGCCTGTCAGCTCACAGAATTCTTGCTTGAGCCAACTTTGAGTGGATTTAATGCGTTGGAAGAGCTCTATATGCAGCCAGACCAAAAATTTGATGAAGAAAATGCACTGGTTCCAAATTCACTCCGCTGTGAACTGCTGTTAGCTTTGAAAGCATATTGGCCATTTGATCCTGAATTTTGGGACTGGAAGACTTTAAAGCGGCATTGTCTTAAACTATTAGGGAAGGTAGCTTCTGATTCCGAGGATGATGCAGGTTGTCATATGTCACTCAATGAAACCGACATGTTAGAAACTTTCTTTAGTGATTATGATGAGACAAAAGAACACAAATTTTATGATGGGAAAGACACAATGAACCACCCTAAGGAAAAAGCAAGAGTAAAGAAACCAATTGGTTCTTCAGAAAGATACCAGAGATGGCTTCAATACAAGTTTTTTTGTGTGCTCTGCAAAAGGGAGTGTATAGAGGCCAGAATACTGCATCATTCTAAGATGCACATGGAAGATGGTATTTATACATGTCCTGTTTGCACAAAAAAGTTCAAGAGAAAGGAATTTTTTGTACCACATGTAATGGAACATGTTAAAATGCCACCTAGTAGAACACACAGACCTAAAAAGAAAATAATTCTGAAAAAAGAGAGATCACCGCAAAAGGCAACAGCTTCCAGCAGCCCGCCCCCAGCATTTCCAGAAAGGTCACACCAGCCACAGCTCCCTGAAAGCTTTGATGATGACACACAGGAATATGTCACATTCAGCCAACTGGAAAATTGCCAGCTGCAAGATAGAGACATCTACCCATGTCCTGGGACAGATTGTTCTAGAGTATTTAAACAGTTTAAGTATTTAAGCGTACATCTGAAAGCTGAACATCAAAACAATGATGAGAATGCAAAACACTACTTGGATATGAAAAACAGGAGGGAGAAGTGTGCTTTCTGCCGCCGGCACTTCATGACGTCCTTCCACTTGCGGGAGCACGAGCGCGTGCACTGCGGGCCTCAGCCTTACATGTGTGTGTCTATGGACTGTTACGCCAGATTTGGGTCAGTTAATGAGCTTCTCAATCACAAACAAACACACGATGATCTTCGGTATAAATGTGAGCTAAATGGCTGTAATATTGTTTTCAGTGACTTAGGGCAGCTTTACCATCACGAGGCACAACACTTCAGAGATGCATCATACACCTGCAACTACTTTGGTTGCAAAAAGTTTTATTATTCAAAAACTGAATTTCAGAATCACCTTGCAGCGCATGATATCCAAGTGTCAAATGGGGAAGGGAAGCAAACGCTGAACCTTGAAGGGTCGGTTTCAGAAGACAAATCCAGTTATCTTCCAGAGTCTCAGCTGCTTGAACAATCTGAAAATTCCAATCTGAATGATAACTTGGATCCCTCAGGCTCTCAGGAAATTCCACAGATGAAGGAAGAATCTCTCTCTGACAGTGAAGATCTTAACAGTGAAAGTAATTGCAGCCTTCATTGTGGGGAGCACAGGGCAGATGCTGCAGTAAGCCAAGGTCAGACATCTCCTCAGCTGCTTGGAACAGTGGCTCACAACCAGTCAGTTCCAGGTTTTGTTGTGTCCCAGGAAGGAGTCTTCTATCCAGCAGATGTGAAACAACAGTGTTCCAATGTGGCAGTTTGCTTTGATGAAAAAAACCTTTCCTGTGGTTTTGAAGGCTGCTGTTCAACCCACAAAAATTCCAGAAGTATGCAAAAACACCTTCGAAGGGCCCATCCATACAACTTTAAAGGTAAAAGAAATATGGAAATGAAAACTAAATACTTTCTTGATCTGTTGAATGATGCTCAGGACAGTAAATCCCCTACAGACATGAGTACAGAGTTAGGTCATAATTCTGATACAAATGCTGACTCTCCAGGAAGCGTGTGTTGTGCTCTAGATGCTAAGGGAAGCAGTGGCCTGAGGGAGGAAACTTGTCCTTCTTCCCCAGAAACATCTTTTTATGACAGTTCTAAAGAACCAAATATTGAAGATAACATGGTGGAGCTAATGCTAGGCTTGAAACATCTAAGCTTAAAAAATGTTAACATTCACAATTCTTCAAGACAGAAACCTTTTCTGGGCTATTCATCTAGGGATGCCAAGTGTCCTGAGACAGTTGATGAAACTACCTCAAAATTTCAGCTTCAAGAGCAACAAGATAATTTACCCAGCCAGTACCTTACTCAACTGGCAGCTAAACCATTTTTCTGTGAATGTCAAGGATGTACATGTGAGTTTGTGACCAGAGAAGCTCTCCTAATGCATTATGTTAAAAAGCATAACTATTCAAAGGAAATGGTTCTTCAGCTAAATATGTTCCAGCATCGGTATTCACCATTTAAGTGTCATATTTGCCAAAGATCATTTACAAGAAAAACACATCTTCGAATTCACTATAGAAACAAACATCAAATTGGCTGTGAGAGGGTGGCTCACAAAATGTGTCCTAGTGATAAATTTGATGATGTAGGTTTATGTGCAGAGGACATGCATAAGAATAGCACTGCTCCAGTGCCTGCCTGTGTGAACAGTGTTGGGTTCCCTGGACATTCGGACTCTGAACAGCTGTGTCACCCAAAAAAGGATGACTGCTGTTCTGAGACTGATTTGGAGTCCAATGAAGAGACAGACAATGACATAGCAAGAAAAACATCTAACGTAACTTGTCTGGACAGTCATAGGGAAGAACTGGAAGCAAGACAGGGAAGAGGAAGCAAAAGAACAGTTGCTAAAGGAAACTTATGTTACATATTGCATAAGTACCACAAACCATTTCATTGTATACATAAAAGCTGCAACTCGGCATTCACAAACCAGAAAGGTTTGATTCGCCATTACAGAACTGTTCACCAGTATAATAAGGAACAGCTCTGCTTAGAAAAAGACAAAGCAAGAACAAAAAGGGAACTTGTCAAATGTAAAAAAATATTTGCATGCAAACACAAAGAGTGTGGTAAGCGTTTTCTGTGTTCTAAAGCTCTTGCTAAGCATTGTAGTGACTTCCACAATGAAATCTTAGAGGATCAAAAACTGCTTTCTGAAGCTGAGTCTGCCAGATTTGCTTGCAACCAAGCCCACTGCCCTGCTGTATTTTATACATTTAATAAGCTTAAACAGCATCTAATAGAAGAACATGCCAATGAAGAAAAACTAAACAAAGATTTTGAAATCCATTGTGACCTTAATGGCTGCAATCGAATTTTCACAAATTACAGTCACTATTCTCAACATGTGTATTTCAGACACAGTGAATATTATGATAGTCTCTTTGGAAATCAGAAAGAAGAGGAAGATAATGAAGATAAAGATAAAAATGAGCAAAATTATTTGAAAGACAGCTTTAACACAAGCAAGCAGAATGGGAAGCAGTTAAAAGAAAAAGCTAAAAGAATTAGCAGAAGTAGAGAAAAGCATTTGCTGAATTTCAAAACAAAAGAGGAAGCTCTACAAATGTGCAAAGAGAAGTCTAACCAGACACAGTACCCCTGCATGGTCCAGGGGTGCCTGTCTGTTGTCAAACTGGAAAGCAGCATAGTGAGGCACTATAAGCGCACACACCAGATGACCAACATGTACATCGAGCAGCGCCTTCAGAAACTTGTTCTTTGTGTTAAATGTGGCATCATGATTGAAAAGCAGTCTTGCTCTGACACAGCTTCAGACTTGGATAAAAAAGATGTAGAAGTTAACGAGGATAAATCAGCTAATTCTGAGCCTGTGCAGGAAAGTGACAAACCCCTTGTACCAAACCCTGCCTGTGATCCTCCGGATGTGAGTAACGAAGACCAAAAACAGTGTCCACCGAGTAGTGTGAATTTTGATGCCAGTGCCTTTGTGTATTCAGGCACTTTAAAATACAACCACAGTTCAAAGAACACCTCTTTAGAGGAGCCTAACACCAGGGAGACAGCTATGTCTAAAACTGAAGAATTTTCTGAAAGCAGTGAAAGAGAGAATAGCTCTTGTTTCTCCAGTTTACAATTAGAGTTGCCAAGAGAAAAAGAGCCAGAAGGATGTCAGCATAGTGTGGTTAATCAGAATGCAAAAAGAAATGTACCTTGTGCTACAAAAGACAAATTTCAAAAGCCTCCTATGTCCAAACCATTTGATTTAAAGACATATAAACCAATGGGATTCGAGTCTTCATTTTTAAAATTTATTCAGGAAAGTGAGGGAAAAGATGATGATGATGATGATGATGATTGTGATGAGGTAGTAGAATGGGAGTCTCCTGAGCAGTTGCCAGTAGATGAAACATTGCAAAAAGAGGGAGACAGTCAAGGGCATACACCAGTGAACAACTTTGTAAGTGACAAAAATGTAATCATAACCCCGAATAATCCTGGGCAGCTAACAGAGATCCAGCCCTTGCTGTCAGAGTCCTCGTCTGCCCCTTCTTTAGAAAATCTGAGGGCAATCTTGGACAAGGCCCTAACGGACTGCGGAGACCTTGCCTTAAAACAGCTGCATTACTTACGACCAGTAGTTGTTCTTGAAAGATCCAAGTTTTCCACACCTCTCATAGATTTATTTCCAACAAAAAAAGCAGATGAGCTGTGTGTAGGAAGTACATAAGTAGCTTTGCTTAGAACAGATAGCCTCCACTACTACTGTACGGGGAGAACTTCAAATTAGAACAGTAATTGTTACAGTACACACTTTTTAGGTTAGTTTTGACTGTTTATTCCATGAATGTATAATATCTGTCAAAAGTAATGGCCAAGTTAATTTAGCTCCCCATTTTTTTCAATGAACAATGCTGATTTTGGTGCTATTTAACACATCAGAATACTGGGGGCTTCCTCTTGAAGAGTAAATGTGCATGATTGTATATGGAACAAGTACTGGGGTACCAGGGTTTGGGGGGCGATGGAGTTATTACTTGACTTGAATGTGCACCCCAGGGTGCTTTGTGTAACATATTGTACACTACAGCATCTTATATTTTTTGAGTTATGAGTTTCAATAAATTACAGTTTTTCACCCATTTGTTTACTGTACAGTAAATCTTTAATGTGCATTACTTGTAATTGAGTTTGGGACCATTCTGAGTGCATTGGACAATGTTGCTTAAGTTTTATGCATTTGTAGATAATTTATCAGACTGATGAAATAGATACAGAAAAGTAAAGTATTACATTTTATTTTACAATATTCTCTGTGCTTTTTTCAGACTTGAAAGAACTATAATTAGTACAGGCAGAAAGCACTTATGCATGAGAAAGTCCATGTTCTTTTAAAGGCAGAGGGTGCTTTCTGAGGCTGTCTGGGACCACCTGAGTGTGTGATGAGTGTTGCCAGGCTTCCAAGCAGTTTGTGTCACATGAAAGTACCAGTATACATTTAGAGTTCCCCGATTAGCTTTTTTGACAATGAATGAAATCTAGCTGGAAGATTCACCAGAAGAGTCAGCTAATATTTTAAGCTCTGTTTCTTGTTCTGTGTCGCATTTCTTGCCACAGATGGCTACATCATGAGGCCCAGAATCGCTGTCCCCTATAGGGGCTATTTCCCCATCTCCATGGGGATTCTAACGAGCAAGCAGCAATCACAGCTTCTAACTGATTGAGGGCTTGGGTATTGTTGGGGCTTCTGGATTTTTGTGCTGTGATCTGAAAAGCAGCAGTGGAAAGGAAATGCAAAAAGCTTTGGGAAATGTTTAAAACAGAGAATGAGTATTAGCTGGGTGCAGGAATGATGGCAGCTATCAACTGTCTAGTGAATGTGGTATGACCAAAACTAGGCAGAAATGGCATCTCTGTACTACATTTAGGAAAAGAAAGTTACTTGGGCATCCTTGAAAGTTAGGTTAAAAATCATACACCAAGCAAGAGAAGTGTAGTTTACTTCCTAGCCTTTCATGTAATTTCCTCTCTCTAAACTATAAGCTTCTTGTAATGAAAGAAATGCGGTGCATCAATCTTCTCACAAAGCTCTAAAAATTGAAGTAAGTTGTGTCAAAAGGTTAAATACTGAACAGGGTCAGACACCCTTCAGTGTGTTCCAAAGTAATTTCTCTCTCTAAAATAACAAAGTACCTCTTACTGTCAAGTTCAAGTCGTGTTTTGACGTACTTGAATCTTCAAGATCTCAAAACAGGAGAAGAGTTTAACAGCAAACTTAATAGACGTGACGACTGCTTCAGGTGTTGGGCCAGAGAGACCTTGTTACCTTCCTGGGGTCTGAGTATCCCACAAAGCAACCTGTCCCTTCGTGGTCAGCCTGAATAGTAAATTCCTTGAGATTTGGAGCCTTCAGTTTCAGGTCAAGCAGCTGTATTTCCACTAGATAACCAGCTTCACGTATGACAATATTAAAGAATTCAAACGTACAATACTTAGCTTTGAATAAGGGAAATCGGATGAGAATACAGGATGAAATGAGATTGAAGATATGTATACATATGCCCCAGACCAGGCAAGTGGTGAGACACAGGCAGTGTGCGAACTTTGGCTTTGTGTAGTCCTAAAAATAACCCAAATCTTTTAAAAATTAGTTCTGATGTCATTGATGGCTTCCTACAATTAAAAATGTGGTGAGTATAGTCAGAAAAATGGCAGTGATTATATGCAAGACTGATACTGAATGTGGTGATACATTCATTACCTGACTTAAAAGAGACCAGTAAAGGACTTTCTACATGGAGAACAGCAGAGAGAGATTCCACCAAAGCAACTATCTGCAAGCTTAAAAGGCAGGAGACAGTTTTCTGATAACTCCTGAGGCTGGCTACTCCTTGAAGGTAACAACATCGTGTGTTCCTGAGACAATTGTGTCATGTCTGATGATGGCAGCCACTTCATCCCTGAGCACACAGGGAGGGAAATCTGCTCTGTGCCAGAACCTGAAGCTGTCGTGAGTGACTTGGGTATGACTTGGTTTTCTTAAGAAATTTAAAAGGTAGTACTGCTTGTTTACACCAGCCAGGAACCCGAAGAAAACTTAAAAATTAAAAATGGAATTTATTCCCAAGGTGCTTCTTAATGATGTAGATGCAGATTTTGGTAAATAGACTATTTAAGGTATTACGTTACAAATAATGTAAGCTTACAGATTTTTTTTTATATATAATTTTTGACTAGTTACTAGTAGGTTTGCAAACCTGAAGGCTTTTAAACAGAGGTTTTGCTTTCCGCTTTCATTGGATAGTTGGCACTAGGCTGACAGGTGGAAATTTGTTTACCTGCGGTAACAGTTCAGTGTGATCTTTTTACCTATGTACAGAAGAAGACCTTTTAGAGAGGTTTGTATTGATTCCTTTAGACTTCATACATCATTCCCAGTGAACAACCTCATGGAGTTCGTGAATTAATTATTAGAAAGATTCTGGGACCACGTAAGTTGTCCAGAAATAAGGAACAAAAGAGTTTCTGCTTGGCATGGCTGAAGCTTTTCTGCTTCATTATAAATCTGTGACTTTGAGTTTGCATTTACTGTATGCTGTTCATATAAGCTCTGCTGCAAACTTGCCACCAAAGAACTCTGCAAAATCATGCAAAATTCCCTTATACAATCCTACTTGCGCTTTAGCTGCGTATTAAGCTTCAGAGTTCAGTTTTTCTATTAAAAATTTAATCGTGCCATTTGATGTATAAACAATTTTGCATATTACACATGAATTCTGTGACAATTCTTTAATCCCACAAAACAAGTTGCATGTGAAACTCACTTCCTCAAATGCGATTCTGCTTTTACCGAGTGAGTTACTGTGTGCCTGCAAACCACACACAGTGCAGACTGCACAGTGCATGCTGGGCAGACTCGTACCCACTGCACCTCTGGTGTTACAAAGCCTGCTGAGTAGGCTCCTGCTGTTCAGTTACTGATGTTTCCATAGGCTAGGATATACCACAGGACTAGACAGACAGACAGACATCATTTCTGTCTGCCAGGTATGGAGACAAGTCCTGTGACACTCCTCAATCCAAGAGCTGCATTTAGAAAATGGTTGAGTCACTTTGGGCTGCACAAAGCAGCTTGGAGGCATTTTCCTGTGGTGATGTGGCACCCCGTGCACTGCCAGGACTTTTAGTAATGTGGGCTCAGGGTGTTGGTACTTCAGTTGAAAGATACCAATACGCACTTTACAAAAATGACAAAAATATCTTGCCCATTTCAGAGACTGACAGTGTGTTTCAGTCTTTGAACTCCATCATCTACAAAATGCACTACTGTCTCAATGAGGTAATAGGTGTCACACTGTTAAAACTGTACAGTGTGAATCTACAGCTTTATCCCAATTTCTTCTTGGGCTTTTTTATCTGATCTAGTTGCCTGGCATAGATGGGTGTTGGAGAAGGAGGCCACAAAAGAGTAAAGGTTTGAAGAGTTTTTACTGTCTATCTCTGTTTTCATGCCATGAGGTAGGCCAAGTGCTACCAGAATTTGTCTTACAATGATGTAATGTTTCCAGCTTCTTGCTTTCAAGCATACAGGAGAAACATTTTGTTCTGCAGTAAAGGAACACCATTGCATTGACTTCCAAAAAAAGAATTCTTAATGTGAAGAGCAGATACCTCAGAAAACACAGTTCATAGGGAATGTTGCTTCCATTTTTAAAATTGTTGTCTTCAAGTGTGTGGATTTTATAGGACAAAAACGTGTTTATTGGTTGTGCATGCCTAAATTCCCCAAGTCTGTGGGCTGCCCTGCTGTGTTCCCATGGGCAGTAAAAAACTGTAAATACCTTTACAAAGAGAGACCTTCCAGACTGACTTCTGTCTTTCTAGCAGGGCTCTCAGCAGAGCCAACAGGTTTTTCTTGCATGTTGTTCTCTGGTTGTCTTTGCTTGTGCAAGGTCTTCAAATTTTATGATGCTGGTAAAGCCTTGTGACACTGTTTTGCAAATTCTGAATCTTGGCTGCAGTGAATTAATTGAGAGAAATTTAATTTCCAGTTAAGTCCTCACATACCTTGTCAAGAATCTGAGCATGGTTATGGCAGAAAGCAGAGGAGGCTGAATTGAAACCACCTTGCCTTGGCCTGGCCCTGTCAGGTGCTAAGCCTGGTCTCCCCCATAAAGTTTACAGCTGGTGCCCTTCAGCCCTTCAGCTCTCCCGACAACACACAGCAGTATTCCCTATGCTTACATGAGTTTGGAGGGAATGAGGTAGGATAGGAGAGCTTTTCTTGAAAATGTCTTAAGATGTACAATTATAGGGAAGGGAGTAGGAAAGGGATTAGTCAGGATCCAGTGCAGTGCCAGGGAGGCTTCTGGTGTGGCCCTCTTGGATGAATTTCTAGAGCTTCCTCTACAAAAGGAGAAAAGTGCCGGCCAGTGGCAGGGCTCACTGGGAGCAGCGCTTCCTCATCTACCCCGTTCTTCTGCAGGGATATATCAGGTTACAGAAAATGCTGGGCTTTAATATGTTTGACAGGTCATTCTTATAAATAGTTTTTTAAAAAGTAACTGATAGATAATGAGAAAATTAAGTTGGCATTATTTTATTAAAAGTTAATGACTTAAAAATCCACAGACATGTTCTGTTATACTTTAGACTGGTAGAAATTAAATGAAACTAAAATGCCATATCTAAAAGTGGCTAAATGTTAATACCCCTCTTACTGCATCTTTGTCAGATTACACAGTCCCTGTGCTCTGCACGGCACGCTTGTCCCCAGTGCTGCTGGGCGAGCTCTGCATTTCAGCAGCACCGTGCTGTCTTCGTGGAGCGTTACAGAGACCAAATCTGAAGTGGGCGTTTCGGCTTTAAATAAATCAGCAAGTAGCGTAGTCAGTGTTAATTTTTGTACTTCTCTTAGTGTTTCTGTAAAAGGTTTTGGACAACTACTAGCAAGGCCTTATATGCATGACTGTGCACAGCCTGAGTAACTTATACTGAAGAAAAGTAATTTAAACATCTGCCCAGATCCTCACCATGCTGCCTCCCACACACCTCGACCCAGCCCTGCGGGTGTCTGGCTGGGGTGACCGAGCTAACCCCAAGCCGTGCCGGGCGGAGCCAGGCCGGAGCCAAGCGGAGTCCTGCCCGGCCGAGCCGAGCC
>VWZW01006597.1:85862-109539 GCA_013397115.1 Edolisoma coerulescens
CTGCCATCGCTGCCATCACTGCCATCGCTGCCATCACTGCCATCGCGGCCACCTCAGGTAGAGGGGGCCACTCCACCGCAGGTCAGAGCCACCCCGGGCTGCGCTGCCACCAGGGAGACGGAACGTGCCCGAGACCGCGCTGCGCTGCCGCCCATGGAGAGACGCAGTGGGACCCAAGGCCTGCCAAGTGGCGTAGAGTGAGCAGCTTGTTAGCACAGTTCCTTATTAAAACTAGCTCTCCAGGTTTTGTTTAGTCCGTTTTCCGTTGTTTCCAGGCTGGGGGGAGGTGGTTGAGCCGCAAGATCCTCTCCGGCGTCCTGCCTTTGTTCTCCTGGGCGCCGCGTGGCAGGCAGCGTAGGGACAGCCACCGTTTTGCCTTTGTGTGGAAACAACGCCGAGATCTCTCTCTGCAGGAAGCAATTTTGTTTGTTTGGTGGTAAATACTGTTGTGGGTGGAGCACTCTCTTTTGTGCCCTCTTTTATTGATACTGTTGTGTTTATTCACATTGTTCTTTGTTTTCTCAGCCCACATGGTCCAGTGCCGAGGTCCTCTGCCATCTTGTTTTTGCCCTGGAGGGGACCAGGCAATATCTTGTCTTTGTTGGTTAAACCAGTTCTCTCTTTTGAACAGTTTTATTTTTAGCACTGCATTTACTGCTGTTTTCTTTAGTAAATTGTGACTCTAATGTATAATCACTCTGAGTTGGTTTTTGTTGTTGTTCCCCTCCACTACTGAAAGGATACAAGGCTTTAATTTCTCCGCTGAGCTTTTAAAACCACCACACTTGCTTTGGCCCTTTCCATTTCCTGCTGACACTGAAAATGCATCCTAACAGGTTGTAAGAGTAAGCTTTTTCAAAATAAATAAATAAATAAGTAACCCCCTGGTATTATCAATATTGGAAGGCTGCTTACTTGAAAACTGATTTTTGTATATATAATGATGCATCACTTGCTAAGAAAGCAAACATGAAATATTTGCAAGTTAAGCTGTGTAAGAAATGCTGCCAGGCCTGGCCGTGAACTGCAGTGAGCACTTGCTTCAGTAGCTTTAGCTTGGGCATTTCTTTGAGGATAGTGTATCCCAAATGTTCACTCCCTGTTCCTTGGCAGCCAGTATGTCAGGGGACGTTGGGAGCAGGCACAAGGAAGAGACCATGGAGCTTTCTTCAAAATGGCTGTAGCAGCTCCAGTAGTGAAAGTGAAATTGGGGCTTTTCTCTGGGCAGGGAACGCAGGTGAACCTCTGCTCTAGGAGAGGAGGGTGGCTCCTCTTCAAGACGAGAAGCTGCAATATGGATATTTGTATGTGGTTATACAACCACAGGGCACACGAGCTTTAAGGTCTTCTGAAGATATACCTTATGTCTGAGGCAATATAGCAGCAAAGCCTACAGAAAATAGGCTTGGAAATATGCTAGTATTTCACAGGGAAAAAAAAAAACACCTGCTCTCTACTTCTGTAAAGTAAAAATTGACTATTTCCAGATATTCCAGGCTTGTTTTATCACTGTTAAGATTAGAGAAGTGGCAAAAAGCTAATTATAAAACTTGTCTTATTCACCCTTAAAAGGTTCTTACCATGCTGAAATTTTGGTAGACTAAGATGACACTAAGATATCTTTCTAGACATCTACTAGTCTTTAGTAGACTAAGATGTGTTTCATACTGCCTTTGTGGTATATGGTTTTGTTTTCAAGATGATTCTCCTCTGTGGAGGAATTCCTTTTCTCTGGAAACTGTCTGGTCAGATCTCTGGTCATGCTGGGTTTGGACCAGAATATGAGGTAAGTAGGCTTTAATGGTCCCTACTGCAATAATACTTTTTATTTTTAAATTGGTATTGAGTTAAAAGTGAGATTTAGCTAATCTATAATATAGTAAAAATAACAGATATTTTCTGGTGCACACAATGACTGTGTGATTCTGAGAACTGATAACAGTAAACTAGCTTGCTTTTAAATTAGCTTACTAATTAAAACAGCCTTATATGTTAAAAGCATAGTCTGGTATCTGCTTGAGTCAAATGAGGTGGTGCGCTGGGGTTTTGGGAGCTCTTTATTTGGGTGTTTTCTTTTTACTAATCCTAGAATTGATCTGCCTGCACACTAAAAGGGTAAGAAGTTTGAGGCTACTGCTTATGTTGCCTTTGTGCTGTGGATGAGGCATGTATCCAAATTTGTATTCCAAATCCTTAGTAAGCTATTATAGTGAGCAATGATCTAATCATCATGAACAAGTTAATCCTGTGAATTTATCTAGCTTCATCTTCTAGCTGGTTTCAGTTAAACCACTGACCTAAAAGCCATTTTTAACATCTAGAATATTTGTTAGTATGGGTCAGTAAATATCAGGTGGTTTGGCTTTGTTTTGTTTTGTTTTGTTTTTTAGATTGTTCAGTCATTGGTATTTCTGCTGCTTGCAACACTCTTCAGTGCAGTGACTGGTCTCCCATGGAGTTTATATAATACATTTGTCATAGAAGAGAAACATGGCTTCAATCAACAGGTATTGCAGAGAGCACTTGTGCTGACCTAATGGATTCACATTGGTTAGGTAGACTGGTCTGTCCACATCTGTGCCAAAGATCATCAGTTTTAGGGACATTTGTACTCACACTGCATAAAAATCAGCTTTATCAGTGGCTATTGCAGGAGTGCCCATGCAGCAACAGGCTCTGTGTGAGCCCGTGCCTCTGAGCATAGACATGTGTGTTCTAGGGGTGGGACAAAGGATGTTTCATGCCTCAGCTGTTAATTTTTGGATGAACCCTTCATCTGCCTTTCCTGAGAAGTTTGGATCATTTGCTTGATAGGGGCACTCCTGACTTGTGGTCAATGACCAGGTGAAAGGAAACCAAGAAATTACTTTCCTTCTCATTTTGTTTCATTTACTGATTTCTTAAATCAGTCTTTACTAGATTGGAGAATTCAGCTCTTCATTTGTACCTGTGTTAGGTACCCATATATCAGCCCTGGCTTTCTTAATTGCTTTCACCAACTTGGTTTCACCTGTGTCAGCATCAGTTTCTCATGAGATGAGATACTCTTTCTGAGAGAACCTCTGTCTGGGGCCCATCATGAACCATTTCATGCCAGAGCATAAGATTTGTTTCCTGCTTTTGGACCCAGCTGGTTTTGTCTACAGTACTTTCTGTTCCAAGTCTACTAGGAAGTTGTTTGGCTGGTTTGTTTGGTTGGTTTTTTTGCAGTAGAATGAAATTTAGATGGGTAGCAGATGAGGCTCATTTTAATATCAGTGGAGATGCTATTTTTCAATTTCATCTTCCAGTCTTTATGGAGGCAGGAAGACTGAGAAGTGAAGACTAAAGAAGTGAAATCAGTTTGTTTCTAAACTCCTTATGTTCCTGGTAGATCAATACATTGATGTTTCTTATTCCTTTTTATAAACAAGAAAGGAAATAAGTAATAGGAAGGGCTTTAAATGCACTGATCCAGTTTGCACCCTTTAAAACAGAAATGTGTAGATCCTGACACATCTGGTATTATTTTGGTTCACATCAATTTATTTAGTGGCATACTGTTTTCCTTCCAGGGAAGACCAACTATGAAAATTCTCACTGCACAGTTTTGCTGTTAAATCTGTGTGTTCCCAGAAAACGGCAAGGCTGGTTTGGCTGTGTGTCCCCCTACCTCTGATATTTCAATACTGTGTCAATGGCAGCTCCTGCTCCAGGCCTTGGGAAGGAAATCTGAAGATTGTTCTAATTAGTCATAAACCTTGAGCTTGTGACCAACTCAGAACTCCATTTAGCTCTCGAGTCTAGGAAAAAGCTCGTGCTTCTAAAAACCTGTGTGTCACTTTTTTTCTCACAAGTGAGGAGATCCTCACTGTCAGACAGAGGGTGCCCATGGCCATCCGTGTCCCAGGTGGTTCTGAGATACAGTCCTGGGGATCCTAATCCCTTCTGCAGACTTTACAGTGAGCACACTGGCAGGCTAGCATCCTGCTCCTAGCAAGGAAGGAAGGAATATTCCCGTGTCTCCAGAGCATGAGTCAGTCAATCTTTTCTCCATGGGAAATATCTGTTTAATGTATTTTGGTTGTTCTCTGGCTATCACTTCTGTTCTGCAGTCCTCAAAAATTGTAAAGGCTAGCAGAGTCCTAATTCTTGCAATGTGCTTATGCCCTGGCCTAGCCTAGCCATCCTTTTGACATTCAGAGTCCTTAAACACACATCAAATGCCATCTCTCGCTCTTGTCTCTCATATCAGTCCTTAGTAGTCACATCAGGCCTACACCTTAATTGCTTCTCCTACCTTAGTGAGGAGGGAGTTCCATCTTGGTGCAGAATCTGCAAGCCCTTCATGTCCAGCACACAGAAGTCAGAAGACTATCAGTAGAATTAGAGGCAATTGGCACAGTAGCTGATGGATGGAGAACCTGACTTGATCAGGCCCTGCCTCTCTGCAGAAGAAAAGTGTCAAATACTGCACTTAACAGCTTGGGCTTCTTTAAAAGTGCCTTGAGAGCTTGCAGAATCCATGTGGTTTCATTGCTGCTTTTGGCAAGGTAAGCAGTATTCTGGGTGTATAGAACATTTACTCCTGAGAGCTGTGCTCTCTGCGTGCTTCACTGTTGTCAGTGCCTAATCAAACAAGAAAAGGAAGACTTGGTACTGACACCCATGGAGATTAAATGCTTGACTGAGCTACCTCATGGTCTTTTACAAGGGGTTTTTCATGGCAGTGGTC
This sequence comes from Edolisoma coerulescens, assembly GCA_013397115.1. NCBI lineage: Eukaryota > Metazoa > Chordata > Aves > Passeriformes > Campephagidae > Edolisoma > Edolisoma coerulescens. The sequence goes on from VWZW01006597.1 coordinate 90,577, forward strand.
ATCATGCTGAGAGCAAAAGGCTGAGTCCATGTCTTAGGTACAAGATGTCTTACAAACAGTCAAATCTCCATCTTCCATTTCAGACTGATGGGCTGGGTCCCTTAGTGAATAAGCCAAATTCACACCTGGTACCAGCCCAGACTGGAATTTCTAGCAATGATTCTCAGCTGATCTTCAAATGGCCTCTTCCTTCTGTAGGAGTGGCTTGCTGAAAATCAGGATTTTTCTCAAAGTCACATTTGCTTTAGGAAGCAAGAAAGAGACTTGGCAAAGATGAAAGACACCATGCAATTTGCTAGCTCTGCTCCTCCTAGATTGTGGAGCTGGAAGTAAAGAGAGATTTAAAATGAAAATATGAGCTGAATATTTTATATTAAAATGAAAATATGAGCTGAGATTGTAGTTGACCTGTTTTTCTTTCCAAGTTCCTTTAAGTAGTGTGGGCTTTTCAGTACAGCCTTCTTTGAAAGATATTTACATACTAATCTTTAGACCTTGATGGGTGTCTAATTGTGTTGCAGAGTCACTAGATCAGATTCATTCAGATAGAGGTCTTTGAAATTTCTATTGCTTCTGTTATGCTAATTTTAAAACCTGAGATAGCTACTTGGTAGTAACTGCATGTCAGTGGAAGCTTGGAGTAAAATGCCCGATGTATTGCTGAAAATCTGTAATAAGATTTCTATGTATTTCCATTTAGGACAATTAGCTTAGTGGTAACTGAAAGTTAAGATGAATTGGGGCAGCTGTTCAATGAAAGAGAAAACATTTTACAGTAGCAGTGTTTCTTTGAGAGTTTCTTATTTTCTAAGAATCTATAGTGTGTGGGATATAGATTGGTAAAGGAAGTGAGGGACAGATAAGCTTAAATTTTTCCTTCCTCCTTTAATGAATGTGCAGCACAAAAGAATGCTTTGGGTCAGGCCTTACTAAGGAAGAGTGCATCTGCATGGGCTTGAGTCTGTGGGGTTGTAAGGAGCTACTAGGAGAGTTTCTTTTTGACTGACTCTGGTTTTCTTATGACACTGGCATTGCTGTTTCGCCATTTGTCTTAATTGAAGGGATCAGTTCACTAACCAGAATGGCATATTAATATTTGCATTGACATATCACTGATATAATTTATCCTTTCTTTGCAGACGCTGGGATTTTTTTTTAAGGATGCCATCAAGAAGTTTGTTGTGACTCAGTGTATTCTGTTGCCAGTGACATCCCTTCTGCTTTACATTATTAAAATAGGGGGAGACTACTTCTTTATCTATGCCTGGCTCTTCACTTTAGTTGTTTCCTTGGTGAGTATGAGATGTTTGGGTTTCTTCCAGACTCCGGCTCACTGGCATGGCTCAGCATGCTGAACACAGCTGAAAGGAGATGAAGAAAAATCTAAATCTCCTGATTTTAATTTTAATATCTACAAACTTTAACAGGGTGCCTTGCTTTCAATGTACTTGTTCAGGAATAATAGCTCATATTAGTTGTCCACATTAATGTCATATATTTTTAATCTATTTAATACTGGAGTGTCTTCATCAATTGAAAGATAAGCACTGAAAAAGCTTTAGAATAGGTACTGGAAATACAACAGTATGTGCTGATAGGTTTTCCTTTCTCTTAAATATAGAAAGGGCACAAGGACAAGTGCCAGCAGATTGGCAAGACAAAGCAGACTGTGCTTTGATCAGTGGTGTTTCCATTGGGCATTTCTTGTAGGTTATTGCACAGCCCTCAGTGCATTGCTTGTTATTAAGGGAAGTAGCAATGTTTCATTGTTCTGCTATATTATATAGCTGCTTTCATATACTGAATTGTAGCTGATGTTTTTAGGGTTTATATAAAATAATGTTTTATCTATATCATAAGCATTTGATACTTTCTATTGTTACTCTGAGGGCTGTATTTTTTGTCTCTTTCAGCATAGTGCTCTACTGCCTTTTTGTTCAATATACAAACCAGTGCTCACCCAAGGCAGAAATTACACAAGTAATGTTGTATACGGTCATTCATTTTTAGATTGAAAAAGCACTGTAACAAGTAAAAGAATTAATGACTATGTTACAGTGATGTAGTAAAACCTGCCACGTTAGCCCAACAGTAAATATGGGTCAGTCAATCCCTAATTCTCAGCTGAAGTTCAGACTTCTGGGTTGAAGTGGAGTGCACTATCCAGAAAATTTTTAGGAATACTTGTATAGGAAGTCATGATAGTTTTCTGTCTTAAGTTCCTCATTCATGACTTAAGTAAGTGTTGCTTTTTATCTTCTCCCTGCTTCTAGATTCAGATCACTTTTATAGCTTTCTTGGACTTCTGATTTGTCAGGTTTCTCTCTAAAGCAGAGGCATCGGCTGGCCACATCTGTACAAAAATGTGATGATAATAATGCTACGTGGGAGGCCACTGCAATTAACACAGGAAAATCTGATTTTCCACTTGCATAATCTGACAGTTGCATTGATTTTCTCAGATATGACAACATGGAAGGAATTGAGGCACATTTTAAGTCATGACTGCAAGCTTTTTCATAATCCTGTTTTTATGGGATACAGATCTCATTTTCTGAATTGTATTTGTTGCTTACTAGTATTTTTGCTTCACTGATGTAACTGAAGAAAAACTTGGGTGGGTTAGTAGAATTCTGTATGGCCACTAACTCTGGCACAGTGCAGTCCATCAGCATATGTTTCTAAGGAGCTGGATGACAATAGTGCAGTAGCAGAAGTGTCCCACGTAGGTGGTAAGTTCAGCTTAAGATTGCTACTTGGAATTCTTTCAAGCTTTTGTTTGTTGGCTTAATTATACATTGTTTCTGTTGTTTTGTTATGCTGGCTCCTGCTTTTTCTAGTCCAGGTGTCCTTATGCTCTGACATCTTCCCCTTTTTTTTGTTTTTGAATGCATTTTGAAAAATCACAGTGTTAGGTGTCAAAAATGCCAGGTCACATGTATTGAAATTACTATAACAGAAAGATTTGTTCGGACAACAGTTCTTAAAGAGCTGGTTTTTTTCTTGCAAGCTTTGATCAGCAGCACACTCTTAAATCCTAACTCATCATTTGAGCTACTTTTCTCTCAATTTGCATGAAACAGTTCATACTTCCAGACTTTTCCAGTGTAGCCTTATTATTTGCAAAATTGGATATTAGTTCTTTATGTGATACCCAGTTCATATGTTAAGTGTTTAGTCTTACAGGCTTTAAAGACTTGCTTTTTCATAGAAGGATTAAGTTGAAATTTTAAAATAAGTGTTAGTTTCAGGATGAAAGATACAGGATTTTCTGAAATAGCCTGCCCTCGTTTGTACACTGAAAGTGAAAAGATTTTTTTATTTATCTTCCTTTATACCAGTCATTGACTGTATTTATTCTTGCTGTCTTTTCTTAAAATATAGATTGTAAAAAAATATTGCATGATCTCATATGAGAAACTTTCTGAATGCCCCTTTTGTAGTCTTTAACAAGCAGGCTGAGTAGATAGATGTAGGTGAGTAGTACCAAGCACTAAATTTCAAGGTGAGAACCAGAACATATGCAGCTGAAGCCACGTTTCTCTCTCTCACTTTCCTATCACAAACTAATATTTTACTTTTGCTCTGCCTGCACCTTCCCATTGAGCTGTCCACACAGATTTTGTCCTGAGGTGCTACAGATACTTTAGAACCTGATATAACAGGGTTTGATCTATATTTTATACAACAAAAGCTAGAAAATAAAATATCTTGGCAGAGCTGCAAACTTCTGTACTGAAAGAATACTTGGCATTCTTGTCTCACTCTTCTCCTCTGGGCCCCCTCCACTCCTGAGGGTTAAGTGTGTGCCTAGACAATTGGTGTGTCGACACCTCAACTTTACAGTGTTGCAACTTTACAGGGTTTCAGGCCTTAATGTGTTTGAACAGCCTTTGACATGCAAAATCATCCTGAACTGGAACTGTAATCAGAGTTAGAGTTGCATCCTCCTACTAGTCCGTTATGCCTGCTGATATCAAGGCATTGCACAAAGATCTGATATAAAACCTTGAAATTAGTCCCCACATGCTATATATGGTCTGAAACACTAGTCGGAACTGAAAAGCTGATTTCTACTCTATGAAATACCCTCCTACATGTTCTGCAAAATATCTGCAGAGGTTTAAGCCCCTAAAAATGACATCAACAAAAATAACTTATTTTCAGTGGTGTTTCATATTGATTCGCTTGCTGTGACTTTGCAAAAGTCAGTTTTTCTGATTTTCGATTTAATTGGACTTTTTCAACAGTGCACACACTGTCAAAAGTCCAGGTACTTGTTTTCAGTAAAATAAAACGTATCAAGATAATTTTGAAGTTAATGTTGATGTCCATTTGCCTCTCGTGTCCCGTTCCTTTTTCGCTAAGCAGAATTTAAACTTTTAAAATAAATAAATAAAAATAATTTTGTGAAGGTCCAGAGTGTGAGGAAAGGGAGTTCAGCTTTCCTTTCCATCACATTATTCTAGTTCTGTCTTCCTCAACTGGGCTGCAGCTGATGCCAGTTTGAAGAGATGCAGGTGCACTGCAGATGTTTTTGGGTCAAGGCTGTTAGTCATTGTGGAGCCAGAGGCACCAGGCAGTCAACTACCTTAGCCCTGCAGACAGCTGGGAGATGGAAAGAAAACAGGGGACATGAATTTCTTGCCTCTTTTTAGACAGTTGCTTTGCAAGTTAGCAGGAGTTAGTCCCACTTCTTCTATCTCCTGGTTCTTTCATCTCTGCAGCTGAGTATGAAACACTTCAGAGCTTTCCAGGACTGGTGAAGGGCGTGGAAGTGACAACCTGTCACTGATGAGCCCTAGCTCCTAGCTGCCCAGAGGCCTTGTCTTCTGCACTGTTCACACCAGTTCTGCTGAAGTGTGTAGGTGGTTTGTGCACCTGCCCCATCCTGTTGCTGAACTATGGACTGGCCACCAGACAAAGCAGCCCGTAGAGAGCCTGGCTATAGATCCCACTTCATACAGGACTCTGCTTTATCGAGTGTTTTTTCTGAAATTGTGCCCTCTTTTTGAACTTTTTGCTCCACCTTTAGTACTAAATGTGTTTGCATGCCCTGTTCTTAATGTCCGCTTGTGTTTGCAGGTGCTTGTTACAATCTATGCAGATTATATTGCACCTTTGTTTGATAAATTCATTCCACTTCCGGAGGGAGAGCTCAAGCAACAAATTGAAACAATGGCAAAGAGCATTGACTTCCCATTGACTAAGGTGTATGTTGTTGAAGGTGAGGTTTTGTTGTTTTTTTTGTTTAAATAAAAAGGCTTTGTAATTTTAAATTTGTGGGGTTTTAGCGTTGATTGTGGATGCTGTAGTAGGGCACTTGCTTGCATTGCTCAGATACTGCAATACTTGCCAATGTCTGTAGCATTTTCCTGGTCTTTTTCCTGAAGGTCAGTGCACAGCCTGAACTCAGCCTCTGGTTGGAAGCATTGTCCTGGGTCTGTGGAATGGAAATACGCAACTCAGTCAGGTCTGGAAGCACGAAAGTAGTGCTGAAAGAACTGTGAAACAAAGAGAATAGCTTTTTAATTTTTTGAGTCTCTGTTTAGCCTTAATTGTCTCAAAGTCCTTGGTTAAACAGTTGAAAAAGTCTTGAAAATTAAAAATACCTATTTCTTGAAATGTTCACAGGGATGGTTTCTTATGCTGTAGCTGGATGGTCTCACACCTACTTGAGACTAATTCTTTTCACTTTCTAATACTGAATTTCTCATCTTTTTTTCTCAGGTCATGGAATATAACGTGGAGCATGCCAGCTGCCATGTTACTTCAATTCCATGTTCATGGAGTACTTTACTCCATGTATGTTTGACATTTCCACTATTACTTATTTTGCTCCTGTCTGAACTTGATTTCAGGGGCTTTCCCAAATTTTGTTTTGGTTTTGTGTCCCACCTGTGAGGCTCAGAGGTGTTTTTTATTGACTTTGTGAAAGCAGTATGAGATGGCATAAAGACCTAAAATGGTAGAAGTTTGCTATTGAAGAGGGTGGTGAAGGCTTTATCTAGCTTAGAAGCTGTGACTCAAAACTTTGGACTGGTCACATCCTGCCAGTGTTCTGCCTCACTGCGGCTCAGAACCACTGATACACTTGGGGCACATGAAATGCTTCTCTTTGCAAGCTGAGCTAAAGCTTTTCAAGCTTGAGAGTCAGTGCAGGGGTTTGCCAAACAGGTACGGTTTTCCCAAATGCATTGCTGGCACTATCCCGGCTTTTAACGATGGTAAAAGTACCATGAACCAGTTGTTGGTACTGCAGCCCCTATGCAGCGTCCTGCGTTGGCTTCTTCATGCCTGTTCAAGTGCAGGGAGCTGCAGTGGAGGCTGCCAAAGCCCCAAATACTGCCCCTCCTCACTGCCCCCCTCCCCCCTTCTTTTTGTAGCATTCTTAAGAGTGTTGAGCCACCACCATTTCCTTTTGACATGGCGGACTGAATGTGGGAACATCTTTTTTACTGGTGTTTCTCCGCAGTCTGTCTTGGCTCTTCCTGCTCCAGAACTGACTTCTTGGTAAAATGTGCAATCAAGTCCTTTACTTTCTGTGTTCATTTTGTAAGAGGCAGATTACAAAGGTTCCTTCTCTACCAACATTTAGTGAAGGATGAAGATTTTTAGCACATACAGATGAAAGGAAACCTTAATATTCTGTGGGTGTTCAGATTTCTTCACTAGGAAGGGACCAGATGCTGAGGCATCATACTCTGACCAGTCTCTTTTCCTCTGTTAATCTGTCATGGTTTGGTGCTGAAGCTCACAAAGACTATCTACAGGTTGGCTTCAAATGGAACAATGGATATTTGTGCCCTAAGGGGTTTATGCAGTTCACTCATTTATACTGAGTGTTTTAAGGTAAATGCCTTCCAACTTATCCTTTGCTGCAAAAAACCCAGGGGAATCCACATCTGCTCTCATGGAGACATCTTTCGGTCGTGATGTTGCAACAACTTCTGTCCATAAGCAAAAATAAGCTTTTTAATCAACTGAAACTGTCCACATTCCGTGGAAAGAGATGAGTTTCTTGGCCCTAGGTGTATTGATGGTAGAAACAATCCGTGACTGACCTGATCTAGATAAAGGTAGCTGTAAAAAATGGCCTATTGCAAACAAAAATAATATTGAGGGACTGTGTTATCTGTAGTTCATCTCTTCTCCTTATCTGATTCTAAAGTCTTCATATTTATCTGTTTCCATTCATCTTTGCTGGTACATTTGAAAGAATTCTGCATAATTTGGCACGGGTTCTTTGCCTGGAGCAGTGTCAATGCAGAATATTCTTTCCATCCTAAATCTGAAATTACAATAGAATTTGCTTTTCTTCTTGGACATCAGATGTTCAAGACTGCTCTTATGGTTTTAGTGCTTTTAGTGATTACATACAGTGAAATGCTATATTTCTCTATTAGAGTCATCATTTCTTAGATTTTAGCATATTCTTCAGCTTACAAACAAATCTGAATTTGTCTGCTGTTCATTTGGAGACTTTGAGAATTCCTCTGGAAGAATCTGGTCTGTGTCATACTGTACAGGCTTCAGTGCTTGGGATTATTCAGATTATGGTCTTTAAATTTTCCCCATCAGGTTCTAAGCGTTCTTCCCACAGCAATGCTTATTTCTATGGCTTCTTCAAGAATAAGCGGATAGTACTCTTTGACACACTCCTGGAAGACTATTCTGCTTTGAACAAAGAACCAGCAGAAGGAGAAGATGGTGAGAATGAAGAAACAAAGTCTAAGACCAAAGTGAGTTTGTTTTTCATTGCGTTATTTATATTAACTTCTTGGTGAGATATTCCTTTGTGTTTTCTAATGTATTTTAAAGGTCCTGAGTAAGTTGCTAAAACCCAAACCCTAAGGATTTCAACACCAAAGTATGCCTGGTTTGCTAATTTCTGGGGCTGTGTGAATTGTGCAGGTAGCACCAGAGACTGTAAAAATCCACAGGGGCTTTAGCAAAACATTAGTTCCCTGCATGTGAAAACTAGACCTTCCTTATAATTGTTTGAATAAGGGACCTGTTCAGGGTTTTAGCTCATCTTCTTCTCCTGGGACTGCCACACCAAAGCTTCCCTTTGAAGAAAATACTTTTAATTCTCAGTGTGTCATTTGTGTGCCTTTTACTGCATGCAGAGTTTTTGGTGCAGGAGGCACGCCGCACAAACAGATTGCACATGTGCATCCTCCCATGCCCTGGTCAAGAACAGGATGGTGGCCTGGCACTGGCCTCTCCTTTGATGTGCAGCTGCACATCATGAGTCTGCTGGAACAGCTGTTGTGGCCTCAGAAGAATATGGAAATGACTAAAGCCAATGGAATGCTTTCTGAAAAACCTGAAGGAGTAATTCTGAGAAAAACAAATGGCCTTGTGCAGCCTAAGGTTAGACCAATGTCTAGATTGTTGTTTAGTCCAGCTTCTGTTCCTTGACACCATTTTAGTGGTGCCCAGAGTTTTGTTTGGCAAATACTGCAGGAGTGGGTGATGAGAGATGGGGATGTTGATCTCACCTGACCTAGTCATAATGAGAGTCTGTGTTCCATTTCAACAGGTTCTTCAGCCTTTGTGTTTGCTTCTGACTTGCTAATGGATCTTTGAATGTGCAGATGTTCTTCCTAATAATAGCTTTAAAGCATGTCATAGGGCTTTTTGAAGAGGACAGTAGCTTTTTAAAGGAACAGTACTGCCTTGGGAGGAAGGCTACATGTTGAGTGTTGAAGGAAGTAGGAACAGGGCTTTGCTCTCATTTCTCCTCTGAAAGTCTGCAGCTCTGAATATCTGCTTCCAGTGTAATGCTTTGGTTGAATAAAGAAACAAGATGAGAAGAAGGGATGGTAGGAGAGTGTTTGGAAGGCAAATCTTCCAGTGTTCTTTCAGGTTTGCATCAGCATGTCTGCATACATAGAAGTAAGAAAACGCCACCTCATAGTAGAAATCTTCTTAAACTTAAAAGGTTATATTTTTGTAAATATCTTCATGAAAAAGGCTCAGCAAGAAATTACATGTGTGTTTCTGCTGTTAGAAGGGAGTGGCCTGATCGAGGGATACTTAAATGATCAAGGAAAAAACAAACGAGTAAGAAATTTATTTGCTTGTGTTCAGATATGCCTGATAATACTTCTGCTTTGTTATTCCCTCAGAATAAGAAACAAGGATGTAAAAATGAAGAAGTTCTGGCTGTACTCGGTCATGAATTGGGTCACTGGAAACTAGGTCATACTGTCAAAAATATAATCATCAGCCAGGTAAGTTATTATAAACTGGTTTTTATTCCTGGAACATCTATAACTATAGCTGTTTCCAAATGCCCTCTTCCAGATTTGTTAATGTGCATTCACCTGGTATACTTACGCTGTGTGACAGAGAGTTGGTTTGGGTTTTTTTCTTTGCTCTATCTACAGTGAACTGGCCTTTCTGTTCCCTCCCTTGCTTCATCTGGTTGGTAGTAAGCATCTCAGAAAGCATGTCTGCTGCTGTTTTAATTCATCTGAGCAGCCTTCTGAAGTTGTGTCATGGCTTATAAATGGTACTCCGCAATTCAGTGCCCCCACCAAGACTTCAGCACCACTCTCTCACTCCCCCGCTTTTGCCCTTCCCCTCCCATCTGTGGCAGATTGAAGAGGAGAACTGGTGGCATAAAACGCAAAGATCACTCACTGGTTGAGATAAGAACAGCAATGCAATAACAAAACAAACAGTAACATCAACAATACTGATGACAGTGGGTGCAAGAAAAGGGATTCATACAGAAAAAAACAACCGTACAATAGACAATGCTGGACAGCTCCCTCTGCCATGTTTTCTCAAGTGGCAGGAACCCCTTCTCCCTGGAATAGCCTTTCTTCTCCCTATCTCCAGCAATGATAGGAGGTGGTATAGAATAACCTCCTTGTCCTGGCCATGCCCGCTCATGGCTACTGCAAAAATTAACTCTGTCTTGGCCAGAGCCAGGGCATTAGCCACCCCTTATTCTATACTGTCTATGACGTGCCCAGATCTGACACCTTCCAACTATATATATATACTTAGATATATGTGTGTGTGTATATATATATACACACAAGTGCAGCTATCATTTCCATAGTTGGTGACTGTACCTCCAGGGTGTCTGTTGAGTTCATTTAGTCCATGGCTGTGGGTTCTATCAGCCCTAGATGTCTTCCAGGGCAGGAGGGCTGGTGTGCTGTTGGCTGGTTGCAAGCTGCGTCAGGAACTCACAACTTGTATATCTGATGTACTCCATACTCATTGTTCACAGTAGTTATGGCACACAGTGGCAGTGTTATTGAGCAACCAATATTGTATAATTCAACATTACAGACTGTTCACCCAAAAATCAAATCCCCTTGAGGTACACATCATGTTTCACAGAATCACAGAATAAGCTGAGTTGGAAGGGACCCACAAGGATCACCAAGTCCAGCTTCTGGCCCTACACCGCATCCTTTTGCATTACCCACCAAGTGCATCCAGGTCATTGAGCAAAAACAGTCTCACAGATGGGTTTGCCTTTGCTTGATGCAGAACTAATGCAAACTGTCTTCCCTAACACATTTCTCATATGCACCACAGAGACTTTATCCCTATCTATGCTATGTAGGCTATTGAGCAGGGCCAGCTCAATTGGTAGAGCCTCTGGTGTTAACTAACCAGGTGGCCTTCACTAAATGTAGATCCCAATGTTTGCAGGTCCCACCACCCAGTGCTTTCAATGTTGTTTTTAACAGTCCATTGTACTGTTCAGTTTTCCCAGAGGCTGGTGCATGATAGGGAATATGATACACACCCTCAGTCCTGTGCTCTCTGGCCCAGGTGTCTATGAGGCTGCCTTTGAAATGAGTCCCAGTTGTCTGACTCAGTTCTTTCTGGGGTGCCATGCCACCACAGGGCTTGCTTTTCAAGGCCCAGGATGGCGTTCTGGGCAGTGCCGTGAGGCACAGGGTGCTTCTCCAGCCATCCAGGGGCTGTTCCTGCCATTGTCAGCACATAGCACTTGCCTTGGAGGGTCTGTGGGAGTGTGATGTAATCAATCTGCCAGGCCTTCCCAGACTGATATTTCAACCATTGACACTCAGACCACAGAGGCTTTACCCTTTGGGCCCTGCTTGATCACAGTACATGTTTCACAGCTATGGATAACCTGGGAGATGGTGTCCATGGTTAAGTCCATGCCTGGATCATGAGCCCACCTCTATGTTGCACCTCTTCCTTGAAGATCTGAGGCACCTTGGGCCCACCAAGCCAGAAATGATGCACCCTTATGTTGCCAGACCAGACCTACCTGAAAACTTTAATCTTGGCAGCCCGATAGCCCTGTCCATTGTTGCAATGTTCTTCAGTAGCCTGATTCTTGGGTACGTGTGCATCCACACGATGGACTTTCACAGCCATCTTCCCTACACAGGCAGCAATGTCTTGTCACACTTTGGCAGCCCAGATGGGTTTCCCTCTGCACTGCCAACTGGTCTTTTTTCATCGTTCCAGCCACCCCTGCAGAGCATTTGCCACCATCCACGAGTCAGTGTAGAGGTAGAGCGATGGCCATTTCTCTCATTCAGCAATATCCAAAGCCAGCTGGACAGCTTTCAGCTCTGCAACCCGACTCGATCCACCTTGTCCCTCCAGCTGTAGCTACCATGTAGGACTCCATAGGCCAGCATTCCATTTTCAATGTAGTCGTACATTATGGCAGGAACTGTCAGAAAAGAGAGTGCATTGCTTCTCATTTTCTGATAGCTGATTATATGGTGGGGCTCATCAGCATGTGTCAATTTTTCATCCTCCTCTGATGATGACAGTCCAAAATGTTCACCTTTGGGCCAGTTCGTGATGAATTCCAAGACCCCTGGGCGATTCACCTGCTCAGTGTGAAATATAAAACTATAGATCATGGTCCTGGAAAGGCCTTTGAGAGGACTAGTCCATTCCCATTGCTCTGCCTGTATCAACTGTGCTTTTGTTCTCTTCCTGTATTTCCTACTCTTGAAGATTTCCAATGATAAACAGAATGGCAAAATGTAGCATAGGAAAATGATCCACCACTCTTCTTTGACACTGTTTAGGTCAAGAGTAAACAAAGCAGGTCCTTTCTTTGATTAGATTATAGGTTAATTTTAAAAGGCACATGGTCTAATATTACACCATTCTTATTTTTAGTAAATATTTAATAGAGTGCCTCAGTAACTTATATTGGAAAAAACAGTGATATGGAACTGGCAGATGAAAGCACTTGCTAGGGATCATAAATTAAAGATAAATAACACCCACAGCCTCTGAGTCGAAAGGAAGAGGCTCTCATGTCACAGAGATCAATGTCCGTATTTACCATGTTTTACAATGCTCTGTGAATTGTGGTCCAGAGCACACAAATGCATTCCACAGAAGGTACGTGAGGGCTGTGTGGTTTCTCAGTGCTTCTCCAGAGAAGCTCTTGCAATATTGAGCACAAAGGTAAGTTAAAACATGTTATGTTTGTATAGAAGTACATATTGATATGTCCAAGAAGATAGTTATTTCAATGATAGTGTGAAATTTATTGAAAACAGAAGAAATAGCTAAATCTAAGTCAAAGCATGTGTGTCCACTGCAGCACCCTGCAATTAAATTCCAGTGTAGGTTGTTCCTACAACCAGGGAAGAGGATGAGTGTCAGCAATAAGGAGTCACCATGAGCGAAGACTGGCGGACAATTAGAGTGGAACATGATCACTCCTCCCAGGACAAACCTGAACCTTGCTATGTGAAAGAAAGATGGTCACTGAAAGCCTGTGGGTTGAAGCAATCCCACCATGCTCACCAATCTGAAAACAGTTCCTTGTGAGGCGAGTGCAAAGGAACAAATGCTGTATATGTAAGACTACTTAAGTATATGAAGCCCTATTGATGAAAAGATCACATCTTCACAAACAAACGTGCCAAAAAGTCCTCTTACTGTTTTGTATATGTAATCAGTCTATGACATGATGGAAATGTTTTTGCAGAACACACTTTATAACACAGTGTCAGAATGCTTTCATTGACAATTATGATTTTTACCACCCTGATATTCTAACGCAAAAGGTATTTTGGTACTGTGAAGATATGATGGTTTGTATTTTCTGGTCTATTCCGTAGCAGTTAATGATGGATAGACAATTTCAAATTTTGAGCTACCATGGAAACTACTTCTCGGTACCCTGCTTTTCTTTTTTGAGTTTACAACTCCCTCTGCAGTAAACCTTGCAAGTCCTTGAACGAATGTCAAGAGAGACAGCTGTAGCTATGGTTTCCATGCAATTTACATTATGACAATTTGGCTACAGGTGCTCAGTACCTCTTGTCACTCACAGGTGAGGAATTCCCAACAGCTTCAGCAAAATTCATCCAACTTTTCTGAATTATTTTTCAGTACAGCCAAGATGATTCACTTGAAAACACCAATGACTAGACACATATTCCATACACTTCTGGTCAGTAACAGACTTTGCATTTAGATTTCATCACTGGTGAAACAGAAGGAAATGTGAAGTTAAGAGCCCTTTCTGCCAGATTTCCTCTATGTCATCTTTTTAACATACACGCTACCTCCAGCTTCTGGTGGCAAGTCACATCTTCACAGCAGCTGTGTTTCCAGCACCTGTTACTGACGAGGAGGTCCTCTTCCCCAGAGCTGACCTAAAACATATTGCAATTGCTCTCCCCAATTTGGTGTTTGGTTTGCAAACTTGCTGAGAGTGCAAGACAGCTCATTGTCTAGGTCATTAATAACGACATTAATCACTATTGACCTATCATCATGCATCCCTGATGGATGCCCCTAGGAACTAGTTGCCAGTTGGACTTCATATTGTTGATATGAGCCCTTCAGCCCAACCACCAAGCCACTTCTTCATTCCCTTCACACTCCACTTATCCAGTCCAAATCACAGTCTACTTGTAGTCCAATTTGCCTACAAGTAAACTTCTGGGATCACGTCAAAAGCCTTGATAAAGCCAATGCTACAATCAATCAATACAACACCAAGTGCCTTCCTGTTGGCAACACAGGCTGTTGTTTCTTTGTTTAAAGTAATCAGGTTGGTCAGGTAAATCCCTGCTGGCTCCTCCCAGTCACTTCTTTGTCCTTCATGTGCTTGGAAATAGCTTCCAGGAGGATGTGCTGTCCAGTCTTCCCAGTGACTGAGTTGAGGCTGACCAATCAGCTGAGTATTGCCTGAATCCTCCTTCTTGCCATTCTTGATGACCAGGTATTTATCTTTTTTTAATCACCAGGAATGTTTCCCAATCACCATCATCTTTCAACGATGACAGAATCCAGTCCTGAAATTATACTGGCAAGCACCCTTGGTATTCTTAAATGCACCCCTTCTGGCCCCATGTGTAGACCTAATTCAACTGATATTTTTAAGATGTCTGCTCCAGGGAGAGGTGAAACATCCCCTCAAACCAACTGACTTAAATGACATTATTTACATTACCTAGGTTGCAAGACTGAAATGAGACTTGTGTAGAAGAATCTGTAGTGGAGACGTCTGATATATTCAGACAAACCCTACTCATAGTGTGTGTAAATCCTGTTTATTATTTCCAGCAACTGCCACTCCCCACCCTGGTGTTCTTCAGGTGTGTCAGGTTCTGGCTCCTTGAAGCTGGCGAAGACTGATGTGAAAACCCTTGGTTTGAGGAGATGGTGTTCTCACTGTACTGCCATAGCATATGCTTTCTGACTGAGAGGAAGATGGCAGCAGTACAATGTAACAAGACATCAACCCATTTCTTATGTGGCTGTTTGCCTCTCAGTGCCTTTGTTACCATACCTTGACATGGCTGCAGGCTTCTGTGGGGGCTAATGGTGGCACCTTGCTGATTCTAGGAACAAGAAACAGTTATACACACAAAACCCCAAACTCAACAAAACTTACATTGCCATATAGACTGCTGATAATGATGTGAGACTAGCAAGCCATGCAGCACTTCTGTCCACACAAGTGCAATTCTGTTCCTTTTTCCCTGCTTGCTGTGTTTAATAATGTTCCTAAACTCTGTGTGGCATCTGGCACAACCAAGGCTCCAGCTCTGTCAGGAGATATTAGAAATTAATTCAACAAATATCAGGATCTTATAATGATTCTGATCTTCTAAATACTTAAAACCTTAACACCTGGAATCAGGTAATAACAGGAGAATCTCCACTTCTACTTTGCAGAGAGAAGCAAGAACCACTGGCTTAGAAAACAGTGGGCTAATTCAACTCACTAGAGGCAGAGAAGTATTCACTCTGAGTTAGTTTTCTGCCAGTTTGATAAACTGAACAAATCCCAGAACTGGTGTAGGAGAATCAGCACATGCACACAAGTAGTTTTAGGAGGGACATACAACTGCACGTAACAGCAGCAACAAGATCAACTCAGACACCTCACTTAAATACACCATACAAACAGAGGGAGTAAAGAATAGCAAGAATACCTGAAGAGTCAGTTCAGGGACTTCATGAACTGGAAGATAACTCAGATAGACATTTTTAATAACCACTGAGAAATCTGCTCTCAGTGAGTTTGGCTAATCCCTTTTGTATCTCATGCCTCTGGTGCTCATGGCATCCTAGAGCCATCCACTTCTCACGTTATCAAGCTGTGCATAAGATGCATGAGTTACATTTATTTGTTTAAAGCTACTACACCCATATGGATCCTCTGTTGTCAGACACACTGACAGCTTCTGTTGCTTCCCCATATTATTTGTGATTTTATTGTGTTTGTCATCTCCCCTCGCCCATCATCTCTGGTCACACCTGCCCACATTACTTACACCCTGCTCCCTTGGAACTAAACAGCCTTTCTATCATATACTATAAGAAGAGGAGGACACCACTCCCTAGTCATAGTCTTCCAGGTAAGAAGGAGATCACCACTTCCCTCCCAGCTTTAACCTGCCCTGCTATCCATATCTGCCCACAAGCAGAGCGGTCTCCTCCAGCCCACTCTAGGCAAGGGCACACCACCAGCAGTTTAACCTCCAGTGTGCCTCCTCCTCTACTCCCCTGTGCCTCTGCCTCCTCTTCCTGTTCCAGCCTCTTTGTAGTTTTCCCCTTCCTGGTCCCTTTTACTCTTCAGGGTGAGTTGGGCTTCCCTACTTTTCTCCCATCTTTTCTGCCAGTTGGATATTTTTTGTCCAGCACCTTCCCAGCCCAGACATGAACTGGAGCTGCCTCCTCACCTTGTAACATCCCTCATTCCACTTGTCCCTTTCTGTACTTTTGTCTGCAGCTTCCATTGACTGCACTAAGTCCCCATCAATAAAAACATTAAAGAAAAAAAATTGTTTTCTCTTAGAGCAGACAGAGCTTCCTTAGTTTTCCTCTACATAATCTCCTTTCCATGGACAGAAATTTCTAAGTCTCTAACCTCACACCACTAAGCTTTTTTCTTCGAAACACCAGCCTGGGCAGTCGCAGACCTTGTTGCCACAGGCACTGTACCACCAGCGGTAGCCATGCTGCTTCCACATGACACAGAGCAGGCAAGGTGTCTCCCACTTGGATCCAGAGATCTGACGTTTGTCATTCCCTGGATTTCCATTCACTCTCTTCCTCACACTGCAGACCCCACCCGGCAGCCGGTTCAGTCGCCAACTTGATGAAGGGCTTCTTTCTCCCCTTTATCAGCTCAGCTCAGCTCAGTTTGTTTCCCCTCACCTCCCTCCATCGCTCATGCTGGGTGGGTCAGGACTTTACCTCACGCCTTGTGCTTTCCCTCCAGCAGCAGTTCACTGTGCCAATGCTGCTGGCATCTGATGGCACAGGAGGCTGAGGAGTGTCTCTCAGTCCTTAGTGAGCATTTGCTCGTTTGCACTACTGCATGATGAGGACTCACCAAAGCCTGAGACATAGTTGCAATGCTTATCTCTTGGAAGGATGGGTGCTGGGTTTCCAAAACCCAAAGCAGGGTGCCAGCACCACTGGTAGAAAACTTTTTCCCCAGATGTCCCCACAACGGCTGCTAAGCGGCTCCTCTCGGTGCCAGGAAAGATCCTGTACAGCCTGCTGCAGCCAGCAGACCACAATGACCAGATGGTATGATTCACCAGATGGATTCATGCAGATGGTATGAAGGATATACCAAGGAGAAGGCCTGCCATGGGGATACACAGTCCCTCTTCTGTCTCTTCTCATCTCATCCTCTCCTGAATGTTGCCCTCCAGAGCCTGAGTCCATCTCAGTGCCCAAACTTCCATCTTCTTAATGATGGGGGCTAAACTATGAATACGTTCAGCTGTTTTCACTGTGGAAACCAATGTGGACAGCAGCAAGGGAGATTATGCCTGAGGAAGGATACCAAACACTTTACCAACACCTCTTCAGGTTCTTCTTTAGTCAGAGGAGGCACCATTGTGATCCCTGGCAGCCACTGACAGAACTGTCTTCTCCCATTTGTTTCATGCTTTTTTGAAACACTTGGGTACCTTTGGTGCCAATATCATGCTGCAGCAATGAGTTTCACCATAAACCATATAAAAAAGTATCCAAGCGCAATCCCATTTCTTTCCCAACACAGGAAATCCAAGAAGCACATGGAAGACACTAGGCTCTAATGTACACAACTACTGGCAAGCTTGGAGCACTTGTTCAAATAAAAAACTACCTTTTTAAAATTCCATTTCATCTCCCAGTTATACCCAAACACACCATTGCTAGATGCATATCAAGAGCTGGCTTTGTATTAGCAAACCTCCCTCGTACCAGTTCAGAAATTACAAGTAGCATCTGTAAAGTGGAGAACCAAAAACCACTGAATGCGTTTGCACTGCAGAGCAGCACACGGAGCATGTCTCTGCTGCTTGCACACTGGTGCACAGGTGGTGTCAGAAAAAGGCAAATGCTTTCCCCAGTGAGAACGACTACATAGCCCTTCTCTGCCTGCCTGCAAGCAAGGTCTTGTTCATTCTGTATCTTCCTGTGAGCTTGGATTTTAGCTGTAACTTAAAGAACTCACTCAGAAGTGTTGACATTTCATTGAGAACAAGCGTATTTCAGGCTGTGCTATGGAAACAGGATTAAAGAGTGATATTTAAACTCAGTATCACAGCAAGGAAAACACTTTTATCAAAGTGTGACAAGCCAGACCACCTGACGCTTGAAGCATCTTCCTTTGGCGTGGTCTGAAATAAAACAGTGTTGTAGAGACAACTTTAGCTAAGGATACACTAGCCAAAGGGGACAATAGATTCCGAGCCTGTCACGTCTCGCTGCCTAGCCGGGAGGCTGGAATTGCTCACCGGCCTCTGACCACGTCTGCTGTGGACTCAGCTGGGCACGGGCAGCGCGATGATGGACAGAGCACCGAGCAACGCTCCCTAGTGTTCTTCACCGTGTCACCCGCCCGGCCAGCAGTCCCGGGGCTCTGCTTACCGCTCAGGCTTACTACTTACCGCAACTTTTCCCGGTTAGTGCTGGGGAGGGGGTCTCGTGTCTCTGATCCCATCTCGGCATCCCCAGGCTGCGGATACCAGAGGTGGACCCAACCGCAGCTGGATTGACCACCAAGTCCCAAACTCCCCAAGAGATGGCACTAAAGGGGGGATGCAACGGGAGACGGGAGAAGAGGACAAAACCTCGCTGTGCCACCTGGCACGGGACTGTGCCTTGTTTTTAAAGAGCCGGGACCGGCACTACCCGCCCCGACACCAAAGCCCCGAGGCAGTGGTAGCCCCGGACCGGGGCTACAGAAGGGGTGGTCCGGCGGGCTCTGGAGCACGAACCCACCGTGAAACCAGCCACAGAAGCCCCTGCACTGCGGCGCGTCCACGACACCCAACCCCACCCAGCTCCTCCCTGGGGCCCTTCGGAAGGTTTCCCCTCCCTGCCCCAAGCGCCTTCCGACCCCCCCAAAATGGCGGCCGCTCCCTCCCCGCCCTCGCCGGGGCCGGGGCCGGGCGCCGCAGAACTGCACCGCGGCCCGGCCGAGCCGCCAGCCCCCGCCCCGCTCCCGCTGAC
>VWZW01006601.1:8526-18709 GCA_013397115.1 Edolisoma coerulescens
GGGTATCGGGAGTACCGGGGCGTGTGGCGGGCCCGGGGGCTCCTCTGCAGCCGGAGCTGCCGGCGGGGACGGGGTCGGACCCGGGGGCAGACCGTGCGAGAGCGCCGCGTGTCTCCACATCTCTCCTGAGATGCAGCAAATGCCCAGGAAATCAAAGCGGCATAAAAGTGGGTCGCGGGGAAAAGCCGGGTTTGTCCTGAACGGGGTTTAGGTCCCTGTGTCATGTCCCCCCTCCAGCGTGTTCTTCAAGTTTTTTTTGTCCCTGTTTCGGTGGACCATGATCTCACCTGGACAGGGGTGAGTGTCTTTAAGCTGAAGAAAGGTAGATAAGATTAAATACTAAGAAGAAATTCTCCACTGTGAGGGTGGTGAGGGAATGGGAGAGGTTGCCCAGAGAAGCTGTGGCTGCTCCATCTCTGGAAGCATCCAAGGCCAGGACAGGGCTTGGAGCAACCTGGGATAGTGGAAGGTGTCCTTGCCCATGGCAGGGGGGTGGAAAGAGATGAGCTTTAAGGTCCCTTCCAGCCCAAGCCATTCCATGATCCTTGTGTGTTCCTTCCAACTCATGACATTCTATGGTTCTATGAACTGCATGGTCTCCTTTGAGAGGGAAAATCTGAGTGTGATGGATGGAGCTGGATTGTGGTGTTGTAGTGTAGCTGTTAGTCTTGGAAAACATTGCCAGGAAAAACTTCTTCTGCCCTGCTCCAGCTCTTGTGGGGAACGCAGATTGCTTTTGTGCAATGGGGACCTGGCAGCGACAGCACGGCAGGGGCTTGGCTGCATGTGGTGGAGCAAATGAAAATTAAAGCTCTCTCATGTTGTGAAATGATTTGATTTTCGCATCGAGCACTCGGCATCCGGGGAGAATTTCCGACATTTATGATCTTTATTGGCAAATTTACGATCTGAACCAAATCCCATGATTAATGATTTCCAGTCCAGCTCACAGAGGTGTGTGGAGGGGTGGCAGTGACAGTGCTGCCGAATGAGCCTTTAACCCGGAGCCGGTAAATTGCTGAAGCAGCAGCCAGGAAAAAAATCCTGTCTGATTGTGCTCTGACACGGCGTTCCCGCTGCAATTCTTTGGGAGCCAGCGGGGTACATTAAATGGCAGTTTTGTAGCTCTCTGTGCTGCCGCTGACACAAACTCCTGGTGACAAGGTGAAGTGCACCAGGGTATGCCTCTCCCTGCCTGCATCCCTCTCTGCCTGTGCTGAGATGGGGCTGTACAGCCCATCGCTGGGGCCGTGAGCTGCTCTCACTGTTTTGCAGTGTGACTTTTGCTTCTGTTTCTTGGGACCATTTGAAAGGAAATCATCTGGCAAAGCCAAACCTACTGCTTTCTCCAGCAGGTTTGTAAAGCAAATCTCTGGGTGAAAAGCAAATCTTGGACCCCACCAGGAAGCAGCTGGAGAGGTAAGGCTTTGGTAGGGAGGACTGTACTGAGGGGGCTGGGGGCTCCTGGGCAGGCAAAGTGGAGGACAGAACAGGAGGGGAAGGAGGAGTCCAGTACAGCTCGGAGGGTGTCAGAGTCACTGTGTGTCAGCAGCTGGGGGACGCTGAAGCAGAAGCCAGGCAGCAGGATTGGGATGGGTATGGAAATGGCAGGAAAGTGGGAGTGGGAGGGTTGGGCAGAGGGAAGGGGAAGCTGACTGGAGAGCTATTAAGGGGGAAGAACGGGGTGAAGAGCTAGAGAGGTAAAGAGTAGGTTGGGGTGCCAGGGAGACAAGAAAATGGGGTTCCTGTGTGCCAGCCCCCTTGATTTTGGCTCATCTGCTCCATGGGCAGGGGGTGGGCAGCAGCGTGTCTGCACAAGCAGTGTGACCATGTCCCGCGTGCAGCATCCTTGAGGTGGAGGGACAAGAAGCAGTGACATGAACACAGGGGTGGTCCCCCAGCTGGGAACCCCATTCTGGAAGGCTGATCTGCTGGTCTGGTCTGGGAACCACAGCTAGGGGTTGTGGGACTCTCTTTTCATCCGTTGTAGTGTGATTCCTGACAAAAATGTTAACTTCAGGATGGAGACTGTCTGTTTTCATCCTCATATTATTTAAAAAAAACAAGCTCTCCCTGCCCTAAAAACATCACTGTCACGCTCTCTACTGTGTGACTTGATTCTCTTCCCACTGTCTCCTTTTCTCTTGGCAGGCAAGCCACATGCCCCTCCCTGGGGTCAGAGCAGGGCTGCTGCAGGTGGTGTTGATAACACAGAGCGCACAGCATGGTCCACGGGATGGGGGTAGAGCATTAGGCTCCCCAGTGCTCCAGCCATGCCTGGGCTGTGTTCAGAGTCCTGTGTCCAGTGGAGAGAGCTGCTTTTTTTGGCAGCAGAGTCTGGCTTGCCCTGGAGACAGGGCAGTTTGATTATGCTGAGCCAGACCTTGCTGGGAACTGGAGATCCTAAACAGGGGGGTTCCTCTTTGAGATCATGGGCTGTGGCACCCAAGGTGGTGCAACAGGTGGAGGATGGAGACCCCAGGGTGGGCAGAGAGGGGAGCTGAAGGCAACTTGGGGTGTCAGCAGGACTTTGTGCCAGTGGCTGCTGTGGTTTTTGGGGGAATTGATCTCTGCAGGGTGGTGAGGATGGTAGGAAGGTGCCTGTGGGTTGTGGGATACTGATAGTGTGGCTGTGCTCAGACAACAGCTGGAGCCCAAATACTGTTTCACCACCACTACACACCATGAGGAGTGTGGTGTGTCCACTGTGGAGTCTGTGCTGACGCCTGCTCTCACAGGCTTTGTGGAGATGGACTGGGACTCCTCCACACCAGTGGAGACTGGCTGGTTTTGGGGAGGGAAGGAGGTGAGCTGTGGGAGAGTGCTGGTGCATCTCTGGGCTGAAGCCTGGTCCCTGGCAGGATCACTAGGGCCAGTAGGATACTGGAGCAGAGGCAGGCATGCTGCTTGGTGAACTGCAGGACTCTTGGGATCCATCTTACATATTTTTATTAATGCCCTCTGCGCACAAAGCAGCTGCAACTGGCTGAGGAGTTGGAGGTGAAAAGCATCACTAGTGGCTGGAGTTGCACCACTGAGCAGAGATGGAGGAGAAGTGGGCACGAGACTGTGCAGGGTGGCAGTAAGAGTGAAACAAGAGTTGACCTTCAGGATATGATGGAGAAGGACAGTCTGGGTGTACTCATCAAGGACAGGGGGATGTGGAGTCACCACTCTAAAGTCTTTCTAATACTGGCACAGGCATGGGGGAACCTGGTGAGGGTGGTGGCCTACTGCTTAGTTCTGACAATCACTGTGGGAGTCAAACTAGAGCAAATCCCCAGAAAAGTGAGAGAAATGGGCAGCCCTTTTAAGAGCACACCACGCCTGTGAGTCTGGGTGTGTGGGGGGGCTGGTGATGTGGCAGGGGTGTGTGGTGGATCAGGGTGGGTATGTGTCTGGCTGAGATGGAGCCACAGAGGGTGATGGTGGGGCTGAGGGATGGGGTCCACTGCTGGGTGCCATTGTATGTGGTGAGGAGGTAGGTGGGAAAGAATGCTCTGGGTCCTGGTGATGTTCAGGAACAGGTGGACCAGAGTCCTTGTGTCCAGGGACCAGAGCCTGGGCTGCCCTATGGGACAGACTATGCTTTGTGGGATGGGCTGGAGAGGCTGTGGTGGCGTCTGTGCTGCACTTTGCTTGTAGGGTGTGACCAAAACAGGTCTGCTGCTGAGACTGCTCTATGGCTCCTGCTGGCCTTGTGTTAAAGACAATATTTTGCGTGTTTGGAGAATTGGCAGCGCTGTAGTGGATAGGGTATGGTTTGGGATCAGGGCTTGTTTTTTCCCACAGCGGGGACCAGAGTCAGAGCCAGCCCTTCCCTGCAAGCATGGATGGTGACAAGCAAGTTTTCCAGATGTTGAACTCAGTCCTTAAACAGAGCAGAAAAGAAATGACTTGACATGGACCTTTAGAGACATCCATGAAGGATGTCTCAAGAAGGAAGTGCTGAGCTCTTCAAATGGCTGTAACATCGTTCTGAGTCCAAGAATTATCTTCAGGAACTGATAAAACTTCTGAAGGACAAAGTTCTTGGGGCAGAAATAGGCAAATGTTTGCAGACAACAGAACCCAAATTCAATAAAAGAAAGTTTTATTGTATGCAGGGGCAGTTAAAAACCAGCAGTTCCTGTTGAGTGTGGAGCTGTTGGACATCGCCTTAAAAGACCTATGCTACAAGTGTCTGAAAACTAGAAAAACAAAGCTTCCATGGGGAAGAGAGGTGGAGAGATCACAGACACAGCTGGACTCCTGGCCCTGCCACAGCAGAGAGTCCCTGGCCAGAAATAGCCCCAAGGAGCCTGGCAAGGGGCAATGCTCAGAGCTGTAGAGGAAGGCAAAAGCCCCCCGGCACTTGTGCCAGTCTCCAAGGGAGACCCTTCCTGACCCCACACTGGCAATGAGCTGTTCCCTGAGCATGTGATCAACCCCTGTGCCTGACCCTTGGGGCTGCCATGGCTCTAGGGCACAGCACAGCTGCCCATCCCCTTTCATTCCTCTAGTGGAGGCACCTCAGGGGTTCTCAGCACGGCAAAATACTCCAGAAGTGGAGTATCCTCGGAGCAAAAATTTCCAGTCCTCCCAGGAGACCATCAATGCTCCAAAGTGTTGAGGAAGTGAAATCTTGCAACATCTCCTTTTCCCATTTTTAATGGGTGCTGCATCTGGCAAATGGGGAGGTCCGGGATGGTCTCCAGATGGCAGGAATGGATTTTCTTGTTCTTTGTAGACCACTGAATCTTTCCCACTGATACCCATTGTAAAAGATCTGGTACCCTTGAAGACTCCCAGATGTTAGTCGGTCCTGTCATGAATAGTGTTGGGTCCATGCTCCCTGCATTAAAAGCTGCCGAGGGGTGTCATGTCTCTTTGGTTGGCCTTTTGATCCCCCTCTCTTTGGGAAACAGCTACTCCAGGGCCCACACTACCTGCCTCTCCATTGTGGTTTTCATTAGTTCTCCAATACTGAGGAGTTCTCCCTTGACCTTGGAGAAGCTCTCCTCATCCTGACAGAATGTCTTTGGGAGGTATCTCTTGCTTACCTCTGCTTTGAGATCCTGGTGTGTGTCTGAGAAGAGACCTTCCTCATCCTCACTTGTGTGGACCTTGGCTTTCCATGGACCTGTAGCCCTTCTCCTTCAGACTGGTGATGTCAAATGAAGAGATAGAAGTAATCTCCTTGGGAACAGAGCAGGTCCCAGATGTCCCACTTATTCGCTGAATTCCACTGGTTCTTCAAAAACTTCCTCAAAAGTCTTCTAGGTGCTCTGCCAGGTTGCCACCCAGCTTTCCTCCAGATCCTGCTGCAGAGCACTGCAAAGGAAGCAGAGAGCTCACCTGTGTGGAGAAGACAAAATTCCTTGGAGTCTGGTTTGCTGGACCCAATGGCAGAGATCATTCAGGTGTTTCCATCTGTGGGACAGAGCCAGTCCAAGCAGTAGTGCCTGGAAATCAAGAGGGGAGAAAGGCTGGCTGAGCACATGATCCTGAGCTCCCTGGGAGAATGGAGGTTGGATGCTGGTGGTGGCAGGATGGGAGCATCCATTGTTCTCTGGTTTCCTTGTAATGATGGTCATGTTCCTGAGCCTTGGGAACCTGAACTGTGTCCCCAGCAGACCTAGGGCTGGCTTGGGTCTGTCCCAAGAGGAGGACAGGGCAACAGAGGAGGTGCAGCTGTGGGAGGACCAGGGCTGTGTAAAGCCTGGAGGATCTGGGACTGTAAGACCCAGAGACAGAGATGTTTCTTATTCTGATAGCCACATCCAGGATCCTCAGGAGCTGGCAGCTGCTCTAGCATCTTTGTCTCCATGCTTCAGCCCCAGGGCAGGGTGCCTTCTCTGGGAGCATGTGGTGAGTTGGCATCGAGCCCCTGCCTTCTCTGGCCTCACACCTACGAGCCCCTGGTGCCAGGAGATCATATCAGTCATCTTCTTGACGACACTGGGAGCTCCTACATCACTGAGGAGAGGAAATTTGGGTCCAGGGCTTTAGAGGAGGGGTTCAATGGGATGGGGAGGGGACAGAGCTGCCTTGAGAGGTGGAGAAACCCCCCTCTATCTGTCCAGGGGACCAGGTGTGGGGACTTGTGCTGGGCAAGTGGGAAGGGAATGAGAAGCAGCCCTCTTGCCTCTTCTTTCTCTGGTGGCATCCAGGGCTGGTGTGGCCAGGGCAATGGGGGTCAGGGTGATGTCCACGAAAAGGTGAGTGTGCAGCCAGAAGCTCAGTGAGGGGGTCTGGAGGAGCCTGGAGAGGCCACAGGGGCAGCTGGTGTCCATGTGCACCAGGGCCCCCTCACACAGCAGATGAACAGCTGAGGGGACTCCATCAACAGTGGCACAAGTGTGTCTGTGCTCAGTGCTCCACAGAGGTCTCCAGCTGGAGCTAGCCGGGACTGCAAACTGATGTCTCTGGGAGATGTCCATGTCACAGGGCATGGCTTGGTGCTCATATCCATGCCAGATTTCTAGGCAGGTGATGCAGGATTATTTGCAGCAGCAGGACAGATGCTGCAGCTGGATGGGAGGGACCTGGGTTCCAGGTGAGGAAATGATACTGGGGCAATAAACACAAACTGATGCTCAGGGGAAAAACATTATTTATACCTACAGTGTACTAATACACTTTTATGGTTATAAAGTTGCCACATTAGTTCTTGGAAGGGATTTTGGAGTCACAGCAGAGCACTTGATTAAAACAGGAGCCTGGGGCACTGCAAAGAACAGAAGCACAGTGCTAATAATAGCTCTGCCAGCACTGCACTGCTCAGAAGGGCTCTGGATCCTGCTCTGAGCCCAGTGGGAAGTGTGGGCTGGAGTGTCCCTGCCTTCCTGCCCTGTTCCTGCCTGCTTGTGGCCATGTCAGGGCAGTGGACACTGGGCTGAGCCAGGTGGGCTGTCTGGTCTGATATCCCTAACCTGCACTGAAGCTTGATGTTGCTGTATTTTACATATTTTGCTGCTGTGCAGGGGAAGTGCCCAGGGTCAGTAGCACTAGACTGTTTCCCACGTTTCTCCTGTTGGATAATTTTCCCAGTTTCTCCTGTTTGGGAGCAGGCTGGTGTCCCTGGTTGTATGGTTGGGCAGTGCTCTCTGTGGATGATGGAGTTCTGCAGACAGCCTGGTGTAGGGCTGTTTCCTCATTCACACTAGAGTTTTTAGTATGTTTTAGTATGTTCCTCAGCACCACAACAGTTGCTTCATATTTTGGTAGCCCATTCCTTCTTGCCCTCTCTGAGCAGATGCTGAAGGTGTTCCTGTTCAGCTGTGTGCCACAGAGTGTTGTTTTGTTCAGGGAACAGATGATGCACTGGTTTACTGAGCATGGACACCTTGTTCAGGTCAGGCCATCGCCCTCCAAGACCTAGCAAGGTTTTACAGGTGATCCTGGGTTCAGCTACATTGTGTTGTATAAGAGCTTATTTCCTTCTCCTAACAGAGCTTATGGTTTTGGCCGTGAATCCTGCAGGATCCAGCTCTGGATTGATACGTCTGGATGCCACTAGCAGTGACATGGCTCTATTGTGTCCCCTGAGTTGGTCTGGCAGGGCAGGCTGGTGCCTTTCTGCAACCAGCTGGGTCTCAGGTGACTCTGAAGCATCTCCATGTGCTTGCTGGGACTGAGGTTGGGAGCAGCCAGATGGCTTCTCCTCTGATGGCATCAGCTGAAATCATACCAAGAACCATTTTGGTTTTGCCTGGTGAACTCTAGGAGTGGAGAAGGGACACCTCTGATAGCAAACACTTCTCTCTGACCTGCTTTGGGAGGTGAGGATGTCTCAGTGCCTTGGAAAGGCTGGAGGGACCATCAGTGAAGAAATTAGGAGATGTGAAGTGGGCTTGAGGGGATGGCTGCAGATTGCCATCTTTAAGGTCTAAACAAAGGAAAGGCATCTCAGATGAATGGCTGACATTCTGACATGCAGGAACTCTGACATCCCCCCAAGTCCTTGTTAAAACCAGCCAGACCAGCTAGAAACCAGTCCCACATCAGCATCTCTGGGAGGGTTGGAGAAGTTGGAGTGGTTCTCTGACAAGGCATATTTGGGAGCCACCTTTCTGCCATCCAACCTACCACCTGTCCTGGGGTCCTTGCTGTGCTCCCCCAAATGTGCAGCATCCCAAGGGAATGCTGTGATGGTGCCAGGGCACTGCTTGCCTGGAGCATGATCCTGTCTCGCCGCCACGGTGTCTGTTCACTTCTGCCGCAGGAAATCCACTGCAAGGAGCTGATCTGGGTTAGTGGGGACTTGGTTTGCTCCCGAGGCACCAGTGGCAGTATTTTATTATATGCACTAAATTTTTGTCCTGTATCACTGATACATCAGTGATTCAAGACTCGGTTTGCCTGGTACAAAGCCATTTTCCCTTTCTCTCTGCTGGTTCTGGTAAAGGGCCCTACAGCAGCTACTGCCTGTGATGTCCCCACTCCATTTTCCCCCACTGCTCCCAAATCTTCCTCTGCATTTATGCACTTTCTTACATGGCAATTTTTTTTGCATTTGCTCTTGCATAAACATTGTCATGCTACTTTCCTGGGATGCTCTTGGGAGAAGAGCTCTTGGCTCTTCCCTCTGCATTTAATAATCCGTCTTTGCAGAGTATCAAATAGCACATGCCTGCTTTGCACCATGGGCAAGGTACCAGGTTTGTGTTGCTCCATAGCTTGGATTGCTTATTCAGTGTGATCCAGGCTCTGAAGCTGCTTCTGCAACACAGCTGGGGATTGGTAGAGGTGATGCTATGCATGGAAGGGGAGTTTGAAGGTGTGTTTTGGAGGGATATAGCTGGAAACAGAGGGATACATCTTGATATTTTGAGTTGATGTTTAAGCTAAGAAGAGAAGGTGCTTGGTATCTCTCTCCTGGCACTTCTCTAATTTCTTCTCATTGTAAAGATCTTGAGGCATTTTCTAAGCTACAGAAAAGCCTACTTTGCCTGTCTCAAAATATCATTTGGAAATTGTTTTTAACTTCCTGCCCAGATCAGAGGGCTTTTTGAAAAATATATGGTAAAACCACAGTAAATCAGTTCAATTCAGGTAGGAATGAGTAAAATGGATGAAATATACACTTTTATTGCCAGTGTGTTGGATGACTCTGCTGTTTTCCGTCGTGGAATGGAATTGGAAAGGTTTATCTGAATTCTTAGTCTGTACCAAATCTGAAAGCACCCCAAGTCAAAGCTAATAAGAGAAACACAACCTGACCTTAAAAATTAAAAAAAAAAAATAATTTGTCTTAATAGTGTAAAAAAAGGAGGTTGATGCAAAATGGTCTGATATCAAAACCCCTTTCTCTAAATAATTAATTGTTCCTAAGCCAATGGCATTTCTGCAGGAATGAGCATAACTGGTATAGGGGAACTTGCAGGACTGTGCAATAGAGCAGACTTCTTTTTTTCCATCTCCTAATAATAACATAAAAACCCCAACTGAAATGCATTTATGGTTCAGTCATTGTGTTTGGGCTGTGGCCTGTGTGCTTAGGGCTTTAATTCCCAAAGGCAGGGCTTTGGGAAGTTATTAAAATCCGGCCATAAATGATACGAGAGTTTTTGTAATTAACTTTGATGAATGAATTTATAAACTTCATAACTGAATTTAGCACTGTCTCGCACCACGGTGACCCCAGCAGCACGTTGTCCCCGTGTCCCTCGGGTCACCGGGGTGCCCACATTGTGTGCCTGCAGTGCTGCCAGCAGCTGTGGGCACGGGCGGCAGCGCTATCACGGGTTTGCTTCCCCTCCTCGCAGCGCGCGCTTTCCTGCCGTACCCGCTCTCACTGAGCTTTTCTACCCAGTGCAGGTGGGGATCGACGCCGGAGCTGGGACACGCGAGCTGGCCCTGTACCATGCGAGGATGTGCCCGTGCCCTCGCTGACCTGCCCACCCCTGCCCCCACTGCCTGTCCTGCCCGGCGCCATGGGAGGATGCTTCTCCAAGCCCAAACCAGGTGACTGCCCTCCGATGCCGGGCCCCCATCCCACTGTCCCTGTGGGAGAAGTAGGTCAGCGGTGGATGCTGGCCGGGGGAATGTTAATGCTCAGCTCCTGCAGGGAGGATTACTGGGCTCTTAATCCCCCCAAATTCCTCAGTGCTCTCACTCCCAGGCAGGGAGCTGTGGGGGGTTGCAGCAGTGCCAGGGGGGTGGTAGGGGTGTGACAGGTGGGTAGTATGGGGGTGGTAGG
>VWZW01006601.1:18765-81223 GCA_013397115.1 Edolisoma coerulescens
CCACGAGGGAGGCAGCTCTGCCTGGTCCCATCTCTCTGTTCTTCACCACCCTCCTGCTTCTACCTTTCTGCCGGATCTGGAGCAGAGTTGCCCGCCTCGTTGCCCCAGTGTAGGTTTGGGTGACAGCTGTCCCAGCACAGACACATGGGGCTCCAGCACCTTCCTTCTGCCACAGCTTTGTCACTCACTTGCCAGCCCTTATTTTTTCCCTGCGGGAAGGGAATGACCTGGGAAGGAGCAGGCCGTGTCCTGGGGCTGCTCTGCTGATGGGATTTTATTTTCTTGGTGAGGCTTGTCCATCTGTGCTGCTTTCAGTGGGGAAAGCAGTTGTAGACACCTGGACATCAAGGATTCTCCCCTTGCCTGACACATTCCTTCCACGGCTGGGCTGGGTGGGCTCCCTGCTCTGTACGGTTTGGGGAAGGTTGGGTGTATGTGGGAGGGGCAGGGGCTGTGGTGCCACCTGCCCAGGCAAACTGGCTGGTTGAGGGGGGTCTGGTGTGGAAGTGTCAATGTTCAGCCTTGTCCTGAGCAGGCTGGGCATGAGCAGGCACTGCATGATGACCCACGCTCATCACCCCTGGCAGCACCTGCATGGCCCCAGCACAGGACCCCAGGGAGCAATGGCTGGTCCTGCCAGTGTTATCAAAGCTGCCATAGAGGAGAGGTCCCACCTTCCATCCTGCAGCTTGTTTTGGCCACCTCAGAGGGAGCTTAGGGTGACCTTGTCCTTGTTATTTGTTTGTACCCCAGGGCAAGTGGAATCAGATAATGGTGCTGATCTATCAGACCAGTCAGCATCCCTGTGTAGCTTTCGTGGGTGGAAAGATGTCTTTTGGGGACCTTTTCTTGGCAATTTGTCTTCACTGGCTGAGGCAGGAGGGATTTCAGGTTGAAGGACTCAACAGGTCAGAAGGGTTATAGAAGTTGTGACTGACTGAGCATCCATGGAGTGAGGTCCCTGCCTTTATGCAGGGCACAATGAGAAAATAAAGGTGGTTTTCTGCCCTTGACCTGTACTGTGATTATGTTATGGGTCACCACCAAGATAATATGGTACTGGACACTCTGACCTGTAAGTATTCTCCATGAAAGCCCTATTTATATGTTTCCCTGAAATGTTTGAGGAGTGAAAACACATCCAGGAATAAATGCCTTTGTTGACTAAACTTGTGACAAACTCTGCTATCAGCTCCACTTTATTTTGTATCCCATCAGCAAAACTGTGTAATCTTGGACCAGTGTTAGAACACCAGCTCTGTGTGCATCTTTCCTGAGCTGCAGATTTTCATGAAGACCTGTATTTGCATAGCAAGGCCAAATGCCTGAAGATGCTGCCCTGCAATGCACCTCCATCCCTCAGCTCTGGTTTGGATTAGTGTCTTCAAAGGCTTCGCACAAGCCTTCTGCAGCCCCTGGGTAGCTCAGCACTGGGCTTCATCCCAGGCTTATAAAACCTGCAAATGCAAGGAGGTAAACAGAGGCATTTGAGGATCCTGATTGTTCTAGCAAAGAGTTTCACTGACGTTTCATATGGGAATTGTACAGTCTTAGAGCTGAGTACTGGACTTAACTATTTGTAGGAATTCACCTATTCCCTGCCCAAATAAGAAGCAGGGACAGAATAGAGCCATTTGCTCCATCAGTGCTGTTTCCACATGAAAGGAATATTTCAGCCTGAAATTAACAGAATTGATTCAGACACTTTTTCAAGGTGTACGCAAGGTCCTTATCTGCTCCATCTCCTTCATTCCAAGAGAGACCCTCAGTCGCTCTGAGCACCCTCAAGATAACCTTGGCACTGCACACATATCACCTTTTGATGGGCAGATGAGTGATACAAGAGCTCTGGGAAGTTGAGTCCTGGATCCCTAAATAGCTGTGCTGACTGTACCACTGGCCAGCCCTGAGGTCTGGCTGCTGCTGCAGCACCTGTCCCTGTCCAGATATTTCAGTGTTTAATTAAGAGCTTATGTTCAAACAGTGAAGTAATCTGCTCTTATCTCCAGTGCTGCAGTCCCGTGATACCGGATACTCTTCTGAAGGCCCAGTTCTCAATCTCTGCATAATTTTCTCCTCAGGTTTGTCTTGGATGTGTGATGCATTGGGGATGAGCTGCCAGCTGGCAGCCCGTGTGGTATCCCAGCACCCACTCCCACAGCGCAGCCAGGTCAGGAAGATGGGTGACAGGAACCATCGTGTGCCAGCTCTGTGTGAGCTGTGGCAGCTCTGTCTCTGTGCCGGGTATGGGAGAGTGGCTTCATGACCTATAGATTGTGATTCTTCTTCTTCTGCTGGCTCAGTGTTTGATGGTGGGGCAGAGCAGTCGCTTCCCATTGCATGGGGTGTCTGGGCGTGGGCTTTTCCCTTGCATGGAGGATGCATTTAGCAGGGAATGTGCTCCCTTCCCAGGGATGCTGCATGCTGGAGGGTGCTGGAGGGGGTGCCGTTGGCTGTGTGACCTGAGTTTGGCTCTGAGCTTGTCCCCAGCCTTGGCTGGCAAGTCCTACCCCCTGGTTTTGGACTGTAGCATTTACTGACAGAGCATCTGGAGAAGGAGAGCAGAGCTAGGCACGTTTGACATGGTGGTTTTGTCATTGGCTCTGTCATTTTTAATAGAATGATAGAATCATGGAATGGTTTGGACTGGAAGGGACTGTAAAGACCAAGTAGTTTCAACCCCCTGCCGTGGGCAGGGACACCTTAGACCAGGTTGCTCCAAGCCCCGTCCAGCCTGGCCTTGGAAGGAGGGGAGAAGTGGTCCATAGAAATGGTTTGGAGTCTCTTTGAGACCACCTGAAGTCACTGTCATTGGGACTTGTAGTTGAGGCAGGGTGGGCGAGCCCAGGGGATACCTGGACAGTGCAGCTCTGGCAGGGCACAGTGAGCCCCAAACATGTCCCATGATGGTAGATTTACTCTGTGCTGGCTTTGGGAAAATAAACCTGCTGGGGTAAACTGAGATTTCTAGCTGTGCCTGCTGGTCCCTCCAGCATCATCCCTTGATGCATTTCTGTTTTCCAGTGCTTCCAAAGCTGTTGACACCATACAGCCCACACCAGACTGTTCCCTGCTCTTAGTGCTCCTCTGCCCTGTGCCTGCAGCCCTAGAGCGGCACACCCTGAGGCATCGCAGGGTTTTGGGGCTGGGGAAGGCAGACACACTGCTCTCCCCTTGCCAGCTGAGCTCCTCCATCCCCTATGGCCAGGCATCTTCATCTTATCCAGACTTCCCTTGGCTCAAGTCAGCCCTTGGCTCATGTCAATTCTCTCTTCCCATATTAACTCAGTATTTTCCTGGTTTCTAGTATTTTAAGTATCTGGGACCTGGAGGTACAATGGCCCAATATCCATAATTTAAATTTAGCCTCTGGAAGGGCTCTGAGCCATACTGGGGACCCAGTCCTGTGATAAAGAAGTCTTGGGGCATCCAATTGCCCTAATTTTTTAAAAATAATGCCTGTGACCCTGCACTGCAGCTCAGTCACCTGCCAGCACCCTGCTCTGGGATTGAAGTCAACAGTTCCAGCCTCATGTCTCAAGTACCTCTCCAAGAGCAAGCAGAGGCTCTGACTTGTCCCACAAGGCTGTGAATAGTGATGGAGAAGGAATAAATTTACAAGAGATGTAATGGGATATTAAGGACTGACTGCTTATGTGAATGACATCAAGGCAAAGCACAAGAACACTGTGACCACAATAGGAAAACAACACCTGAGCCAACTGTGATAAGTGAGGTTGGGACATGGTTCCTGAGTGTATGTGAAGGATCCCAGCAGTGCTCGACCTAAAGGCTGAAAACCTGGGAGAAAAAAAATTGGGTCAAAATTTATAGTCTTGTCAAGAGTCTATATTTTAAATGATTCTGTGACTTTGAGGAGCTGACTCAGGATTTTCGGGTAGTGAGAGCTTGCAGTGCTGAGGTGTACGTGGATGTGTGATATGAGCACTTGTTAATGCTCAGCTGGTTCCTCTGCTTTTTTTCTATATTGTTATAAAATATTTCCAGCCCTGGCCTTCTGGTCCTTCATCTATGTATGTGTGTATCTATAGAGATGTCTTAAAAATGTGCATGAACTCACACAAACATATACACACACATATGTATGTGTATGTGATGTTGGTGGCACAGGGCAAACAGGCACATCTCTGTCTCTTTCTCTCATCTATATCTATACCTATACATATATACCTCTCTATTTATATTTTTATCTATATAACCTATATCCATACCTTTATACCCATATTTATATATCAATATCCACATTTATAGCCATATCTCTACCTATATTCCTGAGAGGTTGTCTACTGTGTAGATTTGCAGTCACATGCCTAAAACTTTCCAAACAGTTTGCTTTAAGGTCCAGACCCTCTTCTAGCAGTTATAGGATATGACTGTCAAAGAGCTGGAACACACTGGCCCCAGCCCCATTGCACCAATCGGATTTCAGAATTAAACTTGGGTTTATAAATATTTCATTTAAATGTCATTTTCCCTGA
Organism: Edolisoma coerulescens; assembly: GCA_013397115.1. Lineage (NCBI taxonomy): Eukaryota > Metazoa > Chordata > Aves > Passeriformes > Campephagidae > Edolisoma > Edolisoma coerulescens. The sequence continues at coordinate 23,265 of VWZW01006601.1, forward strand.
CGGCAACTGAACCAGTTTGCTGGATCAGCTCAGGTGCTGCTTAGCCCTGGATTCCTGGAGGGATCATCCCTCGGGAATGCAGGTTTCCAGCCAGAGGGACACCCCATGCATGGCTGAGAGGCATGAGAAGGAGGAGGAGATGAGGGTAAAAAGGCTTGCTGAGAGGCAAGTGGGATATGCCCCCCACAGAGGCAAGTGGTGAAGTGTGGGGCCCAAAATAGGAGGGAGAAGATTTTATAACTCCTTCTCTTTTCCTCTGGACATTTGTCCAGCTGTGTTGGTGGGTGGCAAGTGGGGATGGCTGAGTGCCAGAGACTTGCTGCTTCCTGCATATGTTTTTCTGACTGAGGAAGAAGGGAAAAGCTCAGAGCTGCATTTCCATCTTCATCCCTGCAGGTTCACATGCCCATGAATCAGTGGGCACTCCATGTGCTCACCTGACCCAAACGTGCTCTAGAAAACAAAGTCCTGGGGCATCAGCCAAGTGAGAGATGGGAGTTGTTCCCTTCAGGGTGAATTCACTGATATCCATATCCCCCTCACCATTAGGGCTCATAGCCACCGGCTTTGCCCAACCTTTGTCTCATCCTGCAACGTGGTCTAGCTCAGCAGTCTGGCTGCAAGGATGCACAGCCACATTTTCTGCAGATTGACTGTGAAATCATATGACATCAGCCTCCTGTTTCTTGGGCCAAAAGTATTTTACTGGGACTGGCATAAATGGGTATTCATTATATTTCCTAACTCTGTCCTGGAAAATCCATGTCTGTTTCTCCCAATGCCCTAGGAAAGCAGTGCTTATGGAGAGCAGCCTCTTCACTGGGTGCCTGCAGCAGCTGGGCTGCTTCTCTAGAGCTCCAGGAACAGATTTGCTCATAGCAATGTGGGTTTTTTTAATGCATGGTGCTGGCCCTATTCATTTGCATTAACTCCTGCAGCTGCTAGAGCACAGCAGAGGGTGACGTTTTCTGTTGGTTCAGTGTTCATACACAGAAAATCACTTTCCTGGATCTGCCACTACCCCTGGTGGATCCTGCCCGGGTGAGCACAGGGTTTTGGCAAAAAGCCACCCATCCCTTGCCTTGCTGAGCTGGCACTAACAGCAGAAACTTGCAGGACTTCTGAGACAGATGCCTGCCTCCAGGGCCTGGGCAGCCATGGCCACTTGCTTTTCTCCCTTCCAAAATGAACGACCTGCTCCCTGACTTGTTCTTCCATTGTTCTCTCAATATTCTTGCAATAAAAGGTTTGGGACAATAGATGAGGCTGGGAAGACCCAGCATCCCTGTCATTGACAAGCCTTGCTGAAGGGCTTGTTTTTACCCTTCCTCTGCCTTTCCTTAACCTGTTTAGTTTGTGAACTTTAACTTTTATCTCCTGCACAGATTTTCCTGTTCATGATGGGGAAAGCTCAATGATTTCCCGTGTACTTGAGACACTTCACCAGTCTCTGGCACTTTCCCGTGGCTCGCTATATAACTCCCTGGTGTTTATTATTAATATTAATGGCTTTAACTTTATGAAGTCCCTAGGAGATAAAGCAATGTTTTCCACTTTGTGATGTGAGAGCTCATCAGTGGCTTCTGATGCTGTCGTGCCCAGCGTGCCCAGCTTGCCCAGCTTGGGCCATGGGGTGGAGGGTGGGGGTGCAGCTGGGTGGGTCTGTGGGGAGGGTGGGTGAGTGCTGCCCTTCAGGAGCTCAGATGAACATAGAATGACAGAATGATTTGGGCTGAAGGAGGCCTTAAAGGTCATCCAGTTCCACCCCCTGCCATGGGCAGGGACACCTTCCACTATCCCAGGTTGTTCCAAGCCCAGTCCAGCCTGGCCTTGGATACTTCCAGGGATGGGCCAGCCACAGCTGCTCTGGGCACCCTGTGCCAGGGCCTCACCACCCTCACAGTAACTTCTGCATGTCCTCACCTGGGTGGCTGAGGAGAGCGCCTCTGTTCCCCACTGTCCCTGCTCCCATGTGTCCCTGGGTCCTCTGGTCCCCAGGACAGGGATGATTTATTGTCAGACCTGTTCACTGGTATACACATGAGAAAAATGGACCGTCCTTGCTTCTCTCTTCAACCTATTGTTGAAGAGTTGCTCTACACTCAAAACTTCATGTGGAAATAATTTTGGATGTTTCTAGTTCCTTATTAATTGGTCTCCATCTAATGAAGCAGCTTTATGCACCATGCAGTGTTGGCTTTCTCTTTCAGTTAATGTTACTTACAAACAATTAAAGGGGTTTTTGAAGTCTGTCGGAGCCCCAGAGACCTTGGCATGCCTCATATGGAGCTGCCTGAAGCTGTTTTCCACTAATCAGGACAAGAACTGTAGCTGAGAGGTTGTTTTGCACCAATGACTCATGTCTGCTTTCAAGAATATGTACTTTATGATTGCAAAGTGCCTGATGCAGAAAGAACAGAGGAATAATGGACTCAGGTAATCAAGCCAAGCTTGATGTTAAATGTTTTAACTTCCAAGTCAAGCCAACAAAAAATATCTGTTTTGATGTCTGTTTCCAAGTTCAGGGAAGGAAGGAGAGATAGAACAGTGAACAGCAGCAAAACCGCTGGCTTCATTTTAACAGAGCTTTTGGTTTGTTCCTGCAGTTGAAGTGAAAATTGAAGTTGTGATACCTGAGAAGGAGAGAAGCAAGGAGGAGATGTCACCCAATGGGAAAGCCAGCCCTCTGATCTACAAAGTCAATGGGACTGCCAGGCACTACCACCTCGAGGAGCATCCAATTGCCAGCAACCCCTACCACAACCCAAAGGACGTGGTAGAAGCATCTGTGTGCCACGTGAAGGACCTGGAAAATGGACAGTAAGTGCCCAAACTTTTTGCAGATAAAACTTGAGAGACCTTCTAACCTAATCTGAATGCCCTGTCTTGTTATTTAGAGTTGTTGGAGATGATAATTTAACTTCGTAAACTTTTTTTTATCTTAAAAAATTACATCATGGACAAGTGACAACTCTTTTTTACCAGAAGGTCTGCTGTTCCCTGCATGATCTGCACTGGGACTTGTCTCAGAAAGAGGTGATGTTCTGTAGCAGAATTTCTCAGGAGGCTTCGCTCAACTTGAGTTAACCAACCTAGACATTTTTTAATAAGTTTATAGCCTCAGTGGTTTTACAAAACAGCAGGAGAAGCACATGGGAGGAGCTGATGGGGTGGGTCACGTGCTCCATCCTGTCTGCAGTGCCTGGCTTTTCCAGCTGAGCTCATCAATTTGCTCTTTCCCTAAGGATGCAGCTTTTCAGATCTTTTGCAAATGAGAACACGCTTCAGCTGGGCACATTCAGTGCCCTGATTTAATTTTCTGAAGTCTAAAGAGTGCCTGTCCCAGTCACTGTGCTTTACAGCTCGGTGCTTCTTTTCTGGGGCAGAAGTATAGGTTCCATTGACATTTCAGCGGGCTTCATCTGTATGTAAAAGAGAATAGTTTGGAATAGCTTTTGTTCCAGTGAGGGAGCAATGTAAGGTGCGTGGGACACAACAGGAGTCTGGCAGCTGTTTGCTTTAAATTGAAGTATTGCCTCTGAGAGTATCCAGGAACAATCCATGTACTATGGGCTACTTTGTGCTAAACTTCAGGGGCTTCATGGGCCATAAATTCATTTTATTAGGTAAGTTCATCCAGGAATAAAATGTATTTTTTCATTGCAATGGGAATTTATGTATTAGACCATTCTACAAAGGGATGCACTGGACTCTGTTGCATTAAATCTTCACATGATGTGGAGCAGTCGAGGTTGTTTGGCTTGTATCCTGGTTTCAACCAGGACAGGGTTAATTTTTGCAGTAACCAGGAGGTGCATGGCCAGAATCCAGAGGTTATTCTATACAACCTCATCTCATTGCCAGGGGCAGGGGAAGGGAATCTCTTGTGGGAATAAGTGGTTCCTTCTGGTTGAGTAACTGTGGGGGACAGAACGTGGGGCACAGTATAGTGGGGTAATGCTGGTTCTGAGCCACAGGGAGTGGGGTGGTGAGCTCTGAGCTCTGGATGAGCATTTTGGCACGTGACTCACTCTCTCTTTTGTACACTTGTGTTATTAATATTCTTGCTGTTACTGTTGGTTTTCTTATNTCCTGCCTTGTCCTTGGGTGCTGCCTCTGGGAGTCCATTAATAATCGTATCCAGTCTGTGGGGAGAACAGGGGAGGAAGATTTTCCCCAGGTTTCATCACCCTTTCCTCCTTCAGGCCTGTTACAACAGCTTTTAAGGATTTTGAATTTCCCTTGGATGTCAAAGAAAGCATGCTCTTGTTGCTAAGTCTTCCAGGTCTCCTCAGTGTGGTCCACGCTATGTTTAGAGTTACAAAAGAGATTTTTAGGAAGGGCATTCAGAGATCTTCCCCAGGGGTGGATAGTCATGAATGGCATGTAATGTGGCAGAAAATGGGTGAGCTTTTGAAGGACCGTTCTGCTCCAGTGGCTTGGAAGTTCACCCCTGAACNTCAAAGAAAGCATGCTCTTGTTGCTAAGTCTTCCAGGTCTCCTCAGTGTGGTCCACGCTATGTTTAGAGTTACAAAAGAGATTTTTAGGAAGGGCATTCAGAGATCTTCCCCAGGGGTGGATAGTCATGAATGGCATGTAATGTGGCAGAAAATGGGTGAGCTTTTGAAGGACCGTTCTGCTCCAGTGGCTTGGAAGTTCACCCCTGAACAACTACAGGATCCTGATAAAGTGGGAGAATATTTGAAAGAAAAATGCTGTAGCAATTCCAGAGAGGTGCAAAGTTATGCAGTATGTTGGGCCCTGGCTACTATTTATCAGACAGTGCTCCATACTAGACAGCACCCTCAGGGAGAGGAGGAGGAAAGCAGAGCAACAGGCACCATGGGTACTCCAACTGCAGCTGAACCAGAGGAACAGCCCATGCCAGGAGCACTTGCCCATATATGAAGAAGACATCCAAGGCAAAAATCAGCTCACTTAGTGAGGGATGAAGNGTGCTCCATACTAGACAGCACCCTCAGGGAGAGGAGGAGGCAAGCAGAGCAACAGGCACCATGGGTACTCCAACTGCAGCTGAACCAGAGGAACAGCCCATGCCAGGAGCACTTGCCCATATATGAAGAAGACATCCAAGGCAAAAATCAGCTCACTTAGTGAGGGATGAAGAGGAAGCAGGGCCCTCACAGCAGGAGGAAGAGGCAGGGCCAGAGACAATCACCTGACCCCTTTCCCCATGTGAGTTGTGAGATTTCCAAAAAGACTTCAGCTGCCAGTCGAGAGAGCCCCTGGTGACCTGGCTGCTCCAGTGCTGGGATATCATGGCCCACAATATGGAACTAGATGGTAGTAAAACCAAGGAACTGGGATCCCTGTCCTGGGATGTGAGCACTGACAAGGGGATTGGGAAGAGGACAGAAACTCTCACCTCTGGAGGTGGCTCCTGTCAAGTGTGAGGGAAAGGTATTCTATCAAGGATGTCAGATTCCAATGGATGTGGCCAAAAAAATAGCAGCTTTGTCCCCACCAGCCAACAAGAAGGAGACACAGGCTTTCCTAGGAGTTGTGGGTTTTTGGAAGATGTGTATTCCAGAGTACAATCAGATTGTCAGCCCTCTCCATCATGTGACACAGGAGAAGAACGATTTGAAGTGGCGTCTCGAAGAACAAGAAGCTTTGAAACAAATTAAAAAGGAGATTGTTGATGCAGTAGCACTTGGGCCAGTCAGGACAAGACTGGGTGAGAAAAATGTACTCTACACCACAGCCAGGAAGAATGGTCCTTTCAGAGCCTCTGGCAGAAGGTACCTGGGGAGACTCGAGGGCAATCCCTGGGGTTCTGGAGTCAGGTATACAGAGGATCTGAGGCCTGTTACACCCAAAATGAAAAAGAGATACTGGCAGCTTGTTAAGGGGTTTCATCTGATTCAGAAGTGATTGGCACTGAAGCACAGCTCCTTCTGGCACCCAACTGTCAGTGCTGGGCTGGGTGTTCAAAGGGAAGTTCTGCCATACATCATGCCACTGATGTTACCTGGAGCAAGTGGACTGGTCTGATCACACAGTGGGCTCGGATAGGAAACCCCTATCACACTGGGATCTTGGAAATCATCATGAACTGGCCCTAAGGTGACAATTTCAGACTGTCATCAGAAGAGGAGAAGGAGAAGGTGACGTGCTGAGGAGGTCCCACCCATACAATCAGCTACCTGAAAATGAAAAGCAATGTGCTCTCTTCACTGACAGTTCCTGCCTTATTGCAGAGATACACTGAAAATGGAAAGCTGCTGTATGGGGCCCTACGTGGTGAGTGGCAGAAGGTATTGAGGGACAAGTTGGATCAAGTCAGGTTGCAGAGTTGAAAGCTGTCCAGCTCACTTTGGATATTGCTGGATGAGAGAAATGGCCAACACTCTACCTCTACACTGACTCAGGGATGGTGGCAGATGCTCTGTGGGGGTGGCTGGAATGATGGAAAAAGACCAACTAGCAGCACAAAGAGAAATCCATCTGAGCTGCTGAACTGTCACAAGACATTGCTGCCTGGGCAGAGTAGTTGGCTGTCAAAATCTGTCATGTGGATGCACGTGTCCCTAAGAGTCAGGCACTGAAGAGCGTCGCAACAATGGACAGGTGGATCGAGCTGCCAAGATTTAAATGTTTCAGGTAGGTCTGGGCTAGCATTATAAGGGTGAATTTTTTCTGGCTCAGTGGGCCCATAACACCTCAGGCCATCAAGGAAGAGATGTAACATGGCCTCATGATTGAGGGGTGGACTTAACCGTGGACACTATATCCTGGGTAATCCATGATAGTGGAAAGTGCGCTGCGATCAAGAAGGCCAGGTGGGTAAAGCTCCTGTGGTCTAGGGGGTGGTGGTCTAAATATAAGTATGGGGAGGCCTGGCAGATTGATTGCACCACACTGCTGCAAACATGCTGCCAAGGCAAGCGTTATGTGCTGACAATGGTAGAGGGCATGACTGAATGGCTGGAGATGTATCCCATGCCTTACACTGCTGCCTGGAACACCATTTTGGCCCTTGAAAAACAAATCCTGTGGTAACATGGCAGCGCTGAAAGAATTGAGTCAGAGAATGGGACTCATTTCAAAAATAGCCTTATAAACACCTGAGCTCTGTTAAGGTTCGGAGGAGCTGGGCTTATAAACACTGAACAAAGTATTGAGTGGGTGTACCATATTCCCTGTCATGCACCAGCCCCTGGGAAAGTGGAATGGTGCAATGCACTGTTAAAAACTACATTGAAATCAATGGGTGGTGGGATCTTTAAACACTGGGATCTATATTTAGGGAAGGCCATTGTCAGTTAACGCCAGAGTCTCCACCAATCGAGCTGGCCCTGCCCAATCAAAACCTCCNAAGAAGACATCCAAGGCAAAAATCAGCTCACTTAGTGAGGGATGAAGAGGAAGCAGGGCCCTCACAGCAGGAGGAAGAGGCAGGGCCAGAGACAATCACCTGACCCCTTTCCCCATGTGAGTTGTGAGATTTCCAAAAAGACTTCAGCTGCCAGTCGAGAGAGCCCCTGGTGACCTGGCTGCTCCAGTGCTGGGATATCATGGCCCACAATATGGAACTAGATGGTAGTAAAACCAAGGAACTGGGATCCCTGTCCTGGGATGTGAGCACTGACAAGGGGATTGGGAAGAGGACAGAAACTCTCACCTCTGGAGGTGGCTCCTGTCAAGTGTGAGGGAAAGGTATTCTATCAAGGATGTCAGATTCCAATGGATGTGGCCAAAAAAATAGCAGCTTTGTCCCCACCAGCCAACAAGAAGGAGACACAGGCTTTCCTAGGAGTTGTGGGTTTTTGGAAGATGTGTATTCCAGAGTACAATCAGATTGTCAGCCCTCTCCATCATGTGACACAGGAGAAGAACGATTTGAAGTGGCGTCTCGAAGAACAAGAAGCTTTGAAACAAATTAAAAAGGAGATTGTTGATGCAGTAGCACTTGGGCCAGTCAGGACAAGACTGGGTGAGAAAAATGTACTCTACACCACAGCCAGGAAGAATGGTCCTTTCAGAGCCTCTGGCAGAAGGTACCTGGGGAGACTCGAGGGCAATCCCTGGGGTTCTGGAGTCAGGTATACAGAGGATCTGAGGCCTGTTACACCCAAAATGAAAAAGAGATACTGGCAGCTTGTTAAGGGGTTTCATCTGATTCAGAAGTGATTGGCACTGAAGCACAGCTCCTTCTGGCACCCAACTGTCAGTGCTGGGCTGGGTGTTCAAAGGGAAGTTCTGCCATACATCATGCCACTGATGTTACCTGGAGCAAGTGGACTGGTCTGATCACACAGTGGGCTCGGATAGGAAACCCCTATCACACTGGGATCTTGGAAATCATCATGAACTGGCCCTAAGGTGACAATTTCAGACTGTCATCAGAAGAGGAGAAGGAGAAGGTGACGTGCTGAGGAGGTCCCACCCATACAATCAGCTACCTGAAAATGAAAAGCAATGTGCTCTCTTCACTGACAGTTCCTGCCTTATTGCAGAGATACACTGAAAATGGAAAGCTGCTGTATGGGGCCCTACGTGGTGAGTGGCAGAAGGTATTGAGGGACAAGTTGGATCAAGTCAGGTTGCAGAGTTGAAAGCTGTCCAGCTCACTTTGGATATTGCTGGATGAGAGAAATGGCCAACACTCTACCTCTACACTGACTCAGGGATGGTGGCAGATGCTCTGTGGGGGTGGCTGGAATGATGGAAAAAGACCAACTAGCAGCACAAAGAGAAATCCATCTGAGCTGCTGAACTGTCACAAGACATTGCTGCCTGGGCAGAGTAGTTGGCTGTCAAAATCTGTCATGTGGATGCACGTGTCCCTAAGAGTCAGGCACTGAAGAGCGTCGCAACAATGGACAGGTGGATCGAGCTGCCAAGATTAAAATGTTTCAGGTAGGTCTGGGCTAGCATTATAAGGGTGAATTTTTTCTGGCTCAGTGGGCCCATAACACCTCAGGCCATCAAGGAAGAGATGTAACATGGCCTCATGATTGAGGGGTGGACTTAACCGTGGACACTATATCCTGGGTAATCCATGATAGTGGAAAGTGCGCTGCGATCAAGAAGGCCAGGTGGGTAAAGCTCCTGTGGTCTAGGGGGTGGTGGTCTAAATATAAGTATGGGGAGGCCTGGCAGATTGATTGCACCACACTGCTGCAAACATGCTGCCAAGGCAAGCGTTATGTGCTGACAATGGTAGAGGGCATGACTGAATGGCTGGAGATGTATCCCATGCCTTACACTGCTGCCTGGAACACCATTTTGGCCCTTGAAAAACAAATCCTGTGGTAACATGGCAGCGCTGAAAGAATTGAGTCAGAGAATGGGACTCATTTCAAAAATAGCCTTATAAACACCTGAGCTCTGTTAAGGTTCGGAGGAGCTGGGCTTATAAACACTGAACAAAGTATTGAGTGGGTGTACCATATTCCCTGTCATGCACCAGCCCCTGGGAAAGTGGAATGGTGCAATGCACTGTTAAAAACTACATTGAAATCAATGGGTGGTGGGATCTTTAAACACTGGGATCTATATTTAGGGAAGGCCATTGTCAGTTAACGCCAGAGTCTCCACCAATCGAGCTGGCCCTGCCCAATCAAAACCTCCATGTAATGTAGAAGGGTATAAAGTCCCCATGGTGCATGTGAAGAATGTGTTAAGGAAGTCAGTTTGGATCCATTGTGCCTCAAACAAATACGAACCCATCTGTGGGATCGTTTTTGCTCAAGGATGTGGGTGCATTTGGTGGGTGATGCAGAGGGACAGAGAAATACAATGTAGCCCTCGAGGAGATTTGACATGGGGAGGTGTGGGTGACTTACTGCCACCTGTGCAGGTGAGCAGTGGCAGCAGGGCTGGAGAGGAGCAGGGGAGAGCACAGGCAGCAACCAGAATTGCCTTGGAGTGAACAAAAAGGGGGAGACTGTCTTGGGAAATACTGGTTGCACAGGGAGGCTTCTGTTCCAGGGTCAAGATGCAGCCTCACCTGGTCTATGGAAGGTGTCCCTGCCCATGGCAGGGGATAGAATGACAGGGTCTTTAAGGTCCTTTCCTACACAAACCACCCTGTGATTCTGTGATTCCGTAGATTGACTGGGCAGCAGGGAGTACGAATGATGAAAAGATTTGGAGAGCTCTTCTGGCTGCAGGGAAGGTGAGGAGGAACTAGCTGCAGCCTGTGAGAGCATACTTGGCTGCAGGTGGCCATAGCAGGGAGCTCCTCAGCTAAAGCCAGGTCTAGGAACTGGCATCGGTCTGGGAGCTGGTCCCGTGTGCATCAGCTGCTGCAACATGCTATGAGTGTGACAGCAGACATGCCAACACCAGACATTTGAGGTTGAGAATAGCTGTTTTCTAGCAGGCTGAGTCCAGGTCAAGATAGGAGTGCTGTGACAGGGTCCCACAGCTCATATAAGCAATGGGCCAAGACAAAGGAGTCCCCTCGTGCTGGTACCCAGAGGGATTTTCCAAGATGATTCTCCCAAGGAGTGTGCTGGGAAGGGGTGTGCGTGGGCATGGCAGCAGCGCAGGGTGCTGGCATGGGGCTTCAGACACCACTGCCTTGCATTAGTGGAGTCTGCAAGCACTGGGTATGCTTTCTGCTCAACCTTCCTGTCTTTCTACTACCAGCATGGCCTCAGCAGAACTGAGATCCAGAAAGACACTGGAAGATAAACTGGTGCAACTGTACCCAGCCAGCCTCCCAGCAGGCTAACTGGAGGGACAGAAAACAGCCCCCAGTGCTCCCACAGCTCTCGAGCAAAGGTCTTTTGCTGGCCAGAGCTGAGATTTAGCTGGTGCTTCCCAAGTGGGGAGTGGGGTGGGACAACAGGACAAATTCCCAACTGAGTAAACAGCTTAGCAGGGTGCAGGGCAGTGTAAATCATTCTCTGGATCACTCTGGAGTGAGTGCAGGATGGGAGCCTTGCAGGTGGCTGTATACTGGCTTGAAGACGCCAGGTCTTGTTTTTGACTCTCAGCTCACACAGCTCCTTGGGTAAGCTGTAAATTCTTTAACTTATCATATCTTCCCAGGGTGTTATGGTTGCCATTGAACAGGTTTTATCAGCTGAGGAATGCAGCAGGACTTGTACTGCTCTGTTCCCGTTGTGTGGAGGGAAGAGCTCCAAGTGCTGAGTGTCCTCCTCGGGGAGGGAGCAGAGCTGCATCTTTGAGGAGCAAGGTGGCCGAATTACTGGGGCAAAGAGCAGGCATGGTGAACTCTGCTGGTTTTCACCCAAGGTGGCAAGGAAATTGGGAAATTGAGCATTCGTCATTGGACAGTTGATGCAGGTGAAGCACTTGCCTGAAGTCTGGCTTGAGGTGGATTTGAGGGTATAACAGGAGTGCTGGTGGGCTGAGCCCCGTTCTCATCTCCATGGCTTCAAAGCAGAGTGGGGCAAGTGTCAGGGTAGCCTGGGGGCAAGTAATGAGATAGAGTTGGGATATTATCTGAGAAGGAATGAGCATGCAAAGTCTGTCCCATTCTTCTGAGACCCCGAGACCTGGCGTGCATGAATAGCATTCTGGAATCACACATGGCCAGTGAGTTCCTTCATCAAGTGGGGTTTGCTAAGGCTGTGGTGATGTGTTTGGCACCCCAAAGGCAACGTGCTGGGATAGCTGTAGAGATGGTCCTCTCCGTACAATGGGAGCAACCAGGATTTCCAGATACACATCAAGCTATGTAGGGATAGGCTTTCTGGCTGGAAGAGGAGAAGTCTCCAGGGAACAGCAGATCTGTGCTCCCTGTCCAGCTCCATACAAAATGAGGGCTCTCTCCTCAACTCTCACTTTCCTCCATGGTTAGCTGGAAGACTTTGCTCTGGGGAAGCTCTGCTGATAATTGCACTGGAAAGAGGTTCAGTGCCTCAAGGAGACCATGGATTGCACACAGTGTGTTGGGGCTGTTGGTTGGAAAGGGAGCATCTGAGAGGTGAGAAGAGACAGGATATGCTTAAGAGGAAGGTCTGGTGGACCTGGTGGAGGCACTGTGAGAGGGCAGAGAGTAAACGTCTGCTCAATGCAGAGCAACATCAGTGTCCAAACACTCCTGGAGCTCTGGCAGCCTCGGGGCTGTGCCCATTCCCTGGGGAGCCTGGGCAGTGCCCCAGCACCCTCTGGGGGAAGAACCTTTCCCTGATCTCCAGCCTGAGCCTGCCCTGGCACAGGTTCATGATGTTCCCTTGGTAACTGCTCTGTACTTCCATTTACCATCAATGTGTTTGGCTGAGGCATCTTTAACTTCAGAGTATGATGTAACTGCAGGAACATCAAATATAGCGCTAGGCTTATGTATCTGTTGCAAAGCCAGCATATCTGGGATCATGGCTATCTGTAATTTTGCAGGTTTTGGCCCTTCAGTTATATCCATCTGACCTGTGACTCCTGAGACACGTGCACACCATTTGTGTAGTGTTGGTCTTTGTGCAATCCCACCTCGTGGAGCACAGCCCTTTGTAATACTGGCTTCCAGGTTAAAAGGTCTTTGGATTTGCACAGATTGGTGCTGTTAAATTTTTTCTACTTGTTTAAAAGCTCAGATCAGAGATAACAATTCAGCCAACAATCAGATAATCAATCATTAAGCGCCAGCTCATGTCTGGTTTCCTCACTGGCCAAACAGGAGAATTATATGGGGTATGTGTCCTAAATATAATACCCCTTTGTTCTAAATTTTTAATAGATTCATTTTCTATTTTTTCCAGAAAATTTATTATATGGAGTTTCTGTGGGTCTGGATGACCAAACATTCCTGTTGGGCAAGTGCAATTTTAAGAGTGTCATATGCTAAAATGTTTTCTTTATGATCTGTGATTGCAAATGTGTGTGAGGTCATTCATTTTTCCCCAGGTAACCATAAACGGACTTTGACAGTGTAACATGTAATACTTTGTCCTTTGAATCCTGTTAGATGGACTTTCTTTCTTTTAAAACTTAAGTTTATTTTTTCAGCATCTGTGGGGGTGATTGGAGATAGTTGGGTAGGGCTCCTGTAGTAATTAGAAAATTCAAATGTTGTTTTCTAGGTCCTACTGGTAAGTAGATATGGGGCCCATCCTTATCAGACCATTGATAGGTCATAATGCGCTGGGTGAGAAGGCCCAAAGTTCACCCAGAGCTTAGTATTTTTTCCCTTTCGTGTTTCTGCTAACTCAAAAGAGTTGGTGGGGTTGGGTTTCCTGTGGAGGCTTTCCGTTACTTGTGTTCCCCCCATCCTGCACCACTTTGACTAAGTCTGCTGTCCTTCATTGGAGTCCCCTGAGTGCACCACAGGGAACTCCTAAGGTCACTGCTGTCCTCCACAGCTCCTTTCGCTCTTCCCGGAAGTGAGCAGGGTTTTGATCTTCCATTTCTCTCGAGTGGGGTATGTTTAAAAGTCCTCACCCAGCATTCTGGAGGTATCTGCATTTAAGTTTTTAGGCTCCTCTCAACAGCCTGAGTTTGCCCTCCAGAATGGTTTTCCCAGCCCATTTTCCTTTTCTGGTTTCCAAACCATGCAAGAATTTTGCCCATGGATATATGAGGATAATTGCCTGGGGATCTTGTAAAGCTTCGTTATGCATTATATCTCTTCTAATTTCATCTCATCACCCCACTAAATAAATTTTTATCATCGCAGGGGCTCCTCTCAACAGAAGTCTTAATATATTAGGACCCACCTCTGCAGAGATTGGGATGTTTCTGTTTTCACATCAAAGATGCCTTTGTAAAAGCAGCAGAGATTTCATTAGGTGACTGTATGGGTATGGAAGCTGGCTCCGCCTTTCCATAACATTTATTCCTTCTGCCCAATATACAACCCTGCCGGTTATTGAATGGGGTTGATTGGCAGGCTCAGGTCCCAAGTTTAATAAGACTCCTGGACCCCAGTATCCCTTAGCTTGAGTTCCGTTCAGCAATATTCTAGCTTCCCCAGAGAGACTCACTCTCCACAAATACTCAGTTTCTGACTTCCCTGACTTTCTTCCATATTTTTCCTGTAGATTTGCCAGTTGCAGGGGGTCCCAGGGCATAGTTCTGTCCATGTTCCTCCTCTGACCTCCTTGGGGTTGTTTGGACACTTCGGTCTTAATTATGTGTCTCATTTTTAAATCTGGAACCTCTTCCTCTCTAGGAGGTGGAAGTTCAATTGTTTCATTGGAATTCCATTCTCCCTCATCAGCATTTTCATCAGGGCTTTCCCAAAAATCACCATCCCAATCCTCAGGTGATACTATTAATTTTCACATTTTTTCAACACTAGGGGCTTTTTATAATGTCAGTTCTAATTTTTCTTCTGCTTTTGTCTTTTCCTCGAATTCTTTTAACTGTTGCTTCAATTGGTCATTTTGATACTGTGAAGACAGTTGTACATGTTTTCTGTCTTTTATTTCATCTCTCAGATTATTAGTTTATTTTATAATTTGTTCTCTCCATTGCCATGCAGCCTTTAAGCATAATCCCAGTACATTACATGATATCTCTTCCTCTTTTATCTTCCAGTGATCCCCATTTTTAATTTAATTTCTCTTGTATGCTTTCCCACTCATACCAATTGTTCACTGACCAAAGATTATCAGTGTCAGTGTGTGTCCTGTGCCACTGTAAATATTCTGTTAAGCCTTTTGTCTCTTTCTCAAAATTATTTGCCATCCTGCTGACTACGTCAATTTGTCACGGGTGGAGTGGGAGCTTCAGACAAAGTTTGTGAGAGAAGCTGTTGTTGAGTCATGAGGTGCAGAAAGGACCCCCTGGCTTTCTAAACTCCTTCTCCAAGAAGAGCCCGAGTGTGGCTAGATCCAGTCCTAGCCCTAATTGCCAATGGTTTAAGTCTAAGGAATTACAAAGGTGTGGTTGAACCTTTGTACAACTTTGTCCTTCAGGGATAAGGATGGCAAACCAGATATATTTGTATAAAAGTGAATGATTTATTATGATAAATGATTAGACAAAAAGATCTTAATCAGGATTATTCACTATACAGGATAAAAGCCAAAACTAATAGTAGAGTAAAGTAAAGTAGAGTATATTTAAGTAATTATATTAAAGCTAGAAAAATCCCACAATTATGAAATAGAGATTGGCGTCACTCACCCAGACGTCACTCAAGGACTGCAGGCAAATCTTCTTTGCTCAGTCTTGAGGAGTGACCTTGACGGGCGTCCCCACCCCAGGGAGGAAACTCCACATACACTCCAAGAAGGGATATGTTAGAAGAGCCTGCTGTTTGTAAGTGGGTGTCCTGGTTTGAGACAAATTCGGAGGAACATCCAAAATGAACGTCCTCTGATAGAGGGCAGGCTTCAGCCGCCCCTCCCCCACCAGGTTCAGAAAGAATTTTCCTCAGAGGAAAGAGGAAGGAATAAAAACTGATTATTTAACAGACACAATGCACAATGGGAAGAAACTAATGCTAAATAATAAAACATCTTGCTGGGGAGAGAACCTGGTAAAATTCAAAGTCCT
Source organism: Edolisoma coerulescens (assembly GCA_013397115.1). Lineage (NCBI taxonomy): Eukaryota > Metazoa > Chordata > Aves > Passeriformes > Campephagidae > Edolisoma > Edolisoma coerulescens. The sequence continues at coordinate 38,704 of VWZW01006601.1, forward strand.
TTCTGTGGGTGTGGTCTCTCTCTCTCATCTTTGGAGGTGGGGTTTGGCTCGGGCCCCTCCGGGCCTCCTGGATGATGTTTTGGTGTTGATGAACAGTTCCAGAAGAAAGGAAGAAGAAGCTAAAGTCCCAGGGAAACAAAGGAGTTTAACTCTCCATCTCTCTTTTCTGAGAAAAGGAGCCAAGAGCTGGGAAGAGCCTGAAGGTGCTTTCCTCTGCTCTGCAGCAGCAGCAGCTATCTCTGTGTCCTTGAACACAAAAACTGCTTTGGAAAGTTCGTCTGGCTTTTTTCGTTCTCTTGCACCGAGTTTTAAAGGCACAGAAAGGCACAGGATTCATGTCTGGGTGATAGAGCGGCGATAGGGGATACAACATCATAAAGTCACCCCAAGACAGTGGGACAGGACTTTTAGAGGAAAAATTGATTGTCAGTCAGATATCTGCAGGTCAGCTGTGCCAGCTTAGCATTTTTAGATAAGGATGCTTTACCATATCTGCCCCATCTTCCTCTTGCTATCAGAATGTTTAACTTTGGGGTTGATGTGTCAGACTGGATTTAGCACAATTCAAGACCAAAAGCAGCGTGACACCCCCTCTCAGTTCACCACTGACAGCTTTGCAAAACTGGGTATTGTTCGAGTTGTCTTACCCCATTCAGGCAGAGCATCCTGCTACAATGCCACTCTCATTGTAAAAACTTCTTTCTTATATGTAATCTAAACTGATCCTCTTTTAGTTTAAGACCATTCCCCCTTGTTCTGTGAGCAACTGGGAGATTTCAAAGAGAACCTGAACCCCTCCATAGGAATGGCTTGGGGTTTGCTGGCTCCTCTGCAGAGCTGAGCTGAACCCAGAAGAGCTGGGGCCAGGAACCTGGTGCTAGCGGGAGGTCACTGTGTGAGCTCCACTCTGCAAAAGCAGCTGAGGAAAACATCAAGAAGGTCACACACAGGTGTCTGGTGTCCTGAGGGATTTATCGGGAAAAGTGACCCTGCATGGCCAGGACCAGAGCAAAAACCCCTGAGGTGTGGGAGGCAGAGTGCAAGGTTCAGAGTCACCTCGCCTGGTTTTCAGCTCTGGGAGATGTTGTGTTTGGTTTGAAAGACTGAACACAAGCTTGGCAGGGGCCTGCTGAGCTGCTGGGGCCAGGAGGGGAGCTGATGTTGCAGTGAAACCAGTTTGGTTTCTTGCTCCCACTGCCAGCTCCCCCAGCAGCTGGGGAGATGCTTTGAGCCACCTCTTGGCACAATGATGGATAAATTAAATGCTGCCACTCAGTGGCCCGGCTTGGATGTACCCCAGGCTGGGACAGCAGAGCCATCTCCAAAGCTGGCTTGATGACAAGGAATGACCCACACCTGTAGTAACCTGAAGCCAGTAGTGAGCAAGTTGGAAGGGAACCTGGTGGGACTAGGGCTGGATTGTAGGGTGGAGTGGCGGCATCTGCTGTGAGGTGGATGCTCTGCCATCTGTTTCCATATTCCTCCTCCCCAGGATGCGGGAAGTGGACCTAGGCTGCGGGAAGGCTCTGCTCATCAAGGAGAGCGGCGAGTTCCACGCCATGGGACACAAGTGTCCCCACTACGGGGCTCCCCTGGTCAAAGGTCAGTCTGCATCATGTCCTGGAGAGCAACCAAGGGCATCACAGTGCAAAGGACAGCCCCCTGACTGTGTTGCCAAGCATGGAGCAGTGCTGTACTGCATACTCAGTATCACCTGGGCATCTTCTGGCTGGGGAGGGAAAGGGCAGCAAGCTGGAGTTGCACAAAACTCCCCAGAGCACTTTTCCAGCTCTGGTTTGCAGCTGCCACTGCTGATCGTAGGGCTGGGGCTTCTTCTCATTGGGGGAAAAGAGGACTCTCTTTGGGCTGATGGGATCCTTTTAGTAGCAAAAAGAATGTTGCTCATGTTATTGACTGAAGTGGGATGAGGTGCAGTGGTTTCCCGTCTTGGCACCTAAAAATATGCATCCTGGCACTTTCTCAGCACAGGCTTCAGGCAGGTCTCTGCCCCAAGCCTAAGCAATGGCAGCCGGCAGTGCTGGCCTGGCTGTGTACTAACGTACATCACCAAAACTGGGGTTGGGAGGGCACTTTGCTGGAGGTGAGATCCTGGGGAAGACAGGGGAGCATCCTTCTGAGTGTCCACTGGGCACTGCTGGCCCAGCAGCCGTGCTGGGTGTAGCAGCCACACTCTCAGCCCCTCCCCTGGGATAAGCAGCCTGCTGAGCAGGGTAGAGGAGCCCCATGTTGCCCCAGAGGTGAGAGCTCACCACCCTTTCAGAGACCTGTGTGTGCATTCCTCAGACTGGCTGTCACAAAGGGATCTCTCTGGGGACTTTGCTGCAGCCATAGGTGCGGGGGCGGTCCCTGCACCCCACATGTGGTGGTGATGAGATGTGGCACTGCTATGCCTCAGCAAGCAGAGACACAAGCTCAAGACCAGTCCATGGCCACATGGTGGCCTATGCTCTGGCCTGGTGTTGTAGCAGGGAAAGCTGAAGTCCAAGGTAGCAGCCTCTGAGTCAACACCTAGAGAAATGAACACATGGCTTTGGGCATGCCTGTGCCTCCCAGGCGTGTGCAAGTGCGTTGCTGTGCCAGGGTCTGCTCTGGAACACACGTACTCTAAATCAGTGATGCTCTACTTGAGGCATCACTTGTTCTGGGTACTACTGAGGCTTGTAAGGATGACCATGAGACTCTGGGGATGGCAGCCCCATCCTGGCTGGAGAGTGAGGTTATATCCCAGGTTATATCCCAGAGCACAGTGCCCAGAGGTACTGGAGGACACTGCCATCCAGGGCGTTTTAGAAGGAATTGCTCATATAGGATCCTAGTTGATCCCAAACAGCTGAACCCACCCAGTGTGCATGTTGAGAGAACTCCACTGTTGCCCATCCAGGTCCACATCAGCTGCCATGTGTCCTGTAGGAGAGGTGCCATCTCAGAGGATGGGAGGCAGCTGCAGGGCAGCACCAACCCTGCTCTGCCCTGTTCCCTGCAGGGGTTTTGTCCAAAGGAAGAGTCCGCTGTCCCTGGCATGGAGCTTGCTTCAATATCGGCACAGGTGACATTGAGGACTTTCCCGGCTTGGACAGTTTACCCAGGTTCCAGGTGAGATCCTTGGCCTTGCAGCAGCAGAGGAAATCACAGAATCATGGGATGGTCTGGGTTGGAAGGGACCTTAAAGCCCATCTCATTCCACCCCCTGCCATGGGCAGGGACACCTTNAACCTGTGCCAGGGTCTCCCCACCCTCACAGGAAGAATTTCTTCCCAATATCCCATCTCTCCCTGCCCTCTGACAGTGGGAAGCCATTCCCCCTTGTCCTGTCACTGGAGGCCCTTGTCCAAAGTCTTTCTCCTGCTCTCCTGGAGCCCCTTAAGGCGCTGGAAGTGGCTCTGAGGTCTCCCTGGAGCCTTCTCTTCTCCTAGCTGAACAATCCCAGTCCTCCTCAGGGTTGTTCTCGATTCCTTCATCCCCCAGCCTGGACTGATAAGGCGAATTGCTCACACCCTGGTGCAGCACCTTGTATTTGGCCTTGTTGAACCTCAAGAGATTCCCACTGGGCCACTTCTCCAGCCTGCCCACATTCTCTGCATGGATCCCTTCCCTCTAGAGCATCAACCACACCACTCAGCTTGGTGTCACCCACAAATGTTCTATATGGCATGGAGCAAACATTTTCCAAGGATGTGCTGGTATTGCCAGTGGAGAGCAGCTCCTCACCCAGCTCCTTCCTCCCTGCAGCTCCCTTGCACCCATCCACAGGCATCAGACACCTCCTGGGAACCTGGGAATGCCCAGTCTGGGAGGTCTTTGGAGCAGGAGTGGGGTGGGAATGAGAAACCGTACGTAAGCCTGGGATAGAAATCAGGTTGTACACTGAGTGTTGGTGCATGGTTGATACAAGGCAGCAGATCCTACAGCCTCGAGCTGGGATGAGCTGCTCCTACAGCTGACCTGGTGCCACCACCCCTCATTCCTTAGCTGTTGCCCAGAGGGAGCCCTTGCTGCCCTGCAAACCAGCACTGTTCTGTCACCCTCAGGTGAAGATTGAGAAGGAGAAGGTATACATCCGAGCAAGCAAGCAGGTGAGGGGCCACTGACATCAAAAAATCAAGGCCAATGCTTTCGGTTTTTGCTGTATGTGCATGGGGGTGGGGGGAAATGCTTATCTTTGATCCTTTGGCCTGGACAGAGGGATCTGTGAGTATCCAGTTTATATGGAGGTACAAGTGGAGCAGGGCAGAGGTGTTGTGTCCCCCTCCCACCCAGCCTCCCTGCAGCTGCCAGACACCTGGCCTGGGCCGTCCATGCTTTCAGGTCTTACAGGTGTTTGTCCTGCACTTGTCCTATGTTTCCTTAAGCTCAGAGCAACTTTTAATTTAGTTGGCCCATGGAAAGAAGCCTCTTCCACCAGCCTTTTGGCCTTGTCTGAATGAGGCATGGTGATGACAGAGGCCACCTGTGCTCCCTCTTGGGCCCACACCTCAGCTCCTGCTGGAGAGGAACTTGATGCAGGGGTAGAAAGGGCTCTCATGCCCTGATGGGGTGTAGAATGAAGCCCATTCAGGCCACTGCCATCTTTCTTTCCATGAAAAGCCTTCTTTTGATGCATGGTTGTATGTACACATGTGCAAATCCAGTGGCTCAGAGCCCCAGTGGGCCCTTATAACACTTGGGTTAGATCCAGAGATGTCACCTGAATGGCAGCACTTCAACTGCAGCTGATTTGGGGATGTGATGAGGGGAAACTGAGTCTATTTGCTCTACCAGGAACAGATTTTGGCCTCTAATGCCTGAGAACAGGGGGTCTGTGCAGCAGGGCTACACTGGCACAGGTCCATTGCTGTGCTCTGGTGGATTGGACAAGTCCATCAGCTTTGGTTATCAGGTGCACAAGCTCTGCTCAGGTTCAGGATAAAATTCCTGGCAGAGCTTCTTCATTCTTGTCTCCCCTTTGGTGCAGAATTGCACAAGGATACACCTGCTTTTTCCGTTGCTCCCCCACCACCCCACCTCTGAGTCGCTGGATGGCTTTGCGGAAGATGATGGATTTATTTTTCTTTTATACCTTGTAAGGGGTAGTGCATTGGACATTGGAGTGGTATTTGGATGAGCAGGGATTTGGAGTCGTTGTTCAGTACAAGGGTGTGGTTGTTCCCTTCCTGTCCAAGCTGGCTTAGGACACTGCTGCAGTTGTCCCCATCCCTGTCTGACTGCCCAGGGTAATGCTGAGTAAAGATAATTACTTTTCTTCTTCTTCTTGGTGGTGACACAGGCTCTTCAGACACAGAGGAGGACAAAGATGATGGCAAAGTGCATTTCCTTGAGCAACTACAACCTGAGCAGCACCAACGTGCTGATCATTGGTGCAGGTAAGGGTGGCATGTGCTGGGACCACCATGTGTGTCCCCTCCCAGGCAGGGATGTAGGGAGGGGGTGTCTGTGTGCCCTGCACCCTCTGTCACCCCTCCTGCGTTCCTCCCTGTGCAAAGGGTCAGACCAGAGGGTCTTTCTGAACCTTTTTGTCCTACATGCTAATGATCCAGAGATGCCCTGTAGTCCAGTCTGTGGAGCTTTGTAGTTCCCTGTTGCCATGCTTTGCAGTAACCCTGAACCCTCTTCCTGCTACTCCCTTCCCAGTTACATCAGCAACCCTTGATTTCCACAGATGATGAGTGTAAAGCCTTTTCAGGTCCCTGTGATGTTGATATACCTTTTTCTCTTGGACCTTGCACGTCACCATCTCATCCCATTGCAGCTCCAGAGTTCTTACCTCATGATGCTTCTCTGAAGATAAGTTCTTCCACTGTCCCAGCAAATACCAGATCCCTGCCAAAAATAGCCAAGCTGCCAAGCTCTTTCCTTTCCTTTCCTTTCCTTNCTTTTGTGTATTGCCTTTTTTGTAGAAAGCCTGATGGGGTGAACCCCCCTACCAAGTTTCTGAAATGGGCTAGATGACAAGGCTGGGCCATATTGTGGTGAAATGGAGGGTGGGATGAAGACAGGAACTTCTTTGCCTGGGACTGGGAGGAAACATCTGCTCCTGGCACATGGGTTGTTCTTACTTGAGTCCCAAGGTCACCAGATCCAAGTTGTGGAAATCAGGGTCATGTAAGTTGCATCTCACAGTCTGAGTAGATGGGAAAATCAGCCTGACTGGCTTTTCCTGTGCTGCTGGGTGACATTTTTCTGTTCATTGTGCCCTTGCTGTTTGTTGACTGAATGCCAGGGTGGGACATGCTGCTCCCTGAGGTCAGCTGGAATGTCCTGGTGTGCGGCAGGTCTGGACAGTCATCACAATCCTCAGCGAGGTCACTCCACAGACAACATTAGCCACTGCCAAAGAAACTTTCTCAGGCTTTACCAGATAAATTTACAGGTCTATTAAAGACAAAAGTTTATTCTGGTGGACACCAAAGGAGATTTCAAAGCTGGAATTGTGGGGAAGAAGTGCTGGGGAAAGACTGCCCATCCAGCCCTATGGCAGGGACCGAGATCCAGCCATGCCCAGCAGAGCCGAGAGCAATTGACTGCAGCCCCTTGCTCATGTGAGGGTCATCCTAACATCAGCACAGCATCAGCTCTGGCTCAGCATGCTCCTGGCAGCATGCACAGGATGTCCACCTACCTGTCTCTTCTTCCACTGTCCCCCAGCTTCATCAGTGGGAGTGTCTTGTTGGTGAACCAAACCGTGATGTGGTCCGGGTCCATCTTCTCTCAGTGGTGTTACAGAATCTTTGGCCCTAAAAACGCCTGTCATGGAGTGAGGCTTCCTTGGCTGAGAAGAGACTCCTGACTTCTCACCTGAGCTCTCCAGTCTCACCAGTTCAGCCCGGGGAAAAGGGACATGCCACCCAGGCTGCCTGGCTGCAGCGGGACAGCATGTCCCAAGGCAGCTTTTTGTTCGATTTAACCTTTTTTTTCTGTGATTGAAACAAGTGAACAAAAAACCCTTAAAGAAATAGCATGGAAAATGCTCTGCAGTGAGTCACACAACCAACACCTTGGCCATGGAAAAGGGAGGACTCCCTGCCCTCTGTGCTTGGCCATAAATTCACCAGGAGCTGGGTGTGCAGACCCTTCCCTGACTAGAGAAGTCCAAGGGTCTGAGTGGCTGCTTGTGCCCTGGAGTTTGTGAGAGGTGTGTGGGCATTAGCAGCACTCCTCAGGTGTGCTCTTTGTGGGTTTGTGACAGTTTAGGGACAGACAAGAGGATTAATGTCACAGTCCATTGACAGAGCGTCCCTTCTCCTGCTTCGTGCATCTGTTCCAACTGGCTTCTCATGTGAGCTGTTTGAGTTAGGAAAGGCTGTGAAGCGAGGCCAGGGCTGGTGGAGATGGTGATTTTGGAGTCAGCCCCAGTGGATTTAGCAGTAAAGGGCACAGACCTCCCAAGGCCGCATACACATGGCTGTCACTGGTCTCCTTCTCCCTTAGGGGCAGCTGGGCTGGTCTGTGCAGAGACCTTGCGCCAGGAAGGTTTCTCTGACCGGATTGTGATGTGCACCATGGACAGACACTTGCCCTATGACAGACCAAAGCTCAGTAAGGTTTGTATCACTATGGGTATGCCACATTCCTCCCCAGTTTTAAAATTTGCTCTAGGACCTTTCCCCACTATTACTCATTGCTGCAGTAAAGTTCTGTTTCCTTAGTCATCCTGTCTCTGTTTCTCTTGAATTTTCTTTCCTCTTTGTGGCTGAAATATGATATACAAAAAAGGAGTCATTCAAACTCGGAATTAAGAGTACTCCAGCAGAAAAACAAGGGCGTTCTTCCTTGTGTGGGTGATGAGGTGCTGGCACAGGGTGCCCAGAGAAGCTGTGGCTGCCCCTGGATCCCTGGAAGTGTCCAAGGCCAGGTTGGATGGGGCTTGGAGCAGCCTGGGACAGTGGAAGGTGTCCCAGAAAATTGGAATGAGATGAGCCTTTAGTCCCTTCCAACCCAAACTATTCCATGATTCATATGATGATTCTTCACAGATCTAATGGTAGCTGTCTTAGCCAGCTTGTACCTGGATGGATCTTCTTAATGTGTTTCTGGATCGAAATCTTTAAGGCAATGAAATGGGGCATGTGAAAAAATGGTGTTGTCTACCAGGTTTTTTATTAGTGCCTGTTTCTTGCTGCCCAGGGATGCTCTGTGCCATAATTATGATGATTCTCAGCTGTTCATCACACAGGATGATCTTTAATCAGATTTTTTGCTGCTGATTCCTGAGCCTTCCTTGATGTCAGACAGCAGCTCCAGTTGGACAGCAGCATTTGACCTTGGAGCTTGGAGATAACATAAGGTGAACTATGTGTACATCCTCATGTCAGGAATGCTTATCCATGGGGACTGGTACTCTACAATCACAGTATCTAACTCTGCTTCCAGCACCCAAAAAAGGGATTTTCAAAGACAGGCAGACATGCACATGGCTGTTTGGGAGCATTCAGGCCATTTCTGTGCTTCTTCAAGTCCTGCCTGGGGTGAGGAGCAGCTCCCTGGTACCTGCATCCAAGCATCACAGGGGTTGTGCTGGGGAGCTTAGAGAATCTGAGAGTCCCTGTCCCAGCCAGACAGCTCTTCCAAACACTTATCCCCATGTATGAGTCTTAGACTGGCTCTTCTTCTCTCTGATAAATAGTAAGAACATTTCACATGCCAGAGAAACATCCAGTTTGTTAAATCCTCCACTAAACACCTCTGGCTGTAGTTGCTTTTCGAAGGTGCACAAAGCCCATGGAAGGGAAGGCAGAATTTTTGGGAAGATGGTAGAAAAATAATGGAATTTTTCTTAATCCTGTTGTCAGTGGGACTAAACCTGTACAAGCCACTGGAGAAGGAATGCTAACTCTGTAAGCAGCAGAGCTCTTGCTCCCTGAAACTGCAGCACTGCCCTTCCTCTGCCCTGCTGAACACCTGTTATCAGTCTGTCCCCAGGTCCTGCTGGACTGTTTCTCTTTGTCCCCTTTGGACCATGACTTACTCCCTGTGTGTTGCCACGTCTCTGTTACTGTCCCCAGAGCACCAAGCAGCAGCAAAAGCCGTGGTGGTTGTGCACTGCTCTGCTCTGCCCTCCCTGCACACTGGCACAGAGGGGTCAGGTGTTTCTGTCTGTAAATGTGGAGTATTTAAAGAATTTGCAGTAAAACCTGTATGACCCTGTCCCTGCCTCTAGTCCTGTGACACCAGTCTCTCCTGAGCAGAGCATTGTCTGAAGTCAGAGTAAGGGAGTGTCCTGAAGGGCTCATTCCAGCCCCTGACTGGGCCACCTTCAGGAAGAAGGATCTTGCACATCCATCCCCGTGGGCAAATGGGAAAGCCCTTGATTCCTGCATCCCCTATAGCTCCTGGGTCAGGCCCAAACATCATCCCTGTGTGGCATGAGTAGATGCTGCTGCTGAGCACTGTGCTGATCTATTGCAGGGCTTGACCATGGCATCCATGCCTGTTCCTGCTAAGCTGCAGGCAGGGAGGGATGCGCTGGAGCAGGGAGCAGCCTGCATACCCAACAGGTCACTTGATGCTCAGCTTGTCCTCAGCTGGAGTCTGAGCTTGTGTCCACAGAGTGGGGAGGACAGATGAGCTTGGGCTCAACCCTGTGTGTAAAGAAGATGTACATCTCACCTCAGTGACCAGGGAAGGCTGGGAAAAGCAAGAACCTTTATCTTGCAACTGAAGATGTGCAGATATGGGCCCCACCCCCTTGATTCAGCATTTGATGGAACTTGTGCAGCATAACTTGGGTGCTTTTGAAAGTGTATCCTTGTGTGTTAATGCTGCTTGTTCTTACTGCTCTTCTAGCTTCCATTTGCCCTGGTAACTGGCTGTTTTCCAAATAATCGTAGAATGGTTTGAGTTGGAAGGGACTTCTAAAGGTCATCCCTAAAGTGCCACCCCCTGCCGTGGGCAGGGACTCGTTTTACTAGACCAAGTTGCTCCAGTCCAGCACTTCCAGGGATGGGGCAGCCACAGCTTTCCTGTGCAACCTATTCCAGGGCCTCACCACCTGTGTTGTAAAATGAGGCTTTTCTCTCTCTCCTGTGAACCTGTGTGTGCTGGGAGGGGCTGCAGTTATGGCTGCTTTGCTGACACTCAGAAGCACTTGCTGTGGTCCTGCCTCAGCCATTCAGCACCAGCCCCGCGCCGAACTGGCAGAGAAGGCACCAGACCCAAGACTAGCCTCTTGTGACAACTCCTACTTGAACAGGCTTTCATTCCAGCCCTGTAGAGCCATGCAACATGCAATGAGTGCTGACTTGTGCTGGTAGCAGTCGTTTCTCCACTCACCTGTTCAACCCACAGCAGCTGACAGAAAAAGGTCAGAAAAATGTGACTTTTTTTGCAGTCAATGGATTCCCACCCTGAGCAGATTGCCCTGCGCCCCAAGGAGTTCTTCTGCACCTACGACATCGAAGTCCTGACTGAAATGCAGGTAAGGAGAGTCCTGTGTGTGCCGGAAAGAAAGTGCCAGTATGCAAAGGCAGTATTTAGGGAATGTGGCCGCTGTCTCTGTTCTTGGCTCACTGTATGCCACTGTGAATGTTGGGTCTCCCCCAGCCTCTCACTTCGTGTCCCAGAGTGCAGGTTGCCTGTGATTGTTCAAAACACAGCTAATGCAATTCTCCTGTGGCAGGAAGGACACCCTGGGCGTGACCATGGTGTGGCCATCTGTGGTGACCATCATTTGTTACCTGCCATTCCTCATGTGGATCTGGGGAACCAGTTGCCATCTGATAAGGATAATCAGCCTTCAAACAGTGCAGACAATGATGGCTTAAATATTTCTCCCCATTATTTTATTTATATTGGGAGACCTTCAAGGATTTATGAAAAAGAAATATTTGAGATGTGGGTTGGCCAAGCTGTGGACAGGGGGGACTAAAACTAACAGACTAACTAAAAACTACTAACTAACTAACTGAAACTAACATGGAGGACTAAAACCTGACAGACAAGTTGATTGGGCTGGGAGCTCAGTGAAAATCTGGGATTTCTTCCCTTAACATTATTTAGGAATGATTTTAGGTGGCGGCTGTGGATGTCAAGAGCAAGACAGCTGTGTTCAAGGATGGGTTTAAGATGGAATACAACAAGCTGCTGATAGCAACGGGAAACACGTAAGCTACAGACAAACATCTTAAAGATCAAGAGAAACTGTTTTATCTGAGAATGTGAGGAGCTTGTGCCTGGGGATAAGGGATGAAATGTGGCAGGTGAATTTGAACACTGAAGTTGTTTGAGTGTGGAAAAGTCAAGGAACACAAAAGATTCTGAAATGCCTGTATGTATCTACATCTACATCTATATATCATCATCTATCTATTGCATATATATCTACATCATATATTATAGAACCACAGGATGGTTTGTGTTGGAAGGGATCTTAAAATTCATTCAGACCCACCCCTGCTGTGGACAGGGAACACTTTCCACTAGACCAAGTTGCTCCAAGCCCCATCTAACCTGGCCTTGGACACTTCCAGAGGTAATACCAGGACCTTGAACATATTTTCTTTAACAAAAGCTCCAAAGTGGAAGTATCCTAATTTTTTTTTTTAGGGCATTTTTGCCACATTGCTCTTCTTTTCACTCCTTGATAACACTCAAGCCTGACAACCAGATAATTCATCCCTCTGAATTTCCGTCTTTCATTTTTTGCCAACCTTTAAGATCTTTGTCAGCAATTAAGGCTTAACTCTTTGCTGTTGCAGCCTTTATTAGGTGTTGCTGTTGCCCCATTCTAACAGACCATTTGGGAGCCTTGGCCCCAGGATAGGAATTTTCAGGACTGAACCTGGTCCAGCCATAGGGAAAGGTGGTATTGATGTGCTGGGATGCTGAGCATCATCCCGGACTGCTGTTGTCTCTTGTGCCCTGGAAATAGTCGGTCAGTTCATTTTCAGTTGGAGGTTTGTCAAAATTGGCAGTTTAAGCTGAAAATGAGGCATCCTAGCTCTCCTTCCTTGTGTTCCTTACATCAAGCCATAAAATGAAGTAGGACAAATGCAGCCTCTGCATAATTTATCATCTGGGGAAGGGATGCTACAGAACAGCCAAAGCAGGGGACTCACACTGGAAACCAGTCATAGCTAGTGCCACAAGGTGTGAATGGCTGGTACTAGGGTGTACAGCACCACAGCCAAATTGCCATGTGCATGAGCCACCCAATTAGGTTCAAAAGAGGATTAAGCCTTTGGCAATAATTTCAAAATCCTCATGCACAAGCTCCAGGTACACTGGGCAGATTTTTTTAGGGTACCTAAATTATTTAGGATCTTCTGTCTCATTTCCAGATGTGAGTCAGCTATGCAGGGGCCAGATATTTAAAAATATATGGGCTCCAGTAAGTGCCTGGGGAGGGCACAGGTGAGCTGCTACAGCACCAGCAGTGTGCCCGCGGGAATGGAGAGTGGAGCCTGGATCTGCAGAGCCTTATCAAACTTTCAATATCTGGCTCCAAAGCACTGCTGGAGGACAGAGAGAGTTTTCTGTGTCCCATTAAGCTTCTGAAAAATTTATGACATGCCAGCAATTGAGCATAGGCTTGTAAAGCAATGCCTGTCCTGTGCTGGCTGCCCCAGGAAGGAGCTCCCCTGGACCCAGGGGTCTGGAGTGGCTGCTCAGCATCCCCTGCTCCATCACTGGCCGTGAGCATTTGGGTTTTTCCATGTTATGTCTCCAGCCTGGAGAAAGGTGAAAAAAGGAAAGTTGGGAATGCTCTTGGAGCCCCGGCAGGGGTATCTGCAGTCCTGACTGGGGACTGAAGCCACACGGAGTCGAGAAAAGCAGCTGTATCACCCTCAGTGTTTTTCAGGCCCAAAACTCTCAGCTGCAAAGGCAAGGAGATGGAAAACGTTTTCAACATCCGGACACCCGAAGATGCCAATCGTGTGGTGAAGCTGGCCACGAGCAAGAATGTGGTGATCGTGGGAGCATCCTTCCTGGGTGAGCGCTGGCCTGGCCTGTGTCCCTGTCCCAGCTCTCCGCCTCTGCCTGCAGATGGGTTAAGTCCCTTGCCCAGTTTGTCACTGCCCAGTTAGAGGTAATATCCCCACGAAATTGGACCCGGGGTAGTCCAACCTCCAGCCCAGGTGTGTGTAAGGACATATACATACTGAAGAAATCGATTTTCTAAAGAGGCTGGGCTGGCATGGGCACAGATATTGCTGTCCCAGTCTGAAAAGCACATGGCAAGGCCAGTACCGGTGCTCATATGGGTCCAAATCTGGTGTGTCTAGAGTTGGCTTCAGTCAGGAGAGTCTTGTTGGTGGGTGGGAGCCTGTGGGCTTATTCTCTTTTATGTTTTAGCAATGTGGTGGATTTTTAAAATGCACAGGACAAATCTTTTAGTTTCTTTGATGGCTCTTCTTTTTGCTTGATATGGTTCCAACGAAGTTATTGTGGGTCCTAACAAATAAGAGTGGGTCCTGCAAGCCTTAAGCAAAATGGTTATTAGTCAGGGAATTTATTATAAAATGTTCATTATTTGTTTTTCTTCTTTTATAAAAGATAAACCTGTTTAAATGGTTGAATCAATATGATCTACAGAAAAGTATGTAGGGTGGGGGGCCAATTGCAAACTGCAGGTCATCAAAAAGATTCCTTTCCAAAGAAACCCCATAGATAGAAAATGTCTTGGTGGAGGTTCCCATACAATTCCCAGCAACAAAATTCTATCATTCTGATGGGAGAAAACAGCTACTCCCAAGAGCTGTTTTCAGACCACAGCTGAGGTGGTCCCAGGCACAGAAGGAAGGTTTCCCTTGGCTGAGGTCCCTTGTTCCATGTTCTTCCCAGGCCACTTTGGGGTTTCATGGCCAGTTCCTCCCTTTGGTCTTTAAAACCTACATCTAAGAACACCTGAATCGGTGTGATCCCTGGTGTGACCAGGTCTGGTGGCTCCCCAGTTCTCCCAGGAGTGCAGCTCCAGCCTCCCCCGTCAGAGTGGGTGAGGCTGCTCCTCAGCTGCAGCCAGGGACATAGGGCAGTGCTGGGTGGGTTAACGTGGCTGCTTGGACCTGCTTCTCTTCCCCAGGGATGGAGGTGGCCGCCTACCTCGCAGAGAGGGCCCACTCGGTGTCCCTGGTGGAGCTGGAGCATGTCCCCTTCAAGAAGTTCTTTGGGGAGAGGGTTGGCCGTGCTGTCATGAAGGTGACCTTGCTTTCCCATCTGGGGGGGTTGGTAACAGAGCAGGTTCTGCTTGTTTCACTTATTGCACTAATTAATTTACTTCACATTTATTGACAAAGCTGTGATGGCAGCAGTCAGTGAGAACGGGCTGTGTCTTCCTTGTCATTGTCCACGTGCTATGGAGCACCTTTTTCTAGAGCTGTGTTGGGGATGTGGGGATGCTGATCCCCTTAGCAGTGCAGGTCAAGGCAAGCCTGCAGGGTGGGCAAGGCAGCACTGGGGGCAGCAGGAAATCAGGGCCAGGGGTAGTTCAGGGTCCTGATGTTCCCTGCTCTGTCCCTTGTCCCCCCTCCAGATGTTTGAGAACAACAGGGTGAAGTTCTACATGCAGACAGAGGTGTCGGAGCTGCGGGAGCAGGAGGGGAAGGTAAGGGGTGAGCAGGGGCTCCCTAGGGGAACTGCTGTGGCATCCCCCAGAGCTGCCATTCCCTTCCCTGGTGGGGTTTTGCTCTCCCTTCTTTCCTATCCCCTGAAATTCATATTCCTGGATGTAGCCCATGAGCAAATGTGTGCCAGTGTGGTGTGTGGGTGGCTCCATTGCTCCCACTCACGTCCTGCTGCTTTTCTAAGGAATTATGGTCAATTTGCATTCCACAAATGAGGCAAGCTGCCAGCTTGGCTTCCTGCTGCTACAGAGGGATTTTGTCCCTAAAATAACTCTGATGTACCCCCCGCCCCCTGTGTCTCCTGCAGCTGAAGGAGGTTGTGCTGAAGAGTGGGAAGGTCCTGCGTGCTGACGTCTGTGTCGTGGGTGTTGGTAAGGGTTGTGTGGGTGCACAGCCAGGGAGGGGGGACTCGGCTTGGCAGAGAAGAAGCTGGAAGGGATATGGCAGCAGGAGGTTCCTGGGGCTGGGTGGCCAGAGGTACTGGCAGTGGTCTGCCAGCCCTGCTGGACACATGAGTCTGCATATCTCAAAGAGGCGTTTCTGGAGCCCCCACCACAAAAAACAACTGAAAATATATTTCGGAAGTAATAATGGGTTTGTTTTTTCCAGAAAAAAAACCCAACATTTAAAGTAGTTTCATCCTCTCGAGTTGTTTTTTACTCAAGCTTCCCCAAACTGAATTTTTTAATGTGTTTTTTTTCTTTTTAATTGCTGCTGACAACAATCAGAAATGTATCTCATATTATAAAATAAAAGAAAATACCCCATAGAATATGATATTTTTCTCCTTTACACTTGAGGGGGGGAAAAATTCCCTTTTCTTCCCTCTTTTCAAAATGCAGTGGACTGGAAGAATCACAGAATTAGTTTAATTCTGGTTTTGTTGTTTTTATTGACTACCCTGATTTGTGAAAAGGCTGGAGGTAAAAAAAAGATGAAAAAAGGAGAAGGAAGGTGAAGGAAAGGTACAGACTGGGGGGAGGCTGAGGAGTCCTGGCTGGAAACTCGAAGGTTCCCTTTTAAATATAATTTTTTTCAAAATATCTATAAAAGAGAATTAAATTGAAAATTATCTCCAAGCAATAGAAAAGGAAAAGGGCGATGGGCAGGTTACACTGTTGGCTTGGGCCGGACAGGGATCCTGTGGGGCCAGAGGCTAATGCAGTGGGGGCTCTGTAGGGTACCTGGACCTGCTTCACACTCCCAGAGCAGCTGCTGCCTGTCGCTGGGGGCAACCCCACTGTCCTGGCAGGAGGGGACCTGCTAGCTTTGGGGTCAGCCCCCAGGGCTGTCGAACACCGGATACTGCAGCAGCAGCCTTTGGCTTCCCCCCAGGTGCAGTCCCAGCGACGGGCTTCCTCAAGCAGAGTGGCATCAACATCGACTCCAAGGGCTTCATTGTGGTCAACAAGGTGAGCCCGGGGAGGGAAAGAAGGAGGAGTGGGGTCAACTCTTCTGATGGATGACCTTCCCTGGGGCTCCAAACTGCTGCCACAGGGGCTTTTCATGGCCTTTTATCTGCCAAGATTGGCAGAATTGGAATTTTGGAATTCTCTGGGTTGGCCTGTCCAGGGCCAGGAACTGGACTCGATGACCCTTGTGGGTCCCTTTCATCTCAGGATATTCTGTGAGATGCTGAGATTCTGAGAGCATTACCAGGAGTGCCTGGGACCCCCCTCTGCAAGTGGGGATGTACAAACCCAAGACCTGGATGCTCTGGCTTGGGTCTGGCTCTGAGCTGTCCTGGAGTGGTGTGGATATTTAGAGGGGAAAAATTTGAGAAAGATCCATCTTTTCAAGGGTGCTAAAGGATCTCATCCTTTCTCCCCACCACCAGTGACTGTGATGGGAGCTGTGTTGGAGCTGGTGGGTATTGGTACCATGGGCAAAGGAGCATGTTGGGAGGTAGGGCTCAGTGCCACAAACTCGGTGCTTATGCTCATCCCTGCAATAAGCTGGGCTCTATCTGCAAACACCAACAAACCTCAGACTTCTGAGAGGGACTCCAGGACACCAGTCCATATCTCTTTTTACTGGATAACCCACTGGCTGAGGGATACTGAAGGTCCCTACCTGTGTGTTCTCATTTGAAAGTAAAGAAGGCTAAAATAAATCTCCCCTGGGGGTCCCACAGCCAGGCAGAGGTTTTCCCTGTGTTCCGGGGGATCGTGGCAGCTCTGGACCACTCCAGCTCTGGAGTTTTTGTTCATGTAGGGTGCAAACTCCACTAATGCCCATCTCTGTTCCCCCCTGCAGATGATGCAGACCAACATCCCAGGGGTCTTTGCTGCTGGAGATGCTGTCACATTTCCACTGGCCTTGAGGAATAACAAGAAGGTGAATGTCCCCCACTGGCAGATGGCCCACATGCATGGTAGGTACTTTGCAGAAAAGAGCCTTTTCCAGGTTCTCAGGAAATTTCCAAGCCCTCCAGGGCAAGAATGAGACAACTACCAACAGAGAGACTAGGTGGTTGTATTAAACATTTTGAAGCGTGTATGTCTTATGCTGCCTGTTGTGCCTTCATCTGTCAGCATTCTTGCCAAGCTTTGCCTAATGATGCCTCATCACCAGCACAGAAGAGCCCAGGGACAGGCTTTCCCATATTATCTCTGCTCCCTGGCATTGTGTCGTGGTTTGATATTGGTTAAAATATCAGGTACTCACAAAAATCATAACAAAGGGTTCATGAGTTGAGATAAGGATTAGGAGAAAACACTCTAAGGGCAAAACAGGCTCAAACTTAAAGGTATAAAGTAAATTTATTATTAAGCGAGTCAGAGGATAATGAGGAATAAAAGAAGCCTTTAAAACACCTTTTTTCTCCCCAGCCCTTCCCTCCTTCCCACTGACAGCGCAGGGTGTGAGGGTTTTGGTCAGTTCTTGACTTGAAATCTTTCTTCAGTTCACTTAGGGAAAGGAGTCTCTTCTTCCTGCTGTGCCATGGGGTCCTTCCCACGGGAGACAGTTTTCTGTGAACTTCTCCAGCATGGTTCTAATTTCACGAGTAGCAGTCCTGCCCAACCTGCTGTAACGTGAGTCCCTCCCACAGACAAAACAGTCTTCCTAAAACTGCATGGCGTAGGTCATTTAGTCCATGGAGTGTAGTCTTTTAAAGATAAGCTACTCTAGTTTGGAAGCAAGAGTCCTCTTTATCTCTGGAAGCAAGGGCCCTCTCTCTCTGTTCAGGTCTTCCACTGAATTACAGCTTTTTTTAGCATCCACCCGCTCCGGCGTGAGCACCTTTTCCCATGGGCTGCAAGTGGATCTCTGCATCCCCCCTTGGACTTCATGAATTACAGGGAGACAATTTGTTTATTGTAGTCCTCACCACGGCTTGCAGAGAAATCTCAACTCTGACATTTAGAGCACCTCCTCTCCCTCTTTCTTTCTACTGACCTTGGTGTCGCCATGTTGGTTTTCTCCACATGTCCTCACTTCCCCCTCTTTCCCTGACTAGGAGGAAAAAATTTGCTGCTTGTAAGTACCATTGCCAACAAATTCCACCAGTTCAAAGATTTTTGCAAGATTTCACAGTGCTGAGAAGTTGATGATGTCTAAGTTCCGTATTGGGGAATCACTCGCCATGTTTTCGTCGCTGGCCACGTGGTCGCCACCGCCACTGCGCGGGCGGTTGTGGCTGCTGCGGCACTGGTGCCATTCAATGCCTCTCTTCATGCGGGGCACTGAAAAGGAGAAGCCACTGCTGCTGCCCCTGCCCTTCTGCTAGCAGCACGGCTGGCTAAAAGTGGCCAGGTAGGCAAAGTTCACTGCGGGCCATGCTGAGATGGCTGCAGCCCCACAGCCCCGGCCACACCGGGATGGTCCCAGGGGCGGGCGCCTTGCCACCCCTCAGAAAAAAAAAAGCTGTGCATGGTTTTGATTTCCTTCTTAAATACATCATCACAGAGGTGTTACCAACTTCTCTAATTGGGCCAGTAGCATGTCCATCTTCAGAGCTATCAGAGATTGGCTCTGTTGGACACAGTGGAAGTTTCTAGCAGCTTCTCACAGAAACCACCTCTGTGGCTTCCTCCCCCCCACCAAAAAATCAGGCTGTGTTAAACCAACACACATTGCTGTGGGAGCCTGCTCTTCTCCTTGCCCTGGGACACTTAGGAGCTCACATCCTAATGCCAGCCTGGGCTCAGGTTCCCAGCTGGGCTTCCCACACTGCCAGGCTGGCCCAGGAGTGTTCAGCAGAGCTCTGACCCTTCTCCCCTCTCGTCAGCCCGAACCGCTGGTGTGATGGGCTGCCCTCATGGCCATAGTCCCACAGGGAGGTTTCCTGTGCTCTGGGTGGGAGGTTTTGGAACCACAGCTCCAAATTCAGCCTTTGGACACATCCCCCACATCCAGACATGTTTCTGCAGCAGAGACCATACCCCAACAGTCTCCATGCCCTCCAAGGGTTTGTCCATCCCATGCCCATCTGGGTAGGAGCTCAGCACACTCTCAACCCTGTCACTGTTGCACAAGTTGGGGGGAAAAGAGTCTCATGGGTACGTGGCTCATGGCAGTGGAGGTGATGAGTAGGAGCTGCACCATGGGAAGGAGTCTGAGCCTATCCTCGGGTGCTTCCTGCTTTGTCTTTGTTGCTGTGTGGGTTTTCTCAGCAGCAGTTCTTGGTTTCCCTGTACTCTCTGACTGCGGATGTTGATGCTGTGACCTGAGGGCAGAGCACGGAGCTTGCTCTGGAGTGGCAATTCCCCTATCCCTGTGCTCTCTTGCAGGCCGCATTGCCGCGCTGAACATGCTGGCCCACGGCATGGAGATCAGCACTGTCCCGTACCTGTGGACAGCTATGTTCGGGAAGAGCATCCGATATGCAGGTAAGAGGCTCCCTGGGGCTGCTGAGAGTTTGTGCTGGTGGAGGTGTCCTGGGATAGAGAAGCCAGGGTCACCTCCCTCACTGTGAACCCTCCACACCAACCTCTGCCACAGGGCTGCTTCCATGCCTGGCTTCCGAGGAGGTTCAGTGTCTCCTCTGTAACCCGTCTGCCATGAAGTGCACTTCTCTAAACATGATGGAAGATTTACTTAAATTAGATATTGGGAAGAAATTCTTCCCTGTGAGGGTGATGAGGCCCTGGCACAGGTTGCCCAGAGAAGCTGTGGCTACCCCATCCCTGGAAGTGTTTAAGACCAGTTTGGACAGAGCTTGGAGCAACCTGGGATAGTGGAAGGTGTCCCTGCCCACAGTAGAGGGTGGGAACAAGACATTTTTCAAGGCCTCTTCCTTCCAACCCAAAACCCTTCTGTGATTCTGTGATTTTTGGTACCTGCATCTCCTGCTCCTGGTCTCTTGGTCACTGCAGGACATTCTCCATGTAGTGCTGGAATGAAATACCCTGTCTTAGAGCTGAATCTGGAGGAATTGCTGCTGAATCCACTTCTTTTTTGCTTTCCAGGCCATGGGGAAGGATTTGATGATGTTGTCATTCAGGGAGATTTAGATGAAATGAAGTTTGTGGCATTTTATACCAAGTAAGTGTTTCTCTTGTCCATGTTCCTACATAGGCATTCATCTGAGATTACTCTGCTAGGCTGGAAGATAGCTCTGCCAGAGCTTTTGTCAGTCGGTTTTATTCACTTCTGGACACTGAATTTGTGGGACACTTATACAAGGCCCTGGAGAAATGATGTGCTGATTGTACAAGTTAAACTGGTCTTTGGACCTGGTGTCTCTGCCAGATGTAAGCCCTTTGTCCTCATAATCTCTGGGAGCAGATGATGGCTTCTACTGGCAATTCCTATCAAATATTTTCCTCCCATCTCATCACCATGTTAATGATTTGTGACCAGTGCTGGACAGGGTGCTCAGGCATCACTGTTTCTGCTTCTGGTTTGACAAACTGAGCTCAAAAAGCTCTTCTGTCTGTCACAAGCTGTGAAGGTTTGAAGGAACTCAGGAACTTTGTTACATCTGTAGTGAAACCCAGCTCTCCGCCAGGTTGGGAGCCTACCTGGGAATGCATTCTTGAGATGTGTTGGCAGCTGGGATGTGCTGCCTCAGCTGTTCTGGAGCCATGCTGGCTGTTTAGACTGGAAAGACAGTGCACCACGAATTTATCCCAAAAATATTTGCTGCTGTTTATTCTTCTGCTGCCTTTGTCCATCCCAGTCTGAAACCAGTGGCCACAGAACATCCTCATGCTGGAACCAGAGGGATTTCTCCAAGTGCTTTCTGATATTAAGGATGAGGAGAAGGAAACCAGGGAAGCAAAGGGCTGCCCAGCTCAGGTGTCAAACCACTTGGCAGAAGCATCCAGGCAGGGATCAGGAGGGAGCTCTGGACAGGAGCCAGGTCTGGCTCTGCAGACATCACCTCACTGCCCCTCTGTCCCCTCTCCAATGTACCCCATGCCTTCTCCCTCCCTGAGGGTGGCCCACTTGCCCATGTTGCTCCAGAATGGAGCCTGGTGGTTGGATGTGTGCATTGGGCTTGAGGAGGCATAGGGGTCTCTGCATCACCCCGGGGATCCCTGATGCTCACCCTCCTCCCCCTGGTACCTGCACACCTTGGGTAAACACCTGCTGCAGGGATGGGGCTCCAACTGGCACCCAGGGCCCTTTGCACATTGGATACAGCTCAGAGTGTGCTGGAACCTTGGACAAAATTGCCTAAAGGGGTGGGTTTGTGCCAAGGCACCACCTGTGCTGGGGAAAGCTGCTGTAGGGATGTTCCTCTCCTGCAGCCTTTCCATACGAGAGCATTTTATCTCTTTATCTCAACCCTAATTAGAAAGGAAAGGTCAGGTTGCTTTAATTAAACATCTGAGGAGGCCATTCAAAGGGAACACCCTGAGCAAGGTGCATAATCCCTGCTCCGTGCCAGGGCCCCACACTCTGTGTGCTGTGGTGGCTGCAGGGGACAGGGGCTGCCAGGGAAACTGGGCTTGGCGGGCAGCACTGAGGGTCCCTGCTGAGTGCTGTGTTGTTCTGCCACCCAGGAGGGGCTCCCGGAGATGGCGTGTGGGTACCAGGACAGCATTCCATGCTGAGAGCCGGAGGTACTGGGAAGCACTGGCTGGCGGGGGTCAGCGAGTGTGTCCCCTGCTGCTTGGCTCCCTGTCTGTGAGAGGCCACTGGAGCATTTCTTCCTCTTTCTTTTTTGGTGGTGGTTCTTCTAGTTGGTGCTAATGCTTTTGGACTGAGGACAGTCCCAAGCTGACCATTTCCTCCTGCTTCCTTCTGCTGTGCCCACACTGTGGTTTGGACTCTTCTCCTGGTCCTCTTTGGTTGTTGCAGGAACCACTGGTGGTTCCCACTCCTACAGCCTGTCGTCAGCACTGGCTTTCACAATAAGGCTTCTTTTGCCCCAGAGTTTGAAGAGGAAAGCTGTTCTGTCAGAGCCACGTAGAGGTCACTAAAAAGCCCTGTGCTGGGAGGTGTAGGGGACAGCACTCTGCAGATGTCCCTGTGGGACACTGCCTTGACAACAGACTGCCCCTAAGACCTTGGAGACCAGGGAATTGCTGTGGATGTCTTCTTCACAGTTCCCCGCCTCTGTTAGGTTGAACCCTGCAAAGGAAGGGAACACCATGTAGACACATCTACTGTGCTTCCCTCTTCTCTAAGTCTTCACAAAGACTTCTGATTGCTCCAGATCTCATGTTCAGGAAGGGAATTCTTGTTGCCTTTGAAGACCTTTCAAAAAAGAGGGATTCCTCCTGGCTTCCCCTTCTGTCTGACAAAGTGTTCAAAAGCCACTGCAGATGCAGGATGCTCCAGCTCACCAGCACTCCATGAGTTATTTGGCAAGAGGAGCAGCTACCCCATGTCCTGCTGACAGAAATGTTTGGGCTGCATCTGCCTTCCTGGCTGGCCCCTTTGGGCACTGTCTGGGCTTGAGGCTGAGCCGGTGGGCAGCTGGTGGGAGTACATCTTCTGGTTCCCTTGCATGCCTTGGTTATTCATCGCTTGGAACAGCACATCTCCCCCTGGTTTTGATGGATAGGTCTCTCCAACCACTTTGTGTTTCCCAGCTGGGAGCTGGCTCTCCTCAGGAAACTGCTCTCCTTTATTTGCTGTGAGCTTTTTTAGGAATGGGAGTTTTTTGAAACAGACAGTCTGTGATGGAGCTGCCCCATGGCTTTGTGGACAGATGTGAGAGATGGCTTTAACTCCCATGGCTGCACAGGGCTGAAGTGTCCTCTGAAACATAGCTTTTGCACATCCCTCCCCACCCCAGCTGCTCTTTGCTCTGTTGATCACAGAGCTCTTTGCAGTGGATATAAGGGCAGATCTTGGTTTAGTGGGTGCTTCTACTCTTCAGTTTATTCAACGATATCACCAGAGTTTAATATCTTACCCACACATCTTCCCTGTTGTCACATTGTGCATTCAGTTATCTCTTCATGAGTCAGGCTTTGAAAGTTTATGCTTGGATTGACCTTGGCAAACATCAAATGAGAAGAGCCCTTCTCATTTGCCTGTGACCTTTAGCCAAAGCTCCTCCAGCAGTTTTACATCCTCTTCCTTCTGCTTCATTTGTTTTCCACTCAACCTTTGATCCCAGCTGCGCTGGGATCCTGCTAGGGGAACAGTCAGCCAGCCTGGACATCCCATATACATGGGGACTTCCTTGCTGGGGCTATGAGACCCAGGGGTTGGACACCCAGCTGTCCCAGTGCCTGTGGAGCAGCTCAGAGCAGGCAACTCTGCCCATTTGGAGGTGGGGATCAGGAAGGAGATGTGGAGCATCCCAACTCAGTGTTCCGCAGGGAAATCCTGACCACCTGCCTCTCCACTCCCTCAGCACAGGGCAGCAGTGCAGGAATCATAGCTGGGCATCCTTTGTGGTGTCCAGGTTTTTATCCACCATCAGATCTACCTTTGGTGGTGTTTTCCCACAGATGCCAGGGTGCCAGAGCTGTCTCCATCACCTAGGCACCCTAGTGATGCTCAGCACAGCACATGAACATCGGTGGGACCAGTGGAGCCAGCCTGCTGTGCCATTCTGCCCTCTCCTCATCCTCATTCCAGCTACTAGCACAGTCCCTGTCATGCTCATACCTTGGGACCAGGCCTGGCTCTGGAGTGGGTGTTCCTCTTTGCCTTCTTCTTTTCTCCATCATGGTGGGTTTTAGGTGATGGAGCTGCGGCCATCCAGGCTGCCCTAACTGCTCTGCTCTGCCCGGCCCTAGGAGTGACGAGGTGGTGGCTGTGGCCAGCATGAACTATGACCCAATCGTCTCCAAGGTGGCCGAGGTCCTGGCTGCTGGCAGGACCATCCGGAAGCGCGATGTGGAGTAAGTAGACAGGCAGTGGGAAGTGGCAGTGTCAGGGCACTGGCTAAGCACAGCCGCGGGGTGCTGGGCAGAGCTGAGCCTTTCCCACTGATCCCTCTCCACACTCTTCTTGCATCTCCCTTCCTGTTCTGCTTCCTCCATCCCCCCTGTGCTGCCTCCTGGCTGCCTCCAGGTCTGGCATCTCACATACATGGGGTTTATCTTAAACACCAAGACCCAAATCCTTGCACAGACAGGATGGGATGGGGATACTCCCTGCCTTCAGACACTGGCACATCATCCAGAAAGCAATGCCTGATGCTGAGGTGCACCTGGGCACCTAGTCAGTCAAGAAGACCTGCAGAGAGGGACAGGGTGTGTAGCCTGTGCACAACCCCCTGTGCACAACTCAGCCCGGAGAGCTGGTGGTGCCAGGATGCCGGCCCGTGGTGTCTCAGCTTCCAGTTCCTTAGAGCGGAGCTCATAGGCAAAGGGCATTTTTATCCCTTTGCTTTGTTTTTAAGACCGTGCAGAGGAAAGAGCATAGCTTTGTGCTGAGGGTGGGTGCTGGAAGGCAAATGCCAGGGAGGTGATAACAGCTGGGAAGGAGCCTTTAGAGTGGGAATCAGAACTGCTGAGGGAGTGTGGGTCCCTGTCCCACGGTTGTTTCCACATTTGGAATAAAAGCAGATATTTTCAAAAGCTCAGGGAGAGGAGCACTCCCAACCCCCAGGCAGCTCTGAGCCAGCTCAGACTCCCTGGGCACTCCTGGGATGGGGAGGATGTTGTGGGCCCACCCAGCTGAGACAGAGTTCATAAAATGACAGAATAGTTTGGGTTGGAAGGGACCTTAAAGCCCAACCAGTGCCATCCTTGCCATGGTCAGGGACATCTTCCACTATCCCAGGTTGCTCCAAGCCCTGTCCAGTCTCGCCTTGGACACTTCCAGGGATCCAGGGGCAGCCACAGATTCCGTGGGCAGCCTGTGCCAGGGCCTCGCCACCCTCAAAGGGAAGAATTTCTTGTGCCATCACCCCAGTACATTGGGAAATGGTTGCTGGTGTCCCACTTTGTGGCTGGGAGGGAGGTGGTATCTTGTGGGCATCCCAGGGGCGGGGAGGAGCTGCTGGCCCTGTGGTGGAGCTCGGGGGCTGGAGGAAGCCAGATTAAACCTGAATGTCTTTTCTCTCTCTGTCTCCTGCTGCTTTCACAACTTTAGGCTGTTTGTCCGTCATGGCAAGTATGTTCTGTTTGGGGTCCTGAGTGTGCTGGATGTGAGGGGCTGGCAGGAGGGACAGCCGGCCCCCTGACTGGGCCATGTCCCTAATTCCCATGTGGGGACACTGGTTACATGGGGGGTGTCCTTGTTTTGCATCCCTCTCACATGGGGGGCAATGCTGGGTGGTAGGGCTGGGACTGCCAAGAGCCACATCAGGTACAGATCCATGGGGAATGGGCAGCTGCCTGTTGGCTGGGACCTTGCTTGGCTGGGGGTTTGGTGGCTTTCTGTGGATTTTCAGCTGAAGGGCTGCTTTTAAGTTTAAATAAAAAAAAAAAGTTTGACCTTAGTTTTACACAGAATTGAGGATCTGCAGGTGACTTTTTGGACAGTTTAGTGACAGGTGAGTGAAGGCAGAGGAGGGAGCAGGGTGCTGGGATGGACACCAAGTACTGGACTAGCACCGAGGCACACCAAGAGCATTTCCCTGGGCACGTTGAGAAACCCCTCACAGCGCTGTGGTTTTTCTCTCTTTTAGAACTGGAGACATGTCCTGGCTAACAGGGAAAGGCTTCTAACGCCGCTGATTGCTGAGCCCTCCTGATGCTGCACTCGCCGTGGGGAGATGGGATGGCAGCTCCACGGCCTGGTGGGAGCCTCATGACTCAGCCATTTCCCTTTGAGACCTGGATGAACCCATACCTGGCATTGTGCACTGACCTTCCCAGGAGGATCTCCTGCAGCTCCTCTGCCCCTGTGCCTGCTCGCCTGGGGCTCTGCTGTTGCAATTGCTGTGGAATGCTGGAAAAGCAGCCCCCAGAGAGCGTGGGGTTTGGCACTGGCAGTAGGCACAGGCGTCATGTGGCTCCAGATGCTGCCATCGGGCTGAGGGTCCCCAGGCGGGTCTGCCCCGTGCACATCCCTCACCCCAGCAGCACGAGTGCCTTTGGTTGCTCCTGTGCTTTCATGCATGATGCTCCTTTCCAAATTCTCTTCACTCCCAGCAGAGCTCCAATGTGCATCCCTGCGGAGCCTGACACCCGCTCCGCTCCCTCCCTGCATGGCTGCAGCATTTGCCACGGCTCTCCCTGTGCCCGCCCACCCCAGGGGGCATCTGAGTGGGCCAGGAGATGGGGTCACACTGAGTGATCTCTGTGCAGCTGGTGCTTGTGTTGTCCAGGCTGGTCCTGTGCAGCCCCCCAGCAGAGGTGGGTCCCTGACCATTCTGAGGGCTCTGGAGCTCATTGGTCCCCATCCCAGCATCTCCTGTCCTGGAGCAGCCAAGGGGCTGGGGTGTATTCCCTGTCTCCGGGGGCTCAGCTTGGGCTGGGGGACTGGCAGCTCTTGGTCTGTTCCCAGGGTGCATAGCAGGGGTACCTGAGAGCTGTGATGGCTCAGCTGCAGCCCTGGGCTGGGTGGCCACCCTTCCAGCCAGCCTTGGGATATCTCTCCTTAATGCTATCATGGGATCAGTGCTGCTGCTGAGGTGTTATTTGAGGAAAAGTAGCTGGAGGAACATTTCTGGCTGTCCATCCTCTGTCACTTGTCCAGCGTAGTGACAAGGCTGCATTTCTCAGCCCACCATGCCAGTGCTCTGCTGTCCTGTTCCCTGCCCCATGCTGAAGAAGAGCCGTGTCTCCAGCTCAGGAGTGGACCTGGCCAGCCACAGCCCTGTGTCCATCAGCCCAGCAGAGTGGGGGTTAAGGGTCCCCCTTGGAGAGACTCCAGTGCTTTGTTCTGGGGGTGACTCCTTCCCCAGCAGTCAGTGTTTTACCCTGAGTCCCAAACAAGAGGATTTATATTTTTAATTTGATTCACCCCCTATGAATTAAAGCAATACTATTCTTGGGATCTGAGTCATTTCTGATTCCTTCCAAGACCTTGGGTCACCTCTGCAGGTTGGCCAGGTTGTTCAAGCACCTCTTCTCTGGAGACTTCCCACCTGTGTCCAGCTCACCTGTATTTATTTTCAGTCTTTCAGATCTCACCTGGGTAGAAGTGCACCAGTGTCTGTCACATCTCTGGTTTCACTGCAAAGCTTCTCCCAGGTGGAATGACCAGGAGGGATGGTAGCAGGATGTGCACACTCCAGCACCTAGTGATGAACAGGGACCACTGTGTGTGCTGGATCCACAAAGCGATGGGAACTTGCAAGTCTCATCTCAGGTTCCAAAAGACAAATGTCAGTGTTTCTGTCCCCAGGTCCTCCCATGAAGGCAGGGGTGGCTGGGGCTGCTCAGCTCCCGGTGCCCCAGGCAGGACTCTTCCAGAGTGGCCTGGGGCCATGGGCACCGTTGGAGGCAGCTGCCCAGGTGCTGCCTCAGCTCTGCCCACTACCCACAAAGATCTGGCTTTGTATCCCGTGTCCTGCTAGTGGGATAGTTGGACTTGGCTTTGGCAGCTCCCCAGGGGACCCAGCTGGAGTGCAAGGGGACTCCGGGGCACCACAAGGTGGCATTCCCTGGAGCTCTGTGTTTTCCCCAAGCTCTCTGGCATATTCTCCATGCTGGGTGAGACTGGCAGCTCCTCCAGCACAACTTGGCTACACTGGCAGAATGCTTTGTTTTTCAGGAAGATGCTTTTTGACTTCCTTTGCCTCTGATGGTGCCTCATCCAGTACTGGGCATGAGCTGCATAAAATGGGTATCACCCCCATGTTCAGAGGGCTGAAGACCATTCAGGGGCTGAGGAAGGACCTTCTGTCCCAGTTTACAGCTGCAGTGGGAGTAGTAAGTCCCATTCCCTGCTTTTTACAGAGTTTCAGCCAGGCCTCTAATATTACCCATGACACAAGAAATCCCAGTCATGCCTGTAGCTTTCCTTGGGACATGTGCCAGGTCATGGAGCAGGGCTGCTGGCTCACATGGGTATTGCTCCTCTGCACAGGCATGGGGTGGTGTTGAACGTGGGACCCCTCATCCAGTGCCTTGGCAAATACTCCTGGTGGTGAGTCTGTCCTGGACAAGGCTGGGTTGTGTTCTCTGCCACCTCTCTAGGCACATCTTGCAACCTCTCATGCCAGGACAGAAAGTTTCTATCTCTTCTTAAGAAACTGCCTGTTCCCATGAGGAATGAGAGCCCAGCTGGGGCACATGCAGTGACCCCCAGCTGCCCCATCTCAGTTACTTTCACCAGACTGCCCAGGTATCATCTTGGTTGCTCACCTTGCCTGCCCATGCAGACTTGATGCCTTCAGATCCTGAGCTCTCCACCAGCTCCTGCTCCTCAGATTCTGGGCCGTGCCTGTCACCCTGCCCATGTCTCGCCTGTATGCTGGCAGGACCTGGGGGACAGCTGGGGCTTTGCCTCTGCCCCACTCAGGTGAGATGCCACCTGGAGAACTGCACCTAGCTCTAGGGTCCCAGCACAGGAAGGGTGAGGAGCTCCTGGAGTGAGTCCAGAGGAGGCCACAGAGATGCTCCAAGGGCTGGAGCACCTCTGCTCTGGAGCCAGGCTGGAAGAGCTGGGGGTGCTCACCTGGAGAAGAGAAGGCTCCAGGGAGACCTCAAAGCCCCTTGCAGTGCCCAAAGGGGCTCCAGGAGAGCTGGAGAGGGACTTGGGACAAGGGCCTGGAGGAACAGGACAAGGGCAGGTTAGGATATTGGGAAGAAGATGGGATATAGTGAAGAAATCCTTCCCTGTGAGGGTGATGAGGCCCTGACACAGGGTGCCCAGAGAATCTGTGGCTGCCCCTGGATCCCTGGAAGTGTCCAAGGCCAGGTTGGATGGGGCTTGGAGCAATCTGGGCTAGTGGAAGGTGTCCCTGCCCATGGCAGGGGCTGGGATGGGATGAGCTTTAAGGTCTCTTCCAACCCAAACCATCCCGTGATTCTGTGATCCTACAACTTCAGCCAGTCAGGTGTTGGTCTAACCATGCTTTCAGCCCCAGATGGTTTGGTTTTGGCAGCATATGGCAGTGAGCTCTGCAATTTCATTTTAGCTTTATCAAGGCAAAGACTCATCTCTTTCTTTGGTTTCTTGTGTTCCTTGACAGTTCCTGGCCTTTAAGGAACCCATTTATAGCACTTGCTCCCACTATTTGAGGCAGCTTTTCTGATGCACATTATGGGGTGAGTTGGAGGCTGAAGACCATAAGGTGAGACCAGATCTGTTGGGTAGAACTGACTGACACTTATGGAGTGTGTCCAGAGAAGGCAACAGAGCTGGGAAGGGGCTGGAGCCCCAGGAGGGGCTGAGGGAGCTGGGAAGGGGGCTCAGCCTGGAGAAAAGGAGGCTCAGGGGGGCCCTTGTGGCTCTGCACAACTCCCTGAGAGGAGGGGGCAGCTGGGGGGGTCGGGCTCTGCTCCCAGGGAACAGGGACAGGAGGAGAGGGAACAGCCTCAAGCCGTGCCAGGGGAGGTTCAGGCTGGATATTAGGGAATATTTCTTCATGGAAAGGTTTGTCCAGCTCTTACACAGACTACCCAGGGCAGTGGTGGAGTCCCCATCCCTGGAAGTGTTCAAAAAACGTGTAGATGTGGCACTTGGGGACAGGGTTTAGTGGTGGTCCTGGCAGTGCTGAGTTAATGATTTGACTTGATGATCATAGAGGGCTTTTCCCATCTTAATAATTCTGTGATTTTAAACTTGAAGTTCCTGAAGGACCATCCCCTTTCCTTGCCATTAACCTCTGGCTCAACCACCCCCTCACACATCATCCCCCACTGCCCTCCCCAGCACTCCTGAGCCTGGATGGGGCTTGGGGAGCTTACAGTGATGGGTAAATGCTCCATGAGCCTGGAGGCCTTGAAGAAGCATTTCAGGTGAGGAGCACCATCCTCTCATGAGGCACCCTTGTCTGCCAGGGGTCTCTGAGCAGTATTTGTGTTGATAGAGCCTGGCTGGGAGAGGGTGCAGTTGCTGCAAGTCACAGTGACAGGTACAACCTGCTGTCACCCCCTAAAGATGCTGTGGAGGGGAGATGCTCTGTGACTTGTGAGTTCCTTGCAACTCCACCCTATGATTCCTCTGTGGGCTTGGTGTTCCAAGGTGGGAATTCTCCTTCCCCAGATTCCCCCTTCCAGCTCAGCAACCCTGTCCCCAGGCAGCCAATGGCTGTGTAGCTCTGCGCATTAGCCTGGCCTGTCATCGCATTGATTCCCTCCCGGATAATCCCGGCTGAGTCGGGCTGGGGCGAGCAAGGCTCGGCTGCCATCCATGGCTGCACCCACACCGCTGCCCCCCAGCCTGCGCCGGGGCTTGGTGGCCTTCAGTGGCTCCCTCTTCATCAACAACAAGACGTGGGATAGCGGCACTGCCCACACCTATCAGCCAGGTATGGGCAGAGGGGCTCTGCGGAGGGGGCTTGGGGACAGGGGCTGTCCATCACTGTGGCCCTGCTCAGCACATCACCAAAGCACATCACCTGGGTGCCTCTGAGCCAGGAGCACCCAAAGGGTCCCTGAGCCCCCTCACCAAGGAGGGGAGCAAAAATAAGAACATTTGCTGCAATCAGCTGTTTGTGGGACCCAGGGGCCGTTGCTCCCCTCCACAAGCTGGGAGGAGGGTCCCTCTGAGCAGGGGGACCCTGGAGCTGGTGAGCAGCCTGCCCATCCCTGCCCATCCTGCCTAGCTCATGAGGTGCTGTCCAGCCTGCCCCTCCAGGTGATGCTCTACTTCAACGTCTACTACTTCCCGGTCTGGTGCCTGGCTGAGGGGATTATGCTGCACCTGAAGGTACCATCCCATGGGGCACGTGGTGATGGGGGGAGCTGCTCCTGCCAAGTCTCCCTGGGCTTGGGTGGGGGACAAAGTGGGCAGGGGATGGAGGAGCCTCTTCAGAATTAATAGATCCTCCTGACCCCCATGAGACAAGACTGCTCATCTCTGTCTGCCAGAGATGGAAATCATGAACTTTCCAGGCAGGAACGGTTAAACTGGGGGGGAAGAGTAGGCAGAACTGGGCACCAGCATGGTGAGAGCTGGCAGAGCATGGACAGCTGGGTATGGGGAGGAGGGCACAGGGAGCTGGGAATGGAGAGCAGGGAATAGTGCACAGGGAAAGGGAAACAGGGCATGGACAGCTGGACTAGGACAAGGCTGTGCCCCCATTACAGTACCACCTGCTGCCTTGGCACTACCAGTTCCTGCTGGTCACAGCCTTCCTCATCCTCTCACTGGCTGAGGGCTCCCGCCTCTACCTGGGCTACCTGGGGAACCTCCAGGAGAAGGTAAGCACTGCCTGCCCTGGCCACAAAGCCCCCTGTGCTCAGTGAGGATCAGCCCAGCTGGGGGAGCTGGATGTCCCCTCACTTGGGACCCAAATGCCCATCACTGTCCTTCCTCTGGAGTTCTACCTGGAGCTGTCCCAGAAGAGAATCGTGGGTGCGGGCAGGACCTGAAGAGAAGGAATGAAGGGGACCCACTTGCCCTCCTGCTGTCTCCCTCCTGTGTAACCCTTCAGTACGGGGGGATTTGACAGCATTTGACCACAGCTCCGTGTGGTACGGACATCCCTGGTCCCCGGGTGCCAAGGCCAACAGTGGCTGATGCAGGGAGCTCCAGGGGCACAGAAGGTCACCCCAGCCCACTGCTACCTCCTTGCCCTATCTCAGCAGGTTCTGCTCCTGCAGGTGCCCGAGCTGGCTGGGTTTCTGCTCCTTTCCTTCCTGATCCAGCTGCCCCTCCTGCTCTTCCTGCTGATGGACAGCCAGGTCATCCACCTGCCGCTGGAGGTGCCCATGCACAGCTTGTTCCTGGCCTTCCTCCTCATCGAGATCGTGGCTGCCTTCCTGGCGCTGAGGACCATGACCAAGCAGCTGGCGGCACAGTTCTACCTGCAGCAGTTCCAGGAGGGTGGGAGGGGCCGGCTGGAGCTGGGGGGCAGAGGGGGACAGGCAGCTGAGATGGGGTGATGCTGCATGACCCCTCCACTCCACACAGCTGGTCCTGGCTGGGAGCATTAAACGGTGCTTGAACCCACAGACACTGTTTTTGAGCCTTATGGACCCCCAGAGCAGCACGCAGGCACAGCCCAGCTGATCCCTGCCCTGCACCACCCAACGCACCCTGGGAAAAGTGGGAGTGAGGGGTCAGCACCTCTGAAACGTTCCAGCTCACCCCAGGGCTGTGCCTGTCCTCGCTGAGCATCAGCCCTGGCAGGAAGCAGGAACCAGGGTGCAGGAACCACTGCACACCCCTAGGAAGTACCAGCCCAGGGCTGGAACTTTAAGCTCAGCTCCTAAACCCTCCTTGAGCTTCCCAGGGAGCATCTGAGAATCCAGGTGGCCCACATGAAGCCATCCCAGCTGGAAGCATGCAGGGTGCTGCGAGGTGCAAGAGCAGCACTCCACAACCTTACAGTCCCTCCAGGGCTAGAGACAGAGCAGAGCCTCCTCTTGCTTCCAGAACAGCTTTATTCCATTGCACCTGTTTTTCAAGGGAAATCAAGGCCCATGGCCATTGGAGCATGGAGAAATACAAAATGCTTTAAGCCTCTTGTGCCAAGCAGGACCAGCTGCTCCCCAGCATGCTCTGGTTCTGGGGCAGCTCTGTGGGCAGCTCTGCTCCAGTGCCTGCTGGGAGCTGCCCCTGGGATGGCTTTGTGCTCCAGGAGCCAAAAACTGCTGCTGCTGCTGCCAGTGCTTCTCCAGGAAAGGCAGACCCTAACCCCAGCAGTGCCCACCTGGGCCAGGACTGGCCCACCTCCGCCAGGGCTGCAGCCGTGCCCCCATCACATCTGTCTGGAGGTGGCTCTAGAGGGAAGGGTGTTTGCGGTGGAGCATTCCCGATGTCCCTGAGCTGCGGCCTCAGGCTTACCTTTAGGGGGTTTTGCCTGCAAAATGAACAGGGACATCAGTATACAACAGGCATGGAGACAGCCCAGGTGGCCCTGGGCTACTCTGCTTGGTCCCATGCAACCAGATT
The DNA here is from genome assembly GCA_013397115.1 of Edolisoma coerulescens. NCBI lineage: Eukaryota > Metazoa > Chordata > Aves > Passeriformes > Campephagidae > Edolisoma > Edolisoma coerulescens. The sequence goes on from VWZW01006601.1 coordinate 71,598, forward strand.
CACAGTCCAAGATCCCCACTCCAGTCTGGATTCGAGATCAGGCATTAGGAATGTTTCCCACCCCCCCACAGGATGGTGCAGCTTGGGGACAGTTCACCAGGAGATGGGGGATCTCAGTCCTCAAAGACTCCAAAGACTTGGCCAGACAAAGCTGGAGATGACCTGAGGCAGGGCTGCTGCCAGCTCTCCTGGTCTGTAGGGGCCTCCCTGTGACTCCCTGATTCACCAGGGCAGTGAATTCCCACAATCATGCTTAAACCTGTCAATGAACCACAGAACAGGATGTGCTCTGAAGAGCTGGCCTCTCTCTGCACAGAGTCCCAAGAGATTCCATTTGGAAGAGGGTGAATAAGCATAGACAGGGTCAGTTTTCCAGATAAGGTCCCTATGGGGTCCCATTGATGTCTTAACAGTAGCTGAGGTCATGGTGCAACTTTCCCTGACTCCCGGCACCAGCTGGATCCCTCTCCCAGTTCAGACCGGCAACCAAACCCAAAAGTTGGAGACTAAGAGCTGCTCCACCAGGTTTTTCCCTGATCTTGGGAACTGAGTTTTAATCAAAGGGCATAAAATCATTAAAACCAAAATGATTCACTTCAAAACCTCCTCTCTTGCATATGACCCTGTCCTTACCTCCTCAAATTTCTCCTTCCAATAAAGGTCAGCCTTTGCATCCAGGTAGAGCAGAACCAGGTCACAGACCATTGTAGCCTGGAGACAGACAAAAGCTGAAGACGGGAAACTTCCCACAGGAATGCCTGGCCTTCCATCCTGGCTCCCACTGAGCCCTGCAGCCAGCTGTGGGCATTTGCTGGGGCAGTGAGCCAGCCCTGCCTTCAGCCAGCTCCACTGGCTCCTCTCTGACCCAGCCTGGTCCCAGAAGATGCACAGAAAGTCAGACAGGATCCCTGGGCTGCAATGGACTGACAGGGAGGACTGTTCCAGCACCCTCACAGTCACATATGGACTGCGATGAACATGTCAGGGAGGAAAGGGGGGCAGGTGGGGGACCTCCCTGTTACTCTGCTGGAAGGGAAGAGCCACAGGAGGGCTCTACAAGGGGCTGCCCCACCATAGTGACAGGACACTGGGTCCCTTCAGAGTCAGAGGAGAAGCAGAGAGCAGCTGCTCTCTCCTGCCAGCAGCACACCAGTGATGCTCTGTCCCAGGATCCACACAAAAACCTGACCTCCACGAGACGTGACCCTGACAGCACTCAGGATCCTGATCCAGTGGTGTTATTACTAATGGTCACAGGCAAATCTGAGCTGACACCCTGCCAGACCATCTCCCCTCTGTGCTGGCTGGCAAAAAGGAAGCCTTGTGCCCAGGCAGGCAGGGAAACAACTGAGAAGTGGCAAATCCCAAGCCACAGATCAAAGGAAAAGAGCGTATCTGGAGTACTCACGGCACCAAAGAAGGCGATGCTGGTGCCGAAGCTCACGGCAGTAGGAACAATGCTGAACTTCCCAGCCTGGTGAGAAACAGTGGAGGGGTAAGAGAGCGGGTGGAGAGTGGTCAGAGGGGTGAGAAGGGTATGGGCTGAGCCTTGCAGGGCAGCGTACTCAAAGTCAGAAGGATCCAGGGATATTTCCCCATGCCCATTTGTAGGAACTGCTGTTGTGCTGACTCCAACCCCCTTTGGCTGTCAAAGAAGGGACTGAGGTGCCTGATGACCTGAAGGCAGCAGAGGTTACTGTGACCCACCTGCTCCTGCAGGCACAGCAGGAACCTCCCTCTTGCTGCAGCTGCCACCCATGGAACCACATCCCAGCAAACACGACCCTGATGTGATGTGTCCCTTCCTGCACGAATGAGTCTGGTGGTTTCTCTTCCAGCTGTTCTCTCCTGCTCCACAGCTCCTGGACCTGCTCTCTCTGCCTAGAACTAGTGCACCCTGTCCTGCACTCTGTGCTTCACCTTCTTCAGGTGCAAAGGGCACTGCTGAGCATGAAAGACCAGCTGTGGACATCTCTCAGTGTGGGAAGTGCTCTCAGCACAGGCTCCCTCTTTGGAAAGCTAAGCACTGAGTTTGTGAGTGATGCTGCACAGAGTAGCATCAACAGCATGGAAACACGGAATAGTTTGGGTTGGAAGGGACCTTAAAGCTCATTTCATTCCACCCCCTGCCATGGGCAGGGACACCTTCCACTATCACAGGTTGCTCCAAGCCCCGTCCAACCTGGCCTTGGACACTTCCAGGGATCCAGGGGCAGCCACAGCTGCTCTGGGCACCCTGTGCCTCATCGCCCTCACAAGGAAGGATTTCTTCACTATATCCCATCTACCCCTGCCCTCTGGAAGTGGGAAGCCATTCCCTATGTCCTGTCCCTCCAGCCCTTGTCCCAAATCCCTCTCCAGCTCTCCTGGAGCCCCTTTAGGCCCTGGAGGGGGCTCTGAGGTCTCCCTGGAGCCTTCTCCTCTCCAGGTGAACACCCCCAGCTCTTCCAGCCGGGCTCCAGAGCAGAGGGGCTCCAGGCCTTGGAGCATCTCTGTGACCTCCTCTGGGCTCACTCTAGCAGCTCCAAATCCTTCTGGTGTTGGAGACACCAGAGCTGGAGGCAGCACTGCACCTGAGCAGGATTGAGGGGCAGAATCCCCCCTTACCTCCTGCCCACACTGCTGGGGATGAGTCCAGGACACGGGGGGTTTCTGGGCTCTCAGTGCACATGGCTGGGGCATGTCCAGCCTTGATCACGCCACACCTTTTCCCCATGAGGGTACTTTTAATCAAGAAGGGATTAATTGTCCAGGTTCAGTAGAGTTCAGATTGATCTTTGTCAAGGTGCTCCCACCATAAGACCCTCAGAGAGAGACACCCACAGGCCCAAACCATCTCACCTTGCCTACAGAACACTTCACAGCCCCTGTGTCAGACCCTCACTGAAGGAAATCTCCCTCCTCAGGGCATTACGAAAAGGTTTTTCTTCAAATGGGAGAAACCATTTCCTCCTGCTCTGCTTAGAAAACTCTGGAAAGAGGTCAAGAGCTCACCCAGGTGGGGAGAAGCAGCGGTAGCAGAAAGCCACGGGGGTAGAGTGGGAGCAGTGGTGTGAGGAGTCAGTCCTGGGGCTGAGGCGCACACGGTACCTGGCCATGCACGGAGAGGTCGAAGCGGATCCCGTAGAGCTTCAGCAAGTTCCTGTAGAGCTGCTGCTGTGAGCCCCGGTAGTAGGAGGCAGTTCTGTGGGAAACATTGGGCATGGCTCAGAAAGGCAGCTCCATGCAGGCAGGGAGGGAAGGGGGTGCCAGTGCTAAAGGATTGCTGGGCCTGTGGGTTCCTGGGTGTCCTCCAGGCTGGGAACTGGGCATACACGTGCTGCAATGACTCACTGGCACCAACAGCAGGGCACCAGCATGCCCTCAGCACCCAGTCTGGGTTAGTGGGAGCACGCAGCTCCCAGTGCGCCCAGTTCAGGTGGGGACTGTCACAGGTCCCTGCCCTCAGGCCCTGCTCAGCTCCAAACACAACAGAGCTACAAAGTGTGGGAACTGCCACAGCATCCCCATACTGACAGGCCCTGCCCTGAGTTACCATTCCCCGTTGCCTTTGAATCACAGAATCATTGGAAAAGGCCTCTACATTAAGTCCAACCAATTAACCCAGCACTAACCCATGTACCCAGGTGCCACATCTACACAGCTTTTAAATCCCTCCAGGGATGGGGACTCCACCATTACTCTGGGCAGCTGTACCAGGACAAACCTTTCAGTGAAAAGATTTTCCCTAATATCCAATCTAAACACTCCCTTTAGTGCAACTTGAGGCCGTTCCCTCTCCTCCTGTCCCTGTTCCCTGGGAGCGGGGCCCGACCCCCCCCAGCTGCCCCCTCCTGTCAGGGAGTTGTGCAGAGCCACAAGGTCCCCCCCTGAGCCTCCTTTTCTCCAGGCTGAGCCCCTTTCCCAGCTCCCTCAGCCCCTCCTGGGGCTCCAGCCCCTTCCCAGCTCCGTTCCCTTCCCTGGACACGCTCCAGCCCCTCCAGGGCTCTCTTGTCATGAGGGGCCCAGATCTGCCCCAGCACTGGAGGTGCCCCAGCAGTGCCAGCACAGGGGACAGGCACTGTCCTGGCCCTGCTGCCACATCAGGGCTGGCACAGATCAGGTGCCCTTGGCCTCTTGCCCACCTGGGCACACGTTCACCTTCAGGTCCTTTTCTGCCTGCAGCTTTCCAGCCACCCTGACCCAGCCTGGAGCATTCCATGGCATTGTTCTGACCCCAAGACAGGACCTGACACTTGACCTTGTTGAACCCCACACCACTGGCTTCAGCCCATGGATCCAGCCTGTCCAGATCCCTCTGCAGAGCTTCCTGCCCTCCAGCAGATCCACACTCCCACCCAGCTCAGTGTCATCTGTGAACTGACCGAGGCAAACTTCTTGTCCCTGCTGCTCGTTTCAGAGCATCCAGCAGAACTGAAATCTCAAACAACTGCCATGTGCTGGTCCCACAGGCCTGTGTGGCCACTGTCCCAGCATCCTCACCTGAAATTGTACCTTGTGTCCTGGAGGCTGAAGGAGTACTGTGGCTGGCACTGGGCAGCGGCATGGTCCAGGTCGCAGTTCCACTCGATAAGAACTCTGATGCTTCCCCCCTGCAAAACACATTTTATTCCAGGAGAAGCATGGGATCAGATTGGCCGAGTTATGAACTGTTCAGACATTCCCACATCACATATTCCCTTAGCATTTCAGGTCAGTCCTCTTGCTCACATCCTTGGGGAATTTTGAGTCATCTTCCATACTTATATAAAAAACAAGTACCAGCAGTGCGAGGTCTCCAAAGTTCTCTCCAGCGGCCTCCACCATGTCACGGACACGGAACACAGGGCAGGAGGGGTTGAAGACTGGATCATATGTGCAGCTCTTGAAATAGCTGGGGTCAGTGGTTTGTAAAATATTGCACCTGAGACAGGAGAGAGGGGGGGCAGGGGTGTGGGAGGTCACAGAACTCGGCTGTGGGACTGAGAAGGGGACCCTCTCATTGGATTGGGCCTACCAGTGCTCCTGCATTGGTGGGGGGACAGTCAATGCCTTGCCTAAAGCCTCAGATGGAGAGAGGGTGGAGAAAAACCAGCCCAGAGGAATCACACATGGAGTTATCCTCTATAGCATGTGCCATGGCCTTCCCTTCTGCCTCTTTGTGCTCCTTTGTTTCTTCCCAGCACCCAGCTCTAGTCAGTGTTCCAGGGGTGACAGCAGGGACAGTTCATGCCACGTCTCCTGCCACGATAAGGCAACACAGTCAGTGTGCCTGGGGCCATGGGGCCAGTGCAGCCCTTTACTTGCCTTCTGTGAAACCACTTTGCAAAGACTAAAAGACAAAAATACTAGTTTCACTTCCAAATGAGAGCTTGGGAATGGCTGGCCTTGTCCTGCTCTCCTTAGTGCTCTACATGGGCAGATGGACACTAGTCCCTCTCTCTGAGGTGTCCCCATCCCACGCCCAGCACAGCTGAAGTGACTTGTGCTCACCTCAACACCTGTCCTGCCCTAACTGCCCCAGCACCACCTGTCCTGGGTGCTACTGGCTCCCCGAGCCTCAGCTCCCTAACAGGCTCAGCACCAAGGCTGGACCAGGCTGCATGCTCAGCCCAGCTGGGAAGTGCTGTACTTACTTGGAGAAGTTAAATTTGGTGAAGTGGACAGTATTTTTTATAAAAAGAGTGAAATTCTCCGCCTCAGCCAGAAGAAGTTTCCTAGAAAACAACCACAAGTGAAGTCAAGTCTTGCACAGTGGCCAAGGCCCCATTTCCCGAGCTCTGCAGTTCTTCCTGCAACCCCAGGATTTTGGCTACAACGGACAGGTGCAAGAAATGCTCTTGGGTGAAGTCCTCTGAGTTTAATTGACCAGGAGGTCAATGTCAAAGGTCTCCCTGAGCCTGGCTACCCCTTGGGTGAGTGTGGTCAGGCTCCTGGTAACACAGAGGAAGGGAGCCAGAGCTCCCAACACCTGCTGTCTCCTCATGTGTGATTACCTGGGCAGGGTGCCATTCTCCACAGGGCACCAGCCATAGATCTCACAGGTGGAATAGGTGGCGTTGAACATCAAACATTTCCCAGTTTTTATCCCTAGAAATGAGACAATATAAGACAGGCTGAGAGAGTTGGAGTTGATCGCCTGGAGAAGAGAAGACTTTGGGGAGACCTCAGGGCCCATTCCAGTGCCTAGAGGGACTCCACGAGAGCTAGAGAGGCACTTGGGACAAGGGCCTGGAGGGAAAGGACAAAGGGGAATGGCTTCCCACTGCCAGATGGCAGGGTTAGATGGGATATTGGGAAGGAATTCTTGGCTCTGAGGGTGGGGAGGCCCAGGCAAAGGGTGCCCAGAGAAGCTGTGGCTGTCCCATCCCTGGAAGTGTCCAAGGCCAGGTTGGACGGAGCTTGGAGCAACCTGTGATAGTGGAAGGTGTCCCTGCCCATGGCAGGGGGTGGAATAGGATGAGCTTTAAGTTCCTTTTTAACCCAAACCATTTTAGGATTTTGTTTCTTTAGCAAAACACCCAGTACCATTGCCGTGAACCACAGGGTTTCCCATGGGACAATCTGCATCTTCCGTGCACATCCCGTCAAGGACAGAGGGGCTCTGGGAGGGACAGAGAGAAGCGCTGTCATTGCGCTGTGCAGCTACCTGAGCCATGCTGTCACTCCCCCCGCATTGCTGCACTGCTGCTCCTGCTTCTCCAAGTGCTTCCCAAACACTTAGAGAAGAACAGTCACCAGCCTCTAGCCAGTCAGAAGAGATTGTCCAGTGGGCAATCCTTCCTGCCTGTCTCCATGCTCTCCAGAGCACTTGCGTCCTGCTGCTTGGAGGCAGTGCAAGCCTCAGGAGCTACCTCAGACCTTTCAGATGGAACTGGGAATCAGCACAGAGGGGTTCAGGAAGGCCTTAATGACTGAGCCCATTAAACACCTTGTAAAGTACCATAATGAACTCCCTGGGGGAGAGCTTAGTAGACCCTAAATCCAGCATAACACAAGTTTTACAAGAGACAGGGAAAGCTTCATCCTTACTCTGGACCTACCTGATTGTCAGGAGCAGTAAAAACCTGTTATTCAAACACAGAGAGATGATGGTAGTTGGGAAACACCACTAACACCTCCCCCAGCTACCCCAGACCATGACAGGAGTCACCAGCTCATCAGAAACCCACCTCCCCAAGCCCTGGGGGACATAGAGGCCTAAAGGCAGGTGAGGAATCCCCAGTTACGGAGTCAGAAGCAGGGGTCTGTCCAGGCCTTCCCTGGGCTGCCCCAGGACAGCCTCAGCCCCTCATTCAGGTGTAAAACCTACTGACATGATCTGAGAGGAGCAGCATCTTTGGGCTGAGTGGGGTCTGCCTAGGGGTCTGGAGTCATTACGGGATACAGGAGAACATCTGGGGATTGCACAGGGTGTTTAGGGAATGGGTTATTTAGGAGAGGAAGAGAAGGCATGGGAAGAAGAGAACTAGGTAGTCTGAAAAGGACCACAAACACTGGAACATAAAGGGATAAAAGGATGCAAAGTCTTAAGTGCATGTACAGCTGCTGAAACAGCTCGGCTCGTGTTCGGTGCTGCCTCTGGCCACAGACACACTCATCTGCCAGCACCAAATACTCTGGTCATCGAGAATATTAAGACAGCTCAAACTCCCTGCAAAGCCAAAAGCTGCCACTGCTAAATATTCAAAGTTTTCCAAATATGAATGTCATCTACAGCCCCAACGCTGGGAAATGAGGAAGTGCTGGAGACCAGCACGGGGTGTAGGCTGGGACAGGCACCCACACACATCTCAGCTCTGGAACAGAATGAAATCCTCAGGTCTGTGTGTCCTTGGCTTGCACACTGTAAACCCAGCATCTAGAGATGCCTGTGGCTGCCTGTGAGAGCCCCGAAATACCCTACAGCACTTGTCTTCCCCGCTGTTGGGACTTTAGGAGTTCTCAACATTTTTAAGACGGATCATTGGTGCCATTTCCCCCAACCCAAACCCAGTGTTTCTCCTCCTCTGCAGCATTTGGCTACAGCAGGAGCTGAAGGGACCATTAGGACAATTGGTGCTTGGCTTGGGTACAAAGTGCCAGCAGTGGCTCAGCTTAAAGTACATTTGCTCCCATCTGCTGAGCTGGGTCCAGCCTGGGAGAGCTCAGCAGAGGAGCTGGCCTGACTCCAGCCTTAAAGGGAAGATTTCTCCCAGAGAACATATACCATTAAGTGTTCGCTGGCTGGAAAACCATCTGGACCTTGTGCTCTGTTCCTCCTAAAAACAGGACACTAAGATGGACATTAGTCCTGCAGCAGGGAAGTTACCAAGGAAACACAACACAGGTATCCATGGAGTGTGTGTCAAAGCATCTCCTTGTTCAAGGGCAGCAGAAAGCCTGGAATGGTCAAAAAGTGCCACCACACAAGGAATCCAGAGCTGGCGAGGCCCCATGTTCCCTGTCCTGGCCACCACAAACAATTCTGGAAGCCTGTGGATACACACCTTGGCTCATGCAGGTATGACAGAGCAAAGTGCAGATGAGCTGGGGAGAGCTATGAAGCAGTGAGAATGAGGGGAATTGGGTTTCATGGGAATATAAATCCATTTTTTCCTTTTATCTGGTCTTCCACTGGGTTCCACTGAGCAGCAGGACCACTAGCTCCATCCACCACCCCTGCGAGGCCGGGCTGGGGCAGCTCCATTCACTTACCTCGGGGCAGGTGCCTTGGGCTTGCTGGATTGTGGCAATTAAATTGGTCACCAGGAAGAGCACATTTTCTCCCTGGGAAGCAAGAAGGCGCCCTCAACGGGGTGTGACACCAGGGTGGGTCCAAGGGGACTCCCTGTGACACCATGGGCCGAACACGCAATAATGGCCTTGCCAGGGCTTTGGGAGGCCAGTGTTATTCGCGGCATCCCTTTGCCAAGGTGACGGACCGCAAGTGTGACCTCCCTGTCCCCGCCCGGAGCCCGGCCGTACCTGAGGGGGCCAGGTGAGATCCGCAGCGTCCCAGAGCCGCCGGCCCGCGGCCTCGGCGGCCACCGCCCCCTTCACCTTGGTGACCACGGCGACACGCGGGGCCGCATCGCGCTCCTGGTACCCCTTCCGCAGCAGCAGCACCCACCTGCGGAGGGGCGGGGGGCTCTGAGGGACCCCCGGCAGGGCCCGAGGGCTGGGGGTGTGTCACCACCCCAGCAGGGAGCGGCCACCCCCGAGGGCAGGGTTCCCACCCCAGCGAGGACCGGCCACCGCGAGGGCCGGGTCCCTACCCCAGCACGTAGCCGAGCGCGCTCAGCTGCAGCAGCCGGTGCAGCAGCCCCCCCCGCCGGTTCCGCGTCAGCGAGAACTTGGCAGTCTTGTAGTCGAGCAGGGACCCGCAGGACGGGCCCGGCATGGCGGCACCGGGGGGAAAAGCGGGCACAGGGCGGGAAGCGGCACCAGGGGGTGGCGGCGCTAAGGGGAACGGCGGGTACGGTGGGGATAGCGGTACCGGGAGGGAAAGGCGGACCGGGAAGGAAAAGGCGGGCACGGGGGGATGGCGGCCCCGGTATGGAAAGGCGGACCGAGGAGGGAAAGGCGGGCACGGGAGGAAGGCAGCCCCGGGGCCGGCGGCCGCGGTCACTGCACCCCCGGCACTGCCCGCGCTCCCCGCCTCAGCC
>VWZW01006601.1:81377-94999 GCA_013397115.1 Edolisoma coerulescens
CCCCGCCCCGCCCGTCCCCGTTGCCATGGCGGCGGCGGCGGCGATGGCCGTGGGGCCCTCGGGCCGGGCCCGGGCCGCAGCCCCGACACCGCGGAGGGGGCGGGTCACAGCGGTTGCGGGGTCTTTCAGACAGCCGGGTGAGCCTCCGCCGCCCCGAGCCGCAGGCCCTCCCCACAACGAGAATCTCAGAATGGTTTGGGNTTGTGCTAAACCCTCACAGATCCCCCCAACCGAGGGATGGGCAATTTGTCTTTCCCACTAATGAAAATGATGTCACTCCTCTGGGTGTTGGAGCAGCCCAAGTTTTACATGAAGGATATGTCAAGGGCCCTTTCCAGCCTGCCCTGCTGGAGGTTCGGGGACCACCAGAGCCCAGGGTTCACCACATGTGATGTGATGTTGGCCGGCAGTGGGGATTTGCCAGCAGACTGCTTTGAAGTGCTCAGGAACCAGAATCATCTCCTTCCCTGGATGCAGGTGGGGGGATGGGATGTGTAAATGGGTCAGTACACCTATTGCCCCCTGGGTTGAGAATTTTTCCTTTGTGTCATCTCCCCTGGAATACTCTACATTTTTACATTAATATTTTTAGGAAGAAATTTTAAACCTTCTGTATATTCATGTCAGGTAGTCCCACCTGAAGCTGCTTTCAGCAGGCACAGCATCTTAGAAATGTGTAGTTTGGACCATAAAAGAGTACAGTCTTTCCTACTCATTTTTGATGATAAACCTTTTTGTTTTGTGAAGTTTATTTTGTCTGGAATAGTTCTCCGAGGTCCCTTTCAGTTAATTTTCCTGTCTCTGATATCAGTGGATGGAGAAAATAATTTGATTTTGTAGTATCTGTTGTATAATCACAAGGTCAGGGCCATGCTTCTGTTAAACTGTAAATATTTTTGAAATTAGAGAGGAGGATACTTGGGCCAATACAGACTTAAGTGTTGAATTCAGGATTCAGAGCACCTGTGAGTAAACTAAAGGGGCACTCACTCCAGGTGTAGTCACAGGCTGCACGCAGAAGTGATGCCCAGGGAGGTACGTTGTCGGGCACAGTGGGCCACAGCCTTCTCCTCTACATCATGAATAGTGACAGAAGAAATATTTTTCATCATTTTAATGGAAAGATAAATTAATCCTTTAAAAACAGAATGAATTATCTTCAACTGTATCCAGTGTTTGCTTTCCTGGCAAAGCTTGAAATGATTTTTGAAGGGGAATCTTGTACTTATGTACACCCGTGCCAGCCTGTGTTTGGGGACTTCCTTTTCTGGTCTTTCTGTTGGTGTCAGTCTTGTTACTGCTCTTTTCTTTTGGCTCCTGACTTTACGCAGCTGTTATTTAATTGCACATCCCTGCATTCACAGCACTCCTGTGATGCCACCCAGTTACTGCTCCCTGGGCCTTCATCTGCACTGGTGTCACCAGGCTCACTTGTGCTGGGCTCAAGCCCTCCATCCTTTCCTCTGGACTCTCCACCTGTGCACAACATTTCTTGTGACATCATCACTCATCCCTAACCTTCCAACCTTTTTGCACCTTCCTGGCACAGGCTTCACCTTCTCCATCTACAGCTGTCCTTGGGCATCCCCAGCTGTGTGTATCTCCAGGATGAAGATTCACGGATCTCCCTACTCCTGGTCTCACCCTGCAGCTGTACTGCAAATCCCTCTGCTTCCAGCACTGCTTTGATGGGTACACACTCAGAAAGGCAGATACTGAATTTTATCTCTGCCATGCCACAGCCCATGCTGTGTGCCACATCCATGTTCTCTCTGGGTGGTGTCTTTAATGCAAAATTCAACATCCACTCCATCCACTGCTTCACAACCCTCAATCCTCACACATCTCACCTGCTATAGCCTCCTGGAACATCCTTCATGCCTTCAGTGGGCTTCTCTGGCTCATAGGAGAGAAAACCACCTTAATCCTCTCTACTTCTGGCCACCAGGAACACCCCAGCCATCCACCTGGTTCCTTCCCAGTTCCATGCTGCTTTTTTTCCTTGTGTTTACCTTTGAAGGCTGCAGTGGCTGCTTGTCACCACCCCTGTCCTCCTCACCTCCTGTTCCTTTTACAGTCCAACAGTTCTCCTCAGCTGTCTGTTCTTCAGTCCTGGACACGGTTTCCTTTTCATTTGTGCTAGTTGACACCCTCATTTTTTTCCTGCCCCATTGGAAACTCACAGAACACTTGCTGAGCAAACCTGTTCTGATTTCCAGTGAATCTGGGAAGGGTTCCAGGCCCGGAAGGCTGTGGGAGTTCCCTTGCTGCTCAGTGTCCGCTTTCAGGCTCCATCAGCTGGAGAACGAGCCGGGCAGTCACAGCTGCACTGTGAGCACCAGCCCCTGGCTTTGTCATGGTGATTGGATTTTCAGTCCCTCTTTGCTGTCTTGGCAACCTGAGGTCAAAGAACACAGATGCTTCACTGTCTGGCAGCTTCTGCTTTGGGCTTGTGGTAAATGAGGTAGAAAAAGAAATTATATGTTGTAGTTTTAATTACCTAGAGGTAATACAGACATTTGCAGAGAAGTACATGAACTAACCCAAGCTTCCTTTTAACTCCTAGACTGTTTGGTTTCATGTATTTTTTCTTAGGGGAGATTTTTGGAATGGCTATAGCAGAAAACATTGGATCAAACTTAGAATCAGCTGGAACCATTTCCATAGCCAAAGACAGCTGCCTCGGCCAAAGGCTTGGAGCTTGAATTGTTTTCACTCCTGTTCTTACACTGTGAGAGCTCACATGAAGCCGATGTGCTGTTGGCCTTGTGCCTGTGCCTGTCCAAGAGTCATCCATGACCCGGGGTCACACAGACCTTGGAACTAAGAGAGAAAAATCATCCAGTATCTGTGGACATATCACATATATTTTCATTTCTTTGTTTCTAGTTTTTCCCTTCTTAGAGTCAAAATTACTATAATGAATGTTTTGAATGGTTTAATTTAATTTCTGATTGATAAATCAATACAAATATTGTTTTGTAGTCTGTGTATTGTTTTTATTCTACTAAAATTTTACTCATCAAAATAAAAACCAGTTCTTCCAGCCTCTGAGGCTGAAGGGGACCACATGTTGGTGGTTAGTGGTGAGCTGGCAGTGGTGGGTTAATGGTCTTAGAGGTCTTTTCCAACCTAAATGATTCTGTGATTCTATAAATTTTATCTTCTTTATTTGAAAATTATTCTATGATTTACCTAGTGGGGTCTGTCCTATAAATGTGCAAATCATTTTACAGTTATGTGTCTAATAAAACAAGTCTGTGCTTTGGTCTCAGGACTGTCTGTCCAAACCATTTGCATGTTGTAAATATGGGCTGCAGTCTTTAAATCTGGGCTGTCTCTAAAAACATCAGAACCATCCTGACACTCCCTCAATCTCCAGATGAAAACTTTGTGTATTGAACACAGAAGCCTTATGGGGATTGATTTAAATCAGTGTAAGTACTTTTATTTTAAAATATTTTTCACCATTTATTGCTTCTGTTATGTCCTTTGCCCCTAGCCCTTCCTGTGCTCTCCAAAGAAGAGATGCAAATTAAAATCCTATGAAACAAGTCTGTCCTTATTCACCAGCTGGAGGAGATCCACTTGCCCATGTTTTGACACACATGGATTTGTTTGTCACTGGAGTCAGAGCTGGATGGTTTTAGGCTCAATAAACATATCAACAAACCATTTGGGAACCTAAACACACCAAGTGAGCCAGCAGTGTTATACCAGGCAATGTCACTGGGATAGGGACCTTGACCATCCCGTTGTCCTGTGGGTTTGATGAGGTGGCTGAGGGACATGGAGCACAAGCCTGCCCTGTGCCCAGGTGGGATCTGCCTTCCTGGAGGGCTGCCGGGAGGAGCAGGAGCAGGCAGCTGGAGTTGGCCTGGAGGTTTGTATGGGAAGTTGGTGGGCTTTGCTGTGTTTTGGGAGCTGCTGCCAAAGGTTGTGAAGAATTAACATGTAGGGAGTTAGTCCAAGAACTGTAGTTCTGTTGTACTGAAATACCACTTATTCCTGATTTACCTGCTGATCTCCCCAGCTGGAACCACTGTTCCTCTTTCCTCAAACTCAGTTGTGTTCTCTCTCTGTTGGGAACCAATCTTGGAATAGCTCACCAGAAGACTTGTTGAATCCCTGTTCACAAGGGATTCAATGGTTCTAGTACTGAGCCTTTTTTTGTGTGTCCAAGTGTCAATTCCATATTGTTCCTTTTTGGTTTTTTTGCAAAAGTGCCAGATAGCAGTTGGATGCTTCATGAAAGTGTTACAGCATACCAGCACTGCTGCCTCTTTCCAGGTCCTGTCCCAGTCAGAGCACAGAGGTTACACAAATCCACATTGATTACCACGAATGGTATTTTTCCATAATTCTTGAGTGGCCTTTGCTCAGCGGCCTTTTGAAGCCTTGACTGTCCTCGTCCCACGTCACCTTTTGGAAGGATCTGCCAGCTTGTTTTGCTGCAGTGCTCTGGGACTGCTCCAGCTGCCTGTTTCTGGAAAATGAGCATTACTACTCCAGGGAAGCTCACTGCCTGATTCCATGTGGAACATCTCTGGTGTAAGTTACACAGGTGATCCCAAAGTTCTAGCTGTAGCAGATACTAACTCTGGAGGCAGGGCTGGGCAGTGGAGCCTCCAGCGTGGCTCCAGCTGCTCCCCCCATGCAGAAAAAGGGTTTTTGTGTTTTCCAGGTATTTTTCTTGAGCACTTTAATCTCCTTTAGGATATCGAGCATGGCTGCCATGCCCAGAGGTGCGTTGGCTCTTGTCCCAGCAAGGATTGGAGCCCCCAGTGCTGCCCTAGAATGCTTCCACCCTAGCAAGAGAAGTGTGGGATCATGAGAAATCAGCCATCCTGGCTCCAGAGGAGCCGCTTGCTGCAGCTCCTTCCTGCCAGCATCTGACAGATGTTTCACAACCTCAGGCCAAGCTGTCATTGCCTCAGGAAGCGTTTCTGGTCTGCCTAAATCTCCCTCATGGCAGTTTCAGTCCACTGCTTCATTCCATGTCTCCTGTGCATGTGGGCAAGATTTATTCTCCTTTTATAGAATCTGTTAAGTAGGAAAAAACCTCTAAGATCATTGAGGCCAGTAGCTGCAGTTTTGTGTCTGTGTGGTGTGTTACATGTGGGGCAATGGCCATTTCCTCCCTTGCCCCCAAAGCAGATGCAGCAGATGCATCTGGTGTTGGAATGGAGCCTCTGCCACAGGAACGGGGCCGTGCCATTTGTGCCCACGCTTACGCAGCTCCTTGGAAAGTGCTGAGACAGGGAAGAGCTGTGGCTGCAGGGACTGCTGAGACACAGCACAAACAATCCTGGAATGACCTGGGGATCTGTGTGCCTGACTGCCAGCACACCGTGCAGGGACAAGGGGACAACCTTGTTCTGTGCCATCTTTTAATGCCCTGCCATTCCCTGACCAGTGGTAGGAGCAGATACACCACTGCTGGCATCATGGAATGCTGCGTGATGCTTACCTCATCCTTGGGCTGTGTCTGCAGGTGGAGGAGGGGAGCATGGCAGGATAATGAGAGGATTACTTACAGCCAGCCTCCCCGAGCCCTGCAGCTCATCTGTGCTGCTTTCAGAGCTGGGAGTGGGGGGGAGTGGGGAGGGATAATTTAGGAACATGAGGTTGGGAAGTGATTTAATTAGGACATGGAGCTGCTCTCTCCTGGGTGCAACCCACCACCCCCTTCCAGGGCTTGGGGCTCCCCTTTTCCTCCCTCCAGCATGGACAGGGCTCAGCTATGCAAGCAGCTGCTTATTCCAGTTATTAAACTGTGCACCTGCAACTCCTGCTCCCCTGTGCTTCCCCAAGCAGGAGCCCAGCAGTCCCTGTGGGTTCCATGGCCCAGTGATCCCTGTAAGAGCTCCAGCAGCCCAGAGATCTCTGCAGCTCTCACAGCCCCCATCCCTGGGACTGCATGGGCAGTAGCAGTGATCCTGTGCCCTGAAGCCTCCAAAATCATCACTGGCTCAGTCCTTGTGCCCATCCCTGGAGCATCCCTGAGCTGCACCTGAGGCTAAGGTCCACAGGCTCAGTTACTCACTGCCATTTAAAGGGGGTGGGTGGCAGCCCCAGCACTGTTTTTCTCTCTAGTACAAATCCCATGTTATTTCCCTCTGGATTTGCATTTCTCCTTGTCCTGCTGCACCTGCGTCATGGGAACTGTCCTCCCAGGGCACAACAAACCAGCACTGCCCTGCCAGCTACTCTCCCAGTCCAGCAGCATCACTGGAGAGGCTCAGCCAGCCCTGCCTGCTGCCTGCCCACTCCCACGCTGTCTGTGGGGATTATCATCCAGGACTCACATTAACCCTCTTAGCCCAGCCTGGAGCACGTGTGCCAGAGCTGCTCCTGCTCCATGGCCCATAAAGCCCTTCCCAGTTCCTGGGGCCCCTGCATCGGCCACTCCAGCACTGACCCACGCACCTCCCTACAGCTCTGGAAAGAAATTGATTTCCTGCAGCCTGATTACACCATTGCCATGGCTCCCAGAAAACAGAGGACTTTATTTATATTTTTAAGCTAATTTGGAGAAGGATACTGCTCTGGAAAACAGGTGTATGATCAGCCAGAAGGAAGCAGCAAGCAGCTCTTCCTGGAGCTCCATGAAACAGGGTTCTGGGAGCTGCACATGGGAATGGTTTCGTTTTACATCTGTTTGGAATCGGGGGTATGGATGGGGGAGACAGTGTTTTCTCTTACAATTATAGGCTGCCATCTTAAAGCCCGGCTGATGCTGTTTAGTTTGGAATTTTTTTCTCTGCTGATACAATTTTTAAGAACAAATTCCTGTAGAAGGGCTGTCTGGGTGCAAGTGGCTGCTGCCATCCCCCTTTTTTTCTGTGTGCATTAATGAGTAGTCAATTAAAAATCAATACATGTTCTGTGCAGAGCATGTTACTGCTGTAGGATGGTGTATGACAAATGAACAGACCAATTTTGTAATCCTATTTTAAAAAACCCCACAAGTGTGCTCGAGAGGCCCCACTGGCCTCCCAGGTGCCTGGGAATTGCACTTCAATCCTTTAATAACCCTGCTGGCTGCATCCCTGGCACCCCCTGCTCTGCTGGGGAGGACCCCGTGCTTTGTGTGCCATAGCCTAACAGGGATTTCTGTGCATTTTTAGAAATGAAAGTTTTTAAATAGATTAAATATCAATGGTTACGAGGCTCATTCAATAACTCTTTGGTCTTTTGCAGCTTAAAAGGCTGATTGAGACTCCTGCTAGGAGAGCTGAGAGATTGACTTTCCTCCACAGGGGAACATAAAAGTCACCCTCAGCCCATCCCTCTCTGTGAGGACTTTCTTGCCCTTCCCCAGCCCTGCGCTGGGCTCCCTTCTCTTCCTTTGTCCCTGTGGATCCTTTTACTCGCCTTTGTCCTGCTGACAATGGATTTATTACCGAGATTAAAGCTGAGTCACTAAGGAGGGTTCAGCCTCTGCCTCCCCGGGTGCCTGTTGAACACTTGCTTTTTAATGAAGAAGGACTCTGTTATCTCAGGAAGGACATTTCTCTAGAGAACAGCAGTGTGGGGATGGGGGTATCTGTGGGTTATCCTTTAATTCCCATTAATTGCACAAGTTCTCCCACCCTTTGGCTCATAACCTTGGGCAGCTTTAGTGACCCTGCCCTGGTGCTGCTCAGCACTGTCCTCGCTGCTCACAGGGGGGTTCAGTCCCATCTGGGCCAATATCAGGGTATTTGTGTACTGTGAGGCTCAAGTCCCAGCCTACCCCAGCCCCGTGGGGTTCTGGTTTCTGTGGGTCTGGCTGGAGCTTGTCCTTGTGACTAGAACCCTGGTAGCAGCAGGGTGGGAGTGGGCAGCACGACCCTCCCTTTCCCCACTTTCTGGGAGGGCTTTCCTGAACATCAACTGAGGAGCAGCTTCCCACCTTGAGTCTTGGGGACACAGAGATCACAACCAGCCAGAGCCATCGCAGAAACAGTGTTTATGAGGATGACCAAATCAGCCTGTTGCTCACAAGCCACGACACAGAGGTGAGAAGCGGGGCCACAGCTCCGGTGGCGGCAGCGTGGGGACGAGGCGGGACACGGAGCAGAGCTGGCAGACAGAGGGGTTCACTGGAGCCAGTGTATCCTACTGAGGGTCCCCACAACCTCTCTAGGGCCCCCCAGGGACTGGCCAGTGAGAAGTAATGGAACAGCTTGCCCACAGTCCCCAGCTCCCCATGGGCAAAACAGCCAGGGGTGGCTGCAGCAGTGCTGCTGGGGACCCCCACATGACACCCTTGCAGCTGGGGTGACCCCAGAGCACAGGGATCATTGCTGGGGAGGGGGCAATACTGAAAAGCACCTGCTGAGCCTGTCCCAAGCCCCAGAGAGCCTGGAAGGGGCATCATGGGGAGCTGAGCCCCCCATGGTGGGGCAGCTGGTGCTGCTGGGGTGCAGGAGAAGTGAGGAGCTGGCTCCAGGCAGACCAGCCCAGGGATGCTGCTGGGGACCTCCAGGGACAAGGCAACATACCTGGGGTCCTGAGCACCCATATCCTGCTCAGGGCTGGGGCAGGAGCCTGGCCATGGCATTATCTTCCAGCAGGCATGGCCCCCAGCCCACCCTCAGACAGCCAATTCCACTGGCTGGGAAGATGCAGCTGGGCTGCTGCCATGCCAGCCTCCACTGGCTTTCTTGGGGTGCCTGCCCAGCCACCCATTCTGGCCATATTCCTTCTCCATGTCATGTGTCCAGCTGCTCCTCAGCCCCCTCAGCCCCAGCCTTTGAGAAGAGCAGCCCTGGGGATAGGGATGGCAGGGGTGCCTGTGGGGATGCATGAATGGCCCCTGCCTCCTTCCGAAGGGAACTCTGCAGGAGGCAGGGGGGCTGCAGTCAGGACAAGAGTCAGGATGCGCAGCACTAGGCTGCCTGTCCCAGTTCCTGGGGAACCTCTGCATCCCTGGCTGCATGGATGTGCTGGCAGACAGGAGATGTGCTGGACAGTGCCAGCGTGTGCTCGGGGAGAGGTGACAAGGACACAGCTCCTCATGAGCAGGGCAGGCACTGGGCCGAGACCCAGCTCCTGAGTGCAGGGGATGGCGAGGGAGGCAGCCAACCCCTCCACACTCTGTCAGAAGTGCGTGGGGAAGGGTGAGCATCCTCATCATCTCCAGATGGAGCCCCACACCCAGGGCAGCCCCAGTGGCTCTGCTGTTGGAGGGACCAGGAGGAGGGGGGTGGGTCTCTGGCTTCACTGTGGGAGAGGATTCTGATGCTCCCATCTCCAGGTGCCCCCGTTCCCTGGGGTGTCATCTCTTGCAGTCATCAGTGTCGGTGTCTGGCAGCCCGGTGGCAGGCTGGGAGCTGGGCTGCACTGCCTGCACCCTCTCCTCCAGGCTGCTGCCTGGGAACACCACGTAGCGGGCGCTGACACGCTGGGGCTGCGGCTCCCGCAGGTTCTCCTTGCTGTGCCAGATGCCGTAGCCGAAGTAGACGAGCAGGCCTGCAGTGGGGACAGGGACAGCAGGGACTCCAGCATGCTGGCACTGTCATGGCTGGCATCACAGCGGAATGTGGCATAGATGTGGCTGGCAACCCGGCGGAACAACAAGCCAAAGCACCATGGGGGCTTAAATGAGCTGCTTGCAGAAGGAAAAGGGTCCTGCAGCATGTTAAGAGCAAGGGGAGCACCCTCAGTCCCTGGGAAAGGGAAGGACTTCCTAAGGAGCAGGGTTCTGGCCCAGGGCTTGAAGAAGGATCTGAACTTCAAAAGGGACAAGCTGTAACGCTCTGGGAAACAGAGAGGCTCAGGAGATGCTGAGAGACCTCGGCTTGCATCTCCAAAGGGGAACCTGAGGCAGAAAGGGGCAGGATACGCTTTATAGACCCATAGGTGGGGGAGAGGAGCTGCCAAAGCAGCTGGAGGGTGCCAAGACAAGCCCTGTTCCCCCTCCCCGGAGTAGCTGTGGGAGCACTCACCTAAGAGGAGCCAGATGGCGAAGCGGAGCCATGTCATGTAACTGAGCTTCAGCATCAGGTAGATGTTGAGGATGATGCTCAGTGCTGGGGACAGGGGTACCAGGGGGATCTGCAGGAGAAAAGGAGCTGGCGGGGGTGAGAACTGCAGGACCACATTCCCCATCTTTAAAATCAAAGGGACAAAAGACAGCACTGGCAAATGTGTGGGACAAAGGGACTTTCACCTTGGGATTTCTAAAAGTGGCAATTTTTTTTAAGGAAAAGGAACAATGGAGTCAGGAGCTGGGAGCCAGGCTGGCAGGGTGGGCACAGGCATAATCATGAGGACCAAACAAACTCCTGGCATGATCCTGAGCCAACGTGGTCCTTGCTGGAGGAGCTCGGGCAGGGGCATGGCAGGGAAGTGGTGTCACCACTGGTGTTATGAAGCTGCACTGACCACATCAGGGCTCAGGTGAGCTGAAAACAGGAGAGGGGCAACACAAGAGGCATCGAAGTGGTTTGGAGGCTGAAAATGAGCTCCATCACATAGCTGAAGGGCAGCCAAAGCAAGGAGCTGGGGCAGGAGAGGAGTGGAGGAGTTGTGGGGATGCAGAGAAGGGAGCCCAAGGTGGACAGGAGCGATCCCTGGGTCCCAGGGGATGGATCCCCATCCCATGGGATGGACACAGAACTGCTGGGGATGTCCCCTCCTGGGGACCAGTGGCCCCACAGAGTAACAGCAGAGGCACCAACACTCCCCACACCCAGCATCCACAAACACCCTCTTCCTCCTCCCCTCCCTCCTCCTCCTTCAGCAGTTGTGGTGCTTTCAACAAAGCGCTGTGCCTGGGAGCCCTGTGGGTCCATCAGAGCTGCTCCCACCTCCCCTCACCCCTGCGGAAGATTCCCTGCCAGGGCCTCAGGCATACCTGGAAGGTCTGGGTGCTGTGCTGTTGCTCGTGCACCCAGATGAGGAGGAGGCTGAGCAGGAAGCCCAGACTGAAGAGGACCAGTAGCAGGGAGTAGCTCCAGGTGGGCAGGTGGAGGTGGGTGTTGCCAAACACCAAGATGGAGCAGAGGCAGATGGCAGACACCATCAGGGTCACCACGGCCACCGTGACTACCTCACCTGGGTAGAAGTCGCTGAGGAACTCCAGGTAGGGCTCAAACGCTGCCTTCAGCTGTCCCGGCTCCCGCTGCTCTTTGCTCTTGTCTCTATCTACCAGCTGCAGTTTGTCGGAGAAGGACTCGTACTCCTTCAGCTCGCTGCCGGATGGGCCCTCACGGGGCTCGGGGTTGGGCCGGCTGCCAGCCACCGGCACGGGGACATCCCCCTTCTGCTGCTGGAATCGCAGGACAATGATGCTGGCAGCCACGAAGGTGTAGGCCAGCAGTGTGCCGATAGACAGGAACTGCACCAGGGCCTCCAGGTCAAAGACAAGGGCCAGCAGGGCCATGAGCAGCCCGAAGACCACGATGCCGACGACGGGCACCTGTGTGCGGGGGTGCACTCGGGAGAAGACCTGAAAGAAGAGCCCATCTTCGGCCATGGCATAGACGATGCGTGGCAGGGAGAAGAGGTTGCTCAACAGAACTGTGTTCATTGCTGAGGGACGGGCAGAAGAAGGGAGACCCCATCAGACCCAAACCCAAACTGGAGGCTGTTCCCAGCCCCCAAGGCGGGGGGGGTGGGCAGCTCCCTCCCACCGCTGCCTGTACTCACCACAAATGGAGCCAGCAGCCACCAGAAACCCTGCCCAGGCGTAGCCCCTCCTGTAGAAAGCATCAGCCAGGGCAGAGTTAGGGTCCAGCGTGTGCCAGGGCACCATCAGCGTCAGCACAACTGACACCAGGATGTAGGCGCCGGTGGCCAGCCCCAAGGAGAATGCGATGGCCCTGGGGACAGCCCTCTGAGGGTTCCTGGCCTCTTCGCTGGAGGCTGCAATGACGTCAAAGCCCACAAAGGCATAGAAGCAGGTGGCTGTGCCAGCCATGATGCCCGACAGCCCGTATGGGGCAAAGCCACCCTCCTGGGTGCTCCAGTTCTTGGGCTGTGCGAGGACAAAGCCCATAATGAGGATGAAGAGGATGACACCCATGCTGATGGCCGAGAAGACGTGGTTGAGCCAGGAGGACACTTTGGCCCCAAAGGAGATGAAGGCAGTGGCTACCAGCAGGATGGCAGCCGCCAGGAAGTCTGGATAGCGGGCCAGGAACGGCACCTGCCAGGCACCCACATGGGTCTCGGTGAAGTTCTTGATCTTGTGGTTAAAGATGGAGTCCAGATAGCCACTCCAGGCCCTGGCCACTGCGGCCCCCCCAATCATGTACTCCAGCAGCACATTCCAGCCAATGAGGAAAGCCCAGATTTCACCCACGGACACGTAGGTGAACATGTAGGCAGAGCCTGTCTTGGGCACCCGGGCTCCAAACTCAGCGTAGCAGAGAGCAGCCAGGAGAGAGGCAAAGCCGGCGATGATGAAGGAGACGATGACGGCGGGGCCAGCGATCTCCTTGGCCACGGTGCCTGTGAGGACATACAGCCCAGAGCCCACCATGCCCCCAATGCCCAGCAGCGTCAAGTCGATGGTGGAAAGGCATCTGTTGAAGGATGTCTCCATCATGTCGTCCTCCAGGGTCTTCACCCGGTTGAGTTTCTGGCAGAAGCGGGTCAGGTCAGTGGAGCGGGGCAGCCATCTCGCCATCCTGGAGGCAGCGGGCCCTGCCCTTGGCAGAGTGAGGGGTCCTCAGCTGTGAGACCCTGCCTGGAGACCTGGTAGAGGGGTGGGAAGGGGTGAGCATTCCCTTGGCAGTGAGGTGTCAGGTGCTGGGGACAGGGTGGAAAAGCCACCAGCACATTCCAGGTGTCCCTGGCTCCTCAGCCAGCATGGAGCTCAGCACAGAGTGTGTCCTCCTCCAGGGGTGGCACAGGACAGGGACATGTGCCTGTGTGCCAGGTGGCAGGCAAACCACAGCACTCCCAGGGCAGCATCTCCCCATTAAAGCCCAAACCAGTCTGCTCTGGCCCTGATGAAGGTTTCCTTGCTGCCTCCTCTCCACTTTATCCAACATCTACCTGAACTTCACCCTGCTGTGCCGGGACCCCACCACGGGGGCATGCAGCATCTCCCTGCTCCCAGGATCCTGCTGTTTCCCCAGAGAAAGCTCAGGCATGATGCAGAGGCTGCAGCAGAAGTCCAGAGCACCTTCTGCGAGGACATGGGAGTCCCCAGCCAGACCAAGGAACAGCCAGTGCCAGGCACCAGCCCTGCTGGCAGCTGCCACCGCGACAGTGGGAGGACACAGCTCTGGGGACCTTCAGGTGCCGCTTCCCAGCTGCTCCATTGGGTGATTGGTGACTATGGGGACACTCTCCCCTCCCAGCTGCCCTCTTTCCCGTGCCAGCAGCCTCACAACTACATAAACAACGTGTCCTGCTCGGAGGGCTGGTGCAGCCCCGCTGCAGGGTCCACCTCTCAGAAGCCAAAAGGTCCTGGAAAGGCCACCAGGAGATGATGGAAGGACAGGGCCAATGATGGCCCATGAGGACAAGGGGCACAATCCGTGCTGGCTGAGACCCCCATCCCTGCACACCCGGGTCCCCGCGACTGGAGGCGTTGGCAGTACTGGGGTCCCCAATCCCAACACACAGCAACAGGCGCAGCTGGGAGGATGCGGAGCTCGGCGCCCACCGGACCCGGAGCA
>VWZW01006601.1:96097-108630 GCA_013397115.1 Edolisoma coerulescens
CTGAGGGTTTTCAGCCTGGAGAAGGCTCCAGGAAGAGGTTAGAGCTCCTTCCCGAGCCTAAACGGGTTCCAAGAGAGCTGGAGAGGGACTTGGGACAAGGACCTGGAGTGACAAGGGAGAATGGCTTCCCACTGCCAGAGGGAAGATATGAGGTAACCCTCATATGGGATATTGGGAAGAAATTCTTCGCTGTGAGGGTGGGGAGGCCCTGGCACAGGTTGCCCAGAGAAGCTGTGGCTGCTCCATGATCCCTGGAAGTGTCCAAGGCCAGGTTGGACACGGTTTGCAGCACCCAGGGATAGTGGAAGGTGTTCCTGCTCATGAGCTTCTAATCCAAGGTCCCTTCAACCCGAACTACTCTGTGATTCTATGATGGAGCAGTTATCCCAAATCCCATCCACTGGATGCAGTTCTGGGTGGAGCAAAGGGCTGAGACCCTGCTCCTCTGCCTCTACTCACTCTGCTCTGGAGCTGCTGCCTGAAGGACAGGCACCTCCTCTGTGCTCAGGTATTTGTCATGGAGAAACTGAGCTGTGGGGAAAGCTGCTGGAGGGGGAGCTTCTGAACAGGCCCCTCCAGCTCACAGTCCTCCTGCCTGGCCAGGGCCTGGGCAAGAGCACAGAACCTTAGCAAAAGCCTGCGGTGCTTACACCTGGCTCTGCAGGACAGTGAAGGGGAATCACCTCTGTCCATCTCTAAGTCAAAAGGTGTTTCTTTTCCAGAAGTGCTTCACCTCCTCTTGAATCAACACAAACCTTCTGACTCTCCAGCCCCCTGGGGCAGGAGTTTCCCAAGCAGTCATCTGTCCCACCCAAACCTACCTGTTACAGGTGCCCTGCAATGCTCCTGCTCCTTTATTTCTAGAGACTGGAGTCCCTCTCCACATCATTCATAGTTTTATCTCCACCCTGCCCCCTGTGGTGCCCTTTGTCAAAGATTAAGGAGTCCAGCTCAGCTGCAAGATATTCCAGATCCCTGGTGTCCCTGGGGCCTTTGCAGAGCTTGTTCCAGCCCTACCGTGCCTTTGTCAGGATGAAGGGATTTGCATTTAGGTGCTTCATGGCAGCAACGTGTTTTTCATTTTCTTCTCTGATCCTCTTCTCATGACTCATCTAATTTTCTGATGGCACCGGAGCACTTAAGCTGACATTTTCATAGAGCCACCAGTCATCACCCCAAATGTCACCCACAAGTTGCACCCACAACTCAGAGCCCACTGTGCAACATTGAGGGCTTCCACCTGAACACATTCACCTTTATCCACACTGAATCGACCTCCTTATGTGGAGGGGACCTTGCTCTCCTCCTCAGCAGCACAAAATATAGGAAAAGGAAGGAGAAAACAGGACTTGTCCCTTCCTGCCACTCATCACTCGCATTCCACCAGCTCCTGGGAGAACATGGGGCTGGCATGGAGCCATAGCTCCCATGTCAGCCACCTTGTACCTGAACAGGGAACTTGATCCTCAGGTTGCATCCCCTCTCCCTGTCACTTCTGGCACACATGGAGCTCTGGGCAGGCACTTTCGGTCCAGCTCTGTGGATGGCTGAAGCCAAACATGTTCCTGGGACACCAGTTGAGAGTTCAGGGGCTGCACAGGTCATTGAACCAAGGATCTGAGACAGCCAAAGCCCAGCAGAACTTCCAGCCCCTTTGGGTCACTCTCACCAGGTCTGCCCCGTGTTACTGGCAGTACCACAGCTGCAGTGGCTGGGGCACAGCAATGCTGTGGGATGGTGTCACCCTCTGGTGACACAATGACACTTGCTTGGAAAAATACCAGTATATTCCACGTTCTACCATCCAGTTTCAGAGGGCTGAGCAGGTGTTCCTCTGCTGAAATCCTGCTGACCTGATCACAAGCCATCTCAGGGGCTTTGCTCCTTTAAGATAACCTTTCCCACCAGCTACCCATGTCTGATCCCCTGCAGCTCTCCACCCTGGCCTTTCTGAAACCCAATCTGACAACAGGCATGGAAAATTTCAGCTTGGATCTGATCAGCTGCCTGGCAGAGCCATCTGCAAACAGATGGTGGAAGCAGGAAGCCCAAGAGCTGCTGTTGTCATGGCAGTGCCAGAACAGCCCCCATGATCCCTGGCACCGGCTCTCCTTGGACAGCAGCAATTCTGGATCACAGGGGGCTCTGGGCCAAGGGGGGCTCCATTCCTCGCCCCACAGGGCAGCACAGTGAGGCTGAACCCACTGGCAGTAACCTCGATCCCAGCTCCTCCAGCCACACCCTCACTCTGCTGCCGCTCCAGCCATTCCAGAGCTCTTGTGTAGAGGAGAGAGGAGCTTCTGGGAGGCAGTGTGACTCCCAGCATCTGGGCATCCTTTCCTGCCATAGAACCCATTGTTCACCCTTGCCTTCTTCATCCTCACCTTGGGAAGCAATTTCCTTGCCAATAGCTCCGGTCACAAACCTTAACACAGATGCTGATTTCACCCAGTCTGCACCAGTGGCTACCCTGTGTCCTCCCAGGAGGATGAAGGTGTCTCCAGAGGGGAATGTTGCCCACCTTGCCCATCACCATTTCTCAGCAGCATAGCACAGAGCTCCCACTTGAGGGTTCTGTGGCAACACAGTTCCAGGAGGTCTCTGGGGACCCTGCAGTGGTGCAGGTCCCACACCAGCCCGCCTTCCAGACAGGGATTTTCATCCAGGGGGTGAAGACCCCACACAAGCAGTAGGTCTTGTCTCCAGCTGCTGAACCACAGCAGCATCACTGCCATGGGGAGGGAACACCCACACATGATGGAAATGGGAGAGAGCCTCAGCCCTGAATTTCCAAAAGCCTCATTGGTCCTTGTAGCTCTGATCTTGTGTTTGTCTCCTCCAGCACCAGCTCTCCCCACCATAAGGCCACCCACAAGTTCTTCCAACACCTTGAAAGGTCTCAGAAACACTCCAGGTTCCTCCCCAGCTTCCATCTAACGCACCACAAGCCCCACACTCATCAACTGAGGACAGGACAAACACAACTGGCATTCAGAAAGCTGCAGCCTCAGAAGGGAGGGCAGTGTTTTATTTCTCGTAATTTGGAAACTGGTTTGAAAGAACAAAGCAAAAGCTCTGCTTTCTGAGTCAGTGGGAACACTGCAAACACCAGTCCAGTAACTCTGGGCTGAGGCCTGAAATCCTCCTTTAATATAGATAATGCTGACCAGCATACAGATAAACTAATATAGCTAATGCTGGTACCAGCCTGGAGGAGACTCTGGGAAGGGTCTGCCTGTCTAAGAGGTTATTTCTGCCTCAACAACACACAGAAGCATCCTTGGAATTTCCCCCCTCCCCCCAGTTATACATCTAAACACACAGCAGGGCTCAGCGTGCTGCCCCAGTGCTCAGCCCAGCCTTGGCTCAGTGATGGCCTCAGCGTCGCTGCAGGACATTCCTGGCAGGTGACGGTGCTCCATCAGCTCCCAGCTGAGCCACATGCAGCTGACACTGCTCCGCGGACCAGAGAGCCATCCCCAGGCTCCCAAGCACCCCCTGTGCTGGGCTCTGCCTGCCCCAGCTCTAATCTAAGTGCCTCAGCAATTTCTTCTACTCCTGTAGCCTCTTCTTGACACAATACAAAGCAAATGCATGGACAGTCTGTTACTTAGAGGGAAGTCTGAGAAAAAACTCTGGGAAGTGAACAGCAGATTTGCTCTTTCAGGAAAAAGTCTTCTCAGCCTCAGCTTCCTTCTGCTGCAGCTTCCGAATCAGCTCCAGCAAATTCATCTGTAGAGTCAGCTCCTGCAAAGGGAGAGAGATGTTTGTGCAAGGAGATGATCCCATTCCCTGCTGCAGGAAGCAGGAAGGATTGGCCTGTACCACCTCCTCAAGAGCTACTTGTTCTTAGGGAATTAAAAAAAAAAAATCAACCAGGCAACTTAAAAACCAAAGGTTTCATCTTGTTTAAGTGTTTCTCTAAAACACAGAGCAGTAATATCTTAGCAGACCCGCTGCAAACTGTGGCTGTCTTAGGAATTGAGGATTCCAGCGCTTGAGGATTCCTTAAGGATCGAGAGAGGCTCTGTCTTCTTGACCATAAATGTGGTAGGGGCTATGAGGGCTGGCCAGTTCTGCAGGCTGAGGAGAGGAAGCAGCCCCAGAGGAGGTTCTCCAGGCCCCTCCCCACATCCCCCACAGCATCTCCACTTCCTGACCCCTTACCAGCACAGAAAGGCAGGAAGAGGAGGGATCGCTTTGGGAGCCCTCTAAGTGGGATCCAAGGCAGGTGCAACACATGGCTGTGCTGGTGCACCGAATTCCCTGCAGGCATTTCATTCCCCATTCCTGGAAAACTCCCTTTTCCAGGACCACAATTAAGTGGAGACACCAACATCAGCTCATGGTTCCTTTGCCATCTGCTCGTTCTTTAGTTATGTCTAGCTCAGAGACAACATGGTGGAGCCACTAATTTGCAAGTATAGGTTTGTGACTCAGCCCTGGAGACACGGAGCTATGGAAATAAAAATCTATTTTTGTAAAAATATATCCCCTGCACAAGGAGGCATTTCATACAGACTGGGGGGAAACACATCAGCTGATGGAAACCGCGTGAACAGATTCCAGCAGGGATTTCTTGATGGCACTCACAGGCACAAGCCAAGATCCGGGTTGGGCTTGGCACCTATC
The DNA here is from genome assembly GCA_013397115.1 of Edolisoma coerulescens. NCBI lineage: Eukaryota > Metazoa > Chordata > Aves > Passeriformes > Campephagidae > Edolisoma > Edolisoma coerulescens. The sequence goes on from VWZW01006601.1 coordinate 100,730, forward strand.
CTAAAGGCAAACATACACAAATCCAGCAAACAGGAACCCTGATAAGGGTTATTACTTACAAAAATAACATAAAGGGCAGGGCAGGAGGGAGAGAAAGAGCTCCCTGCATTATACAGCCGAGTAATAGCAGCACTGAAAAAATGAGAGGCTTGTTCAAGGCTCCACTTTGGAATCGTGTGGGTGGGTGTTAGAAAATGCGTTTAGCTTCATTTAAGCCGTCTTTTCTCAGCAGTAGGTCTTTATCAAAGTGACATTTAATCAGCTGAAAAAACAAAGTTAAGAACAGCCTGTCTCTGTGTTCCCTGCAAACTTGTATGGCTTTAGAACAGGACTTGGGAATTTTGAGTTTTTTCGTTCCTGCGGTGGCATGAGGACAACGTGGACAAACCCAGGCAACTCCTCAGATGTTTTGAGAGCAAATGCACTGGGGAAACTGGGAACAATTCTTTAATCACAGCCTGAGATCATCAGCTCCAGCAAGTCACATGCAAGAATGAACAAGGTGCCTAATAAACAGTCTTGAAGGCAGTTTTGACAGCTAAGCTGGATACAAAAGCAGTAAATTAATTATTTTAGTGCTTTTCAGACCCACTTGAGAGTCACAGGACTGCAGGCTGTTGGCACAGTGTTTCTTCCCTCCACAATGGAAAAAAATACTGCAGGAAGTTGGGAATGCTGCCAAGTGGTACCTGGGTTTCTGCTCTTTTGTTATGAACTGAGTACAAGGTCTGCCCAGCGCACACCACCCACTAGCAGGGAGGCAAAGGACGGATTGTTCTGTCTGTCACAGCCATCCCCAATTTATCTACAGCGAGATTTTTTTAAAAATTAAAGGTATTAACCCAAGAGTACTGTCAAACAATCATGGAATGGTTTGAGTTGGAAAGGGTTTTTAAAGGTCATCCATTCCCACTCCCTGCCATGGGCAGGGACACTTTCCACTAGACCAGGTTGCTCCAAGCCCTGTCCAACCTGGTCTTGGACACTTCCAGGGATCCAGGGGCAGCCACAGCTTCTGTGGGCAACCTGTGTCAGTGTCTCACCACCCTTCCAGAGAAGAGTTTATTCCCAATATCCCACCTAACCCTGCCCTCTGGAAGTGGGAAGCCACTCCCCCTTGTCCTGTCACTCCAAGCTCTTGTCAAAATACCTCGCCTGCCGTGCCCGAACACCAACCTGAGGGTTGGTGGTGATGTAGAAGCCAGACACCCCAGCCTTCTCCAGGGTGCTCTGCTGGTCAATTACTTTTTGGTCCAATTCCAAGACTATCTTCTCATCCATCATTCGCTGTTCCTCTCGGATCTGTTGCTCCATAGCCTGGAAAACAGAACAGTCAATGGGAAAGTGAAATATCTGCCTTCTTCCTGGCTTTTTCTCATCTCTATGACTTTTACTGGAACCCAAGAGCTACCAGGCCCTGAATCTCTCCTGATGAGTCCAAGGATAGCAGTGGGCAACCAGCACAGCCCCAGCTCTTAACACCTCCACCTGCAAAGCTACCACTCAAGAAAATGCAGGGAAGTCATGGGAACAGCCTGCTCTCCGAGTGTTTGGAGGCCAGGAAAGACCATGAGGAACTGATCAGTGTCCGAATCACTTTCCCTGGTGAGTCACCGCCTGAGCTATGGCTGAGCTCAGCCCAAGAACTACGTGCCCCTCTCAGCTGAGGCTGAAGGAAGCCTTGGAAGAAGCTCTTTTAAGATGCCTCCCTGGACACTAATATGGAACTGGAGCTGTAAATCCCACACAGATCCTATTTATTTGTGAAAGGATCTGAATGCTGGGGCTCTATTTTTGACAGACTGACAACATTATGGAAGAAGGACTTTGCCAGAATAGCCCCAGCCAGGAGGACATGGCCACTCCTGCCTCACCAGCATCTGCCCAAACTTCAGCAGACAGTCTCTGTGCTGCCTCCGGAGAAGAAATGGAGCCCAGCAAACGTATGGGTGCCAAAGGCATGCTGGAAATCAGGAGTGGAAGCAGAGAGGAGGATTGTAGGGGACAAGCAGAGCACAACTCAGGTAAAGAGCCCCATGTGTGCAGAGGTGATACACCTTCACCAGGCTGCACTGAGCAGCAGACTTCCTTTGCAAGCCACAGGGAACACCAGGAATCATCAATTCCCATCAAAACACAATGACAGGCTCATTTTTCTAGGGTGGGCAGCAGGGTGAGGGGGTGAATTCTGCCCCTCTGCTCTGCTCAGGTGAGACCCCACCTGCAGAGCTGCCTCCAGCTCTGAGGGCTCAGAACAGGAAGGATGTGGAGCTGCTGGAGCCAGTCCAGAGGAGACCACGGAGATGCTCCAAGGGCCGAAGCCGCTGTGTGACCTTAGAGCCTCTTCCAGTGCCTAAAGGGGCTCCAAGAGAGCTGGAGAGGGACCTGGGACAAGGGATAGAGTGACAGGACAAGGGGGAATGGCTTCAAATGGAGAGGGCAGGATTAGATTAGATGTTAAGAGGGAATTCTTCCCTGTGAGGATGGTGGCACACTGACAAAGGTTGCCCAGAGAAGGTGTGGCTGTCCCATCCTTGGAAGTATCCAAGGCCAGGCTGGACGGGGCTTGGAGCAACCTGGTCTAGTGGCAGGTGTCCCCACCTATGGCAGGATGTGGGACTGGATGAATTTTAAGGTCCCTTCCAACCCAAACCATTCCATGATTCTGTGCTTCTCCTGCAAGAAATAAGAAACAAATAAGCTATTAGAGAGCATCCAAAGGAGGGCAACAAACATGGGCTTTGAGGGGAAGCCATATGAGGAACAGCTGAGGACACCTGGTCTGTTCAGCTGGAGAAGAGGAGACTGAGGAGAGACTCACTGAAATTACAACTTCCTTGAAAGGGGAAGAGGAGGGGCAGACACTGATCTGTTCTCTGTGGTGATCAATGACAGGACCTGTGGGATTGGCTTGAAGTTGTGTCAGGGAGGGTTAGGCTGGATATCAGGGAAAGGTTCTTCCCCCAGAGGGGGCTGGGCACTGCCCAGGCTCCCCAGGGAATGGGCACGGCCCCGAGGCTGCCAGAGCTCCAGGAGCGTTTGGACAGCGCTGCCAGGGATGCCCAGGGTGGGGTTGTTGGGGTGTCTGGACAGGGCCAGGAGTTGGACCGGATGGTCCTTGTAGGTTTCTTCCAACTCAGCTTATTCTGTGAAAAGCCACAAGTTTCAGTATTTCATTCGTGCAATGCTGTCCCTTTGTAACAGAGAACACAGGCACATGTTCAGCTGGAAACATCCACGTGGTTAAACTATCCCTGCTGCACAGAAAGGTAGAAGTCACAAACTCCAGGATTTCCTACAGCAGTGGCTGGTGGTTAAAAAGGCCTTGGAGGGGAGCTGCATGCCTCCACCCTGCCACAATTCCTGGTGAAAATTCAGAATTTGTGTGACAGACCTCTTGGCCACAAACAGTCTGGAGAACGGCTGAGGTGTGTCTGCAGCAAGGGTATCCGTGGCTCTCTGCAAAAGGTGTGACCAAACAAAGAACAGTTATCACTCACATGGGGCAGGAGCTACCTCTTGGAACCTCTCCTGGATGTAGAGCCCACAATTAGCATGTGAGAAACCCTCACAGAACCACCTGCAATTAAGGAGGATGCAGAACTTGGATCCACTAGAAGACGACCATACAAAAGCTGCTCCAAAGAAAACACTCAGGGTAGGATCTCACGGCAACAAATGGGAAGAAACTCAAGACAACTCCAGCCCCAAGAGAAGGCAAGGCAGAGGGATGACTGCTCCTTCACCATGGGATGCTGAGGAATGAACCTAAGCAAGCTCTATCCTCATACTTTCTTCAGTCCACAGGTTCATGCCCTTTGTGGAAGATACAACAGATTAAAATCCTTAATTCCCCAGACTTTCCTTCCTCCCACCCACCTCAGTGTGCCATTGTCTCCTTCACTTACTGTGCTGGAGGAATTACTTTCTTTGGGCTTGAAAAAAACCCCAAAATTTAAGTGACTCACAATGTTGGCATCTAATTCTGGGTCAGATAAAAGTGCCGTATCTTGGACAGATCTGAGGCTTAAACACAGGTTTTGCTTCAGCCCTGGTGGCCACTGACCCTGCATGATAGGCTAAGCTTTTCTAAATGCCATAGGTTCCACTGAGAAGCCAAATATGCAAAACCTACACCTTGTATTACCTGTCCTGGGAGCCCAATCCCAAGCTGTCTCGTGGGAGCTGGTCACGGAAACCTTTAACCACAAAGGGCAGCTCCAATTAGACACATATCAGATATAACAGAGATGATCAATCTGTTCCCAAAATGCTCTACAGCAGAATTGTCAGAGGATAAAGAAGGGAAGAAGTGACTCTATTAACAGCTGGGAGAGGAAAACAGAAGAAAGGCAGAGGGCAGGTAGGAGGAAGTGGGAGGAAGTTGGACAGCATGTAAGTCAAAGAGAAGTGAGACATATTTGGGCAATTTAATGAAATATTGGAAGCTTTTAAAACAGGCAGTAGAGATTACTGCTCCAAGTCTAAGCTACTCAGAGACAGAAGTAACAGGGACAGGTACCAGAGGTCCAGCCTGGCTTTAGTCACCTTGACAGGAAATGAGGAATGTGGAAACACCAAAGGATCCAACAGCGAGCACTGACATGGTGCTTGTCATGGGCCAAGGCAGGAAACAGTTCTCATTCGCCTAATGTGGACCAAAGCAACTTCCCCCCACATTTCAAATCCACTGATTAACATAATCGGCTACTTGTCATTTTCTTACATTACAAAACTGCCTCTATCCATCATCAAGAGGTGACAGAAAAGTCCTTTGGGACTGAATCTTTTTGAAATGCCTTGGGATGCTCTCAGAAACTATAATTATGAAACTCTAGGTGTTTCTTTCTTATTAGTGCTACTCAGTAAAATGTGATTCTTTTGAGTATTGTCTACTTTTGACTTGTTACAATATCATGGCAGATCTCAGGTGCCTTCTGTATGTCTTCTATCACTTGCTTCCTATCCTATACAGGCTTCAACCCACCAGATAATGATGGATCATTAAAGTACTGTGGAGAGCACTGCCTTTGGAGCAGGCTCCTGAGCTTCCACAACTCACAGATCACACCTGGGATGGCAAGAGCCTGTGCCCCTACCTTTGGGGGGACAAAAGGCAGAGCAAGAGGAGGAGGCCTCTAGATTGGGGTGGGGAACCTGGGTCTGTGCTAGCAAGGCCAGCCAGGACAGCTGGTGTCTCCCGAGGCTGCAGGGCAGGAAGAGCCAAACCCTCTGGAGATGCTGCAGTGCTCCTGCAGCAACGGGGCTGTGAGAGCCCAGGGAAGGAACACAGCTCTGCACCGGACCCCCCCCTCACCTCCAGCCCAGCTAGCTCACCTCCATCTCACGCTGCTGGGCTGCACGGAGCAGTGGCAGGTTGTGGGGCCTGCAGCACTGCTGGGCCTCCTTGTGCCGGTGGAACAGCTCCTGCTTCAGCCCTGCCATGGGCACAGGGGGCTCAGGAGGGCACGTTGCTGCCAGGTGCTCCCAGTGCCACCCCTCCCTCCCCCCCAGTGCCCTCCCCACAACCTGCAGCGTCACTCCCCATAGCTCCTTTATGCCCTCACAACCCCCCCCCAGGGCTCCCCAAACCTGCCTTTCCAGTGCCACCCACCCCCACAGCACCNCAGCTGGAAACATCCACGTGGTTAAACTATCCCTGCTGCACAGAAAGGTAGAAGTCACAAACTCCAGGATTTCCTACAGCAGTGGCTGGTGGTTAAAAAGGCCTTGGAGGGGAGCTGCATGCCTCCACCCTGCCACAATTCCTGGTGAAAATTCAGAATTTGTGTGACAGACCTCTTGGCCACAAACAGTCTGGAGAACGGCTGAGGTGTGTCTGCAGCAAGGGTATCCGTGGCTCTCTGCAAAAGGTGTGACCAAACAAAGAACAGTTATCACTCACATGGGGCAGGAGCTACCTCTTGGAACCTCTCCTGGATGTAGAGCCCACAATTAGCATGTGAGAAACCCTCACAGAACCACCTGCAATTAAGGAGGATGCAGAACTTGGATCCACTAGAAGACGACCATACAAAAGCTGCTCCAAAGAAAACACTCAGGGTAGGATCTCACGGCAACAAATGGGAAGAAACTCAAGACAACTCCAGCCCCAAGAGAAGGCAAGGCAGAGGGATGACTGCTCCTTCACCATGGGATGCTGAGGAATGAACCTAAGCAAGCTCTATCCTCATACTTTCTTCAGTCCACAGGTTCATGCCCTTTGTGGAAGATACAACAGATTAAAATCCTTAATTCCCCAGACTTTCCTTCCTCCCACCCACCTCAGTGTGCCATTGTCTCCTTCACTTACTGTGCTGGAGGAATTACTTTCTTTGGGCTTGAAAAAAACCCCAAAATTTAAGTGACTCACAATGTTTAGTGTTGGCATCTAATTCTGGGTCAGATAAAAGTGCCGTATCTTGGACAGATCTGAGGCTTAAACACAGGTTTTGCTTCAGCCCTGGTGGCCACTGACCCTGCATGATAGGCTAAGCTTTTCTAAATGCCATAGGTTCCACTGAGAAGCCAAATATGCAAAACCTACACCTTGTATTACCTGTCCTGGGAGCCCAATCCCAAGCTGTCTCGTGGGAGCTGGTCACGGAAACCTTTAACCACAAAGGGCAGCTCCAATTAGACACATATCAGATATAACAGAGATGATCAATCTGTTCCCAAAATGCTCTACAGCAGAATTGTCAGAGGATAAAGAAGGGAAGAAGTGACTCTATTAACAGCTGGGAGAGGAAAACAGAAGAAAGGCAGAGGGCAGGTAGGAGGAAGTGGGAGGAAGTTGGACAGCATGTAAGTCAAAGAGAAGTGAGACATATTTGGGCAATTTAATGAAATATTGGAAGCTTTTAAAACAGGCAGTAGAGATTACTGCTCCAAGTCTAAGCTACTCAGAGACAGAAGTAACAGGGACAGGTACCAGAGGTCCAGCCTGGCTTTAGTCACCTTGACAGGAAATGAGGAATGTGGAAACACCAAAGGATCCAACAGCGAGCACTGACATGGTGCTTGTCATGGGCCAAGGCAGGAAACAGTTCTCATTCGCCTAATGTGGACCAAAGCAACTTCCCCCCACATTTCAAATCCACTGATTAACATAATCGGCTACTTGTCATTTTCTTACATTACAAAACTGCCTCTATCCATCATCAAGAGGTGACAGAAAAGTCCTTTGGGACTGAATCTTTTTGAAATGCCTTGGGATGCTCTCAGAAACTATAATTATGAAACTCTAGGTGTTTCTTTCTTATTAGTGCTACTCAGTAAAATGTGATTCTTTTGAGTATTGTCTACTTTTGACTTGTTACAATATCATGGCAGATCTCAGGTGCCTTCTGTATGTCTTCTATCACTTGCTTCCTATCCTATACAGGCTTCAACCCACCAGATAATGATGGATCATTAAAGTACTGTGGAGAGCACTGCCTTTGGAGCAGGCTCCTGAGCTTCCACAACTCACAGATCACACCTGGGATGGCAAGAGCCTGTGCCCCTACCTTTGGGGGGACAAAAGGCAGAGCAAGAGGAGGAGGCCTCTAGATTGGGGTGGGGAACCTGGGTCTGTGCTAGCAAGGCCAGCCAGGACAGCTGGTGTCTCCCGAGGCTGCAGGGCAGGAAGAGCCAAACCCTCTGGAGATGCTGCAGTGCTCCTGCAGCAACGGGGCTGTGAGAGCCCAGGGAAGGAACACAGCTCTGCACCGGACCCCCCCCTCACCTCCAGCCCAGCTAGCTCACCTCCATCTCACGCTGCTGGGCTGCACGGAGCAGTGGCAGGTTGTGGGGCCTGCAGCACTGCTGGGCCTCCTTGTGCCGGTGGAACAGCTCCTGCTTCAGCCCTGCCATGGGCACAGGGGGCTCAGGAGGGCACGTTGCTGCCAGGTGCTCCC
>VWZW01006601.1:118386-155329 GCA_013397115.1 Edolisoma coerulescens
GCCTGTGGCCGAGAAGGCGTCACCGGGTTCCTGCTTCTCTTTGTTGTTACTGCCACAGTTATTGTTGTTTGTTTGCCTTGTTATACATATATATATATATTAGTAAAGAACTGTTATTGCTATTTCTCAGATCTTTGCCTGAAAGTCTCTTAATTACAAAATTATAATAATTCGGAGGGAAGGGGGTTTCATTTTCCATTCCAAGGGAGGCTCCTGCCTTCCTTAGCAGACACATATCTTTCAAACCAAGACACACAGGTAGACACACCTGAAGGAGGTATCCAGATGTGATCTCCTAGTTCAAGAGGGATGTGAAGAAATTGGAGAGGCCTGGACAAGGGATAGCAACATGCTCATGGAGCTGGCAGACATCGCACCAGGAGGAGGGGGCAGGGCTGGGCTGGCGGAAGGGTTCTGAGAACAGCCAATGACTAAGGTCATAGAATCACAGCTGGAAGGGACCCACAAGGACCATCCAGTCCAACTCCTGGCCCTGCACAGACACCCCAACAGTCCCACCCTGGGCATCCCTGGGAGCGGTGTCCAAACACTTCTGGAGCTCTGGCAGCCTCGGGGCTGTGCCCATTCCCTGGGGAGCCTGGGCAGTGCCCAGCACCCTCTGGGGGAAGAACCTTTCCCTGTTACTCAGCTTAAATCTCCCCTAACACAGCTTCATGATGAAGTTGAACCCTTTTTGGTGGTGCTGGATGATGCGATGGGGTAAAACAGTCACCAGCTGAAGCCTGGAAGATTCAGGTTGAAGCTTGCAATAAAATTCCTCCCCAGGAGAGTGGCCCTGGAACAGTCAAAGGGAGCTGGGGCATCTCCACCCTTGGAGAATCCCAAGACTTAGCCTGATATTGCCATGGCCACCCTAACGTGATGGTTGGGCTGGAGCCTCTGGTGACCTGCCTGCCTGTCTGTGATGTGGGACTTTTGCATTTATCCATAGGCTGCTCACTTGCAGGCATTTCTCTGGCTGTCTGGGACTGAGATCGGAGCCCATGGACGGGCTTATTGCCTGGGTGATCGTCTGCTGTCCCAGGATAGCCTGGGGACCAACGGAAAGCTTACAGTACCGAACTTTCCTGAGGCACCAGCCCCAGCTTTGCTGCCTGCATGAGCAAGGAAGTGCCCCAAGAGGAGGCTGGGGCAATTCACAAATTCACCTTGCTGGGTCACCATCATGAGCATCATGGGTGGCTCCCCTAAGTGCCCTTCAGCACTGACACGAAGAGATGTGTATAAGGACCTTGTGATGTCTGTGAGAAACCTTTCCTCTTAAATTGTGTTTAGTTTTGCACTTTTATTGCCTGGATTCAACTCCTTTCCTTCTCTTTCCTAACCTACGAGTAGTTATTAATCTGAGTGTCTTGGAAGCCTCTTCAGTTCGTCCAACAATGGCATCTGTGGTGGAGAGAGAGGGGCTTGGATGCCATCCCAGGTCTCATAGATTCAGTGTCCCCATTTTTCTATTGATTTTCTCTGTTTTGTATCTGATGACATTGAGCTGATTCATCCACTGCTTTTCCTGCACTGTGTGATGTCCCAGGACTAGTTTCAGCCATTGTCTTTCATCTTCCCAAACAAAACCTGAAGGAAAGGGGAGGGAGAATGAAGAAACTCTGAAAGGTGACAGAAGCCTGTGAAGCAACACTGTGATGTCATTCTTCAGCTTTGTGTTATGTGATGATGCTTCTCCAGCCAGTGTCAGGCACTGTGCTGGCTCCATCTCCACAATGCTGAGCCATGCCCAGGTGAGGGCCGGAGCCCCATCCCCTCCTGAGTGCTGTGCTGGGCTGGTTGCAGTCCTGGTTGCATGTGGTCTCATCCCATTCTGGCGTTCACCAGCTGCCTCCATCACCTCTGAGATTGCTGTGGTTGACCTTTTGGCCTGATGGTCTTCTGGGCCATCATCCCCCACTGTGGGCACAGCTCAGGATGGCCCAGTGGTGGGCACCAATGCTCCCGGCTCCCCTGGGAGCAGACAGCCCCAATTCTAATGGCAGGGAGAGTCCTGCTTGGGCAGAAGCTGTGTGGAGACCCCAAAGGGTGCCAGGGTTGGCAGCCCCTGGGCAAGAGGTTACAAAGTTGGGCTCAGAGCCCTGTACCCCCATGCCCCCCCACATTTGTGTCCCAGCACCCTGAGCACCCGAGGGGTGGGCTCTCTTTGCTTAGTGGCCAGAGCTCTCTTGAACCTTACGGTCTGACCCAGGCTACACTGAGGAGTGTCTGACCATGGGACCAGTCAGCCATTGGGACAATGCTGGATACTGGGGGAAGAGGAGCTTCTCATCTTGTCCTCAGGGCTAATCTCTGATGCCAGGTGAGCACATGTAGCAGCAGCCCCAGTGGGGACCTCCTTCCCACCCTGTCTGCTGCTTGTTACCACCTGCCTATACTGCTGCAAGGTCACCCATCTCCCCACTGCATCCCACTCAGGACCAGGTAGTGCCCAAGCAAGACTAGGCATGTTGCCTGCCCATGGGAAGGCTGGGGGAGGGAGAGATGGCACCCAGCTATGGAAGAAATACATTTTTATTAGGAAAGCGCTCTGCAGAGGTGCCAGGCTCTCTCATATCAAATTAATCCCTCCAACTCCACTGGATGGGATGCAGGAGCCCGAAGGGCGTCCAGCTCCATCCATAAATAGTGCTTCCTCCCGGCCAGGAGCAGCGCCGGGGCAGAGGGGAGGGAGGGTGGCATCGGTCGAAACCAGCTCGACCCCACTCCGGTGTGCACCGGCAGTGGAGAGCTGTGCCTGGAGAGCGCCGGGGCGGGGAGCTGCTGCCAGCGATGGATGTGGGGCACATCTCTGGCACTGCCCTGGGCGCTGAGCAGCAGCTCCTTCCCTCTCCCATGCTCCGCAACCCTGACAGACTGGAGTGGGGCGCGGGAAGCGAGCGGCTCGGTTACTGCAGAATATACCGTGGGCACGTCTAGTACAACAAGCGCTGCTTATGCGGTCGATAATACTGCTACAAAAAAAAAGGGGAGGGGGGAATACACCACACACGGAGCCCCCCGGGATGGCAGCCGGGCCGGCTCCTTGCGGTCCCGCCCTGCATGGAGAGGGAGGGCGGGCGAACTGAGACCCGGGCAGGGAGCAGGAGTAGGGCACAGATGGAGGGACCAGGTCCTAGGGCAGGGGGTACTAAGGCAAAAAGGGGGATGAGTGAGGTGGAGGGGGATAAAGGGAGGCTCAAGGCTCTTCCAGTGCCCCCAGCCCAGTCCAGGCTCCCACGTTTGCTGGTTGTACTGGCAAATGTCCTTCTTCCCGGGGTGCGGCCGGTGCGGGGCCAGTGCCCGGTTCCTGGTCACTGCACTGCCTGAGCAGGCACAGCAGCTGCCCTGGGCGGCTCTAGGCTCGCTTCCCGGCTCTTCTTCCTGGGAGGCTTCTTAATGGGAGTTTTCTTGGCTGCCTGCTCAGTAGGGAGAGCCTGATCCTGACCGCTGCCGGCACTTGGCTTCTCCACCCACTTGGGCTCCCCAGCTGCCGTCTCGGCCACCCCAGGGATCAGTTTTTGCAGATGGGGAGAGGTGGGCAGCAAGAGTTTGCTGGTCTTCTGGCCGCCGGCGGCCGCCGAGCGCTTGGCTTTCTGTGGAGGGGTGGGCTTCTCCCGCTGGGCACCGACCCCATTCGCCCGGATGCCTCCGTCCCCCTTGTTGAGGCTCTGAGTCTTTTCCTTCAGCTGGGCTGCCAGCTCGGAGGCCAGCTGGGGATGCAGCGGCTCGGAGCGGGGCTTGCTGGTGCCGGGGCTGCGAGGAGCATCCCTGGTGTCCCCGGCCCGCCGTTCCGGCTGGAAGGCACCCATCTTTCGAAAGGCATTCTGCACTGCCCCGTTGATGCTCTCCATCGGCTCCGAGCCGGCTTTGTTCCTCTGCTTGGGTTTGGAGGGTGACTGGGGCTCTCCGGCAAGACTGGATTTGCCCTCGGGGACGCCGGGCTCCTTTGGTTGCTTCGGCGCTTTCTCTTTGCCCCGGGCGCCGCCCTTCTCCTCCGCTCTGCCCTGCACATTGGCTGATGTCTCACTAGGGCTCCTCTTCCTCTTGGCCAAGCCCTGGCCTTGCTCGGGGCTGCTGGACCGGGCAGCCGCTTGCTCTGGGGACTGGCTGGGTGCCGGCAGCGAATTGGACTGGCCAGAGTTGTACCTGCCGTGGATCCAGGAGACTTTGGGCTTCGTGGCCGGGTCTGGAGGACGGGGCTTGGTCCTTTCCGGTGATGGCGGCTTCCCGGGGCTGCGGGGCTCTGCAGTGGCATCCTCCTCCTCCTTGGACTGCTTGGAGAGGCGGGCGACCCGAGCGTAGAGGACGGCGCCGGCCGAGCCCGAGCCGCCGGAGGAGCGTTCGCTGTCCGAGGACTTGAGCAGGGGGGTCTCACTGCTGTCGGCCGGGAAGGCTCTGACAGAGCCCGTCTCCTTCAGGAACGTGTATTCACCTGCTTCCTCCCCGCTGATCGGGGCCAGCAGCTTGTCCCCGGGACTGGCAGGTGTCCCTCTGTCCCTGCTGTCACCCATGCTCTCTGCAGGAAGAGAGCACAGCAGTGTCAGGTGGGATGTGCCTGAGGAGGGGAAGGACTGAAATGCTCCGGCAGGACAGTGTCCTCCCAGTTAGGCTCCCAGTCAGGCTCCCAGTCAGGGATCTCCTGGCTCCTAACCCTGGAGCAGCAAATGCTGTAGGAGTGAGCTCTGAAACTGTGTGGGAGGCAAGACTGGAACCTGCACTCCTTTCTGGGGCATGAGGAACCAGGGTGACATGGTCCCCACCACACAAGAGTGACTCTCCATCGAGCAGGCCCCTGGTGATGTCCCTGAAGTCCCCTGGGGATGCACCCTATTCCCTGCTCACCTTCATGGGGGACGCAGTACACGGGCCCTTCGTCCGTGGTGTCAAAGGAGGAGAAGGAGCCACGGGATGACCAGGATGGGGAAGGCTGCTCCACCACAGAGGGTGGCTCAATAAAGCTGCAGTTCAGGGTGTTTTCCAGGTCATGGTGAGCCACTGTGAGGGCAAGGAACTGTTGTCAGTGCCTGTTCTGCCGAACCCCCCAGTTCCCACTGCCAGCCAGGAGGGAGCGATGCTGCACAGCTCCCCACTGCCCAACTTCCTGCCGCGTCTCAGGGACAGGGACAGCATCCAAGGCATGGGGACACCTCTTGCTGCACAGTCCCACCAGGTTCCTCAGCCAGCAGTGGTGGTGACCAGCATCCCCCATGCTTGGGCTGTGGGCAGCAGAGCCTGTTCAAGCCTCACACTTCCATCTGTCCCCTTCTCCAGCTGCCCAAATTGAGGATGCACATGGTGGAGAGACAAGTCACTCAAACCCTGGGTCCCATGAGGACTTGGTGAGTGTCCTGGTGGTCACCCATGAGCTGTGCAACTGGGCACAGCCACCTTGCAAAGAGAGTCCTGGCACTGTGACTGTCCCCTTCCTAGGGAGAAAATTAGCTGCTGGCTTTAATCCACTAATTAAAAGTGGATTAATTCTAATTCCCACTTCAGCATCACAGACTGCATTTTCCTTTTCCATGTGCTTTTGCACACGGATGCAGAAGGATGATCAAAGGAAGCCTGCAGCAGGGGAATGTATATTTTCCCAATTCTGCCACTTTTCAATCCCTTTGCCAGCTTCTGCCCTCCTGAAGCTGAGTAGGAGTATCCCTCCCTCCACCCCCTGGCACTGCCCCTCTGCCAAGGGGCCACCTACGGAGAAGCCTAGTGGAAGAGAGAAACCACCAGAGGAAAAACAGTGTTAATAAAACAAAATAGAGAAGATGAGCAGTTAAGAGTTGTCTGGGCTGGAGTGACCTTTTTTTCCAGCTTCATAATTTTAAGGATTTTTGCTGGATAAGCTCATGTCCCAACACATCCTGAGGGGCTTCCCCAGGTGCCCACAGCTTCAGCATTGTCCTTGGGTACCCACAGAACTGAGGCAGCACCCAGCTGGGAGGAGGGACTGACCATGCAGCAGTAGATGCAGTTGTCCCCATCCCCTTCCACTGGCTTTTGTCCCCTAGGACAGTGACAAGCTGCCTCCAAGGCCAGGCAGAACCTTGCTTTGGATGAAGGGCTGCAAAAGGGTGGTCCCAGGGGATGCTCAGGCACTGACCAGGCTCCCTAGGGAATGATCATGGCCCCAAGGCTGCCAGAGCTCCAGGAACATTTGGACAATGCTCTCAGGCACAGGGTGGGATTGCTGGGGTGTCTGTGCAGGGCCAGGAGCTGGACTGACGATCCCTGTGGATCCAGGATTCCAGCCCAGGATATTCTGTGACTCTATGAAAACCCCATGCACAGAGAGGGTCCCAGCTGTACATGGATATTTCCAGGTATTTTTAACCTTTGACTGAACATCCCAACTGCATCCCAACCCCAATTGCATCCCAGTCATGCTGCAATTGCCTGCCTGGACTGTTTGATTCTTGCAGCACATCCCTGTTTTACAATAAAGTAACTTTTAGTGTTATCGGGATGCCCACTGGAACGTTTATTCATTATTAGGGAATCTGGCTTCAGACATGTAGGGCCATTAAAATGACAGCAGTGCTCACTCCTGCATAGTTTGGCTTCTTGGAGTAAGGAAAGAAAAAACCCAAGCACAGATATTTAAAGAGCAAATGGCCCAGAGAGGGGGAAGTGGCAGTTCCAACATGGCTCTCCTAGTAATAAAAACCAAAAAGAGAAAATTAAAAGCAGCCGTCTGGAAGCAGATGAAGGGAGACGCTTCCTGAGAGGAGGCGTGACGAGCGGCTGGGACTCACGGCCACGAGGTGACTCCGGGACTCCAGTGAGACCCAGGACACAGCCAAAGTATAAAATGAGGATATATAGTGCACCTGGAAGCTTCAGGAGGTTTGGGGGCTCCAGCATGGTCACCAGGGATTTTTCTTCCCTGGCTGTTGGGGCTGAGAGAAACTTGGATGCTTCCCACATATCCCTACCTGTCAGCGCTCCCTGAAATCTCCCAGAGCCACAGCATCAGGATGACAACCCCAGCCCTGCTTGCATGGTGGCCAGTTGGTCTCAAGACTGGGATGAAGCAGAGAAGAGCAGCAGAAGAACCATGAGAGAGGGATCCCAGAGTCCTCCTGGCCACCCCCTCCCACTCATCTCAAGCTCCCCATGATCAGCATCACCCTTGGGGCTAGTTGATCTTTGCTGCTTGGAGAGGAAGTGTGGTGGGGTGCAGGGCTCAGGTTAGCCCTGGCATCTTCAGGGGGACGTGACCAAGACCCATGCTGGTACCACTGACACCTGAGGAGCAAATCCCACACACAGGGGTACCAAACACTGGTCCTACAGCTGCTGGTGTGAGCCCAGGGTGTGGCCCTGCAGGCTTCCAGCTCAGGTGCAATCCCCAGGGAGATGTTGTGGATCTAAAGCTGCTGCCAAGGCTGGGGGACAGCTTTTGAGGGAGGAACCTGGGGCTCTGGGCACCTGATGAACTTTAGTGGAGCTTCAAGACCTGCTGTCCCACCTGGGAAGGTTCTACTGTGTGTAGGCTTGCACTCACCGGTGTTTGAGCCCAGAGGAGAAAATCCACCTGGTGCCAGCAAACACGTGGCCAGGAATGTGGGCAGATCCAGAGTGACCACTGCCCAGCACCAGTTTCACTGTGACATCCCCACAAGGTCCTGAGCACCTCCAGCACTGACTTGACCCTTGGGTTGGGGCACTTCAGCAACTCCTGCTGGGGCAGGACCAATGCGGGAAACAAGCGGCCTCTTCCAGTGGATACTGGCTGGATGTGGCTTCCACAGCACCAGGTGCGGTCATGACCAGGCACCCTGGTCACCGGCCATCAGGGATGCAGCTGCCATAGGCAACCCAACAGGTCCCTGTCACCCTGGGGTCCCCAGACCCAGTGGGGGCTGGAGGCACTGCCAGACCAGGTGTCAGTGGGACTGGGAGCTGCTGGAACCCATATGGACTCCACTGTGCCAGATAACACAAGGCAGGCCCTGACCAAAGTCTTTCCCTCCAGTGAGATGACGACCCTCAGCCCTGCAACAGACTCCAGGAACAGCCCCCAGCCCTGCTGGGACCCGAGACCATCCTGAGCACCCTCAGCCTTTCCCGGGCCGCTGCTGCCCTGTGTACACAGAGCAGCTGGACTGGCGCCAGCTGCCTGCAGGCAGCCCCCCTGCCCTCACCGCACACACGGCACCCTCTGTCCTTTCCAAGCCCTTCCCAGCCCCTTCCACAAAAACAGCCTCTATGATCCTCTGTTATCCTTGCAGCAGGAATGTTTCTTGGGCCCTGGCACACCCTGCTCCAGGCAGGGCTTTGCTGTGCCCCACGTGGCGAGGGGTAATCCCCCCAGCTTGGATGCTGAAGGTTGTGTGTGGTGTGCAGGGATGGGGGTCACCTCTGTGTCCTGCCTGGGATGAGGGATTTAGCCTCATGCTGAGCCACTGTGTGCCAGGATGTGGCTGCTCTGGGGGTTTCACCAGCATGGCATGCCCAGGGAGGTGCTGGGCTCAGGAGGAGGGGCTGGGGCTGAAGCGCATCCCAGCACAGGGTGGGGATTGCTGCCTTCACACCAAGTTTAGTCAACAGGATTGCAGCAGGTCCCCAGCTCCCCAATGCTGGGAAGAGGTGCAAGGAGAGTCCAGAGAGAGCAGGGGACAGCATTCCCCAGCTGCTGGGATACAGGGGGTCCCCAACAGCCCTGACAGTGCCAGGTCAAGGGCTTTGCCAGATATGAGCAGCTCCCTGCAAGCCAATTCTGTGCCCAGGCAGAGTGGGAAGCTCAACCCAAATCTCTGCCCCTCCATTCTCAACTCTGCTGAACATGGCAGGAGGGTGGGCATCCCCCCAGATACTCTGGCTCCAGGCAAAGCTGGGGCAGGGTTACCTCAGGATCAAAAGCACTAGCAAGGCATCTTGCTGAGTGACAAAGGACCATTCCTCTCCAGGGGAACCTCAGGAGAGTAAACCCAAAACTACTCAGCAGAGCTCCAGAACTAGGCACAACCTTTGCATCCTCACAAAGCAAAATGTGCTTGGAGATCCAGAAGCTGCAGACAGAAAGGGCTGAGCCCCTGTGAGCCAGGCAGCTCACACCAACCATTGAAATGCTCCCAGTGATCCGTGTGTCCCTGTCACTGCCCTGCCATGCTCACCGCCCTGCTTTGGGGCTGCAAAGGATGCTGTGAGCCACACATGCTACTCTGATAGGAGTAAAACCTGGCTCTCTGCATCCTCCCCAAACCCCAGCACCTTACCCATGACCTTGGGTAGCTTCTGGCGGCGCAGGGGGATGCGCGGGAGCTTCATCCCAATCCGACTGAACCGCCCACACAAACGTCTCGGAGGCTTCTTGGCTGCTGCTGGGTCCTGGCTGGAGCTGCAGAGAAGGTAATGGCATTGTCAGAGGCACTGTTCCCCTCCTGTGGTGAGGACAGCCTTCATGGGCAACAGAGAGAGGCAGCAGCTCAGGGATGTTGCAAGTGCAAAGGGGTTTTGGAGTGACAATGGGGTGGATCAAAAGCAGGGGCATGCCCAGGCTGAAGGAGCTGAGGACCCACAGAGGCTGCTGCCAGCCCCAGGCACCAGCTTGCACCACACCAGGATGTAGAGCAGTGCCAGGGGATGGTGGTGAGGCCAGATCCAACCACGGCCATTTGCAGTATAGCCCCAAAATACCTGCAATGCCTGGTCAAGACCCCAAATCTTTAAAAAAAATAAAAAACATCCCAACCCAAAGCCAAACATACGGCTTCTCTTTATTTGTTCTCTGGTTTTGAAGCCTCTTGGGGCTGCGTTTTCAAGCAATTTTCTGCAGCCGCAGGAGTGAGTGGCTTTGTGTGTTGACTCAAGGGAACCTGCACCATGCCCACCACCCCCTGCAAGGGACCACGCTGGAACAGCACCACAGGTCACCCAGCAGTCTGGGGACACTGTGGTCTGGGTACCCTGGGAGAGAGGAAACTCTCTGGAGCTGTTCCCCTTCTCCTGTGCTATTCCTCAGCTGCTAGGTTTGTGCTTTATCTGCAGGATAATTATCTGTGCTGGGGTGGGATTGAGCTCACAGGGCTGCAAGGGGAGGCTTGTGGAAAATTCCTGTGCAGTGGCTGGCACGAAGGGGTTTTCTCTGCAGCTGGAGGAGCTCCAATAGCCCTCTCATCCCTTGCTGAGCAGCACAAACCTTTCCCCTTGCCTTGGGTCTGTCCCCACTCCTATTCTCATGGTAGGATGTTAACCTGGTGCTGCCAAAACGCTGCCAGCATCCTGACCTTGCTGCAGGAACCCACCCTCCCAGCCCTGATCATCCATCCCCATGTGGGACAGTCAGCATCCCCCCCCTCCCCCACGCCTCATCCCTTGGCCCAAGGGTTTGTTCTGAAGGTCTTGCCCATGTCTTGATGCCTTTGCTGTATTTCAGGACTCCCTCTGCAGATCAGCTCCAGACCCTACGGACTGGAGGGGACTTGGCAGGTCTCCATGAAATGATGGCCCACAAGAGAGAAACAAAGACAGGGAGAGCAGGAAGGGGTTCCCCAGGAAGGGCTCACCCTGAGCACCTCCATCAGCCCTGATGATGCAGCAGGACTGCTCAGACCCAGGTACCCACACGGTGTCATGTGGGCAGCACAATGCTGCCTCAGTTTCCCTGCAGCACCTCTGTCTCAGCATGGTCTTTGCATCCCCCTGTCAATCCCAGACCCCACTGGTCTTCCATATTCCCAGCCTGGTGAGATCGCTCCTGGTCACGGCACTCACCCGCTGGCTTCGTCCTTCTTGCGGCAGACGCAGCAGCAGCAGAGCAGGGAGAGCAGGAGGATGAGCAGCAGCGCCAGGAGGGCCCCTGCCCCGATCACCCCCATCCTCTGGTTGGCCTCTGCAAGGCAGACCCGCGGCTCAGCCCGGGGCCAGCCCTGTGGCAGAGCCCAGCCCCCAGCCCCCGGCACTCACCCATGTGACAGGCGCCTGTCAGGGGGTCGCACGCGCCATCGTGGCAGCTGCAGACATTGGCACAGTTGGCTCCGTAGCGTCCGGGAGGGCAAGTCAGGTTACAGCTGGAGGGAAGGGCTGGATGAGAGTGGTGCATCCCCCACCCCAGGCACGGCAGTGGGGGCCACTTGGCTGCCACCTTCTCCCAAACCCTCCATGCTCCAGGGAGCACTTCTCCAGCTTGCTCCAACACAGCTCCTCCACAACCTGAGGGAACCCTTAATCCACAGGGATCAGGAGCCCATCACCCACGCAGTGGCTTTGCCCATTGCTCAGGGGATTTGGCCCAGCTGGATCTCAGACACTCTTACTGCTCTCTGCATGGGACTTCACCATTAGACAGAGTAATTAGGAAAGGTCATTAACCAAGCAGTCACATCTAAAGACACCCTGATGTCACACACAGGGATTCCAGCTCAGCTCAGTGGTGATGTGGCCATGGCATCTCAAGCCCCACCCCCCACCAAGCCAGGCAGAACCACAGTGGCCACGAGCTGGGAAAGTGCCCAGATTGACTTGCTTTTTTGCCTCCGAGAAGGGAAAACAACAGAGCAGCCCTAAGACCCTCCCAGTCTGGTTACGCCTGGTATCAAATCTCCACTGCTGGTAAAATGACCTCCTGATGGTGTCATGGAGATGATGGGGACACACATAAATGGGCACCAGTCCATGAATCTCAAGGGCTTGAGCATGGAAAACACAGGCCAGGCATGTGCCAAAGCACCTGGGCCTTTTGGTGTCAGCGGGTCCAACCCAACCTGCCTCCCCAGCCGTGGGCTAGGCACCACAGAGCAGGACCCAGATGGAGCTGGGAGATGTTGGCAGCACTGCTGGGCACCAAACCCTCCGCCAGCTGCATCCCAGCTGGAGTGGCTGCAGCTGGAAGGAGCCAGTGGGCCCCAGCCCAAACCCGCTCCCCTGCGGACACAGCTGCCCCCAGCCCTCGGCGCTGTGCCCCGAGGCGGCTCAGCCCATTTCACACTCCAACAACTTGCAAAGTGCCACCTTGGCCAAGCCTTGTGCCTGCTGTGTGCCTGCCCTGTGCCTGCTGTGTGCCTGCTGCATGCCTGTCATGTGCCAGTCATGTGCCCATCATGTGCCTGCCAGGATGGACGCTGAGCTTCTCTGTCTGCTCTGCTGCACCGGGCAGCTAATGCAGCAGAACAGGAGCAGGGATAGTCCCCCAGCAAGGCAAAACCTCTCACCCCACCACTTGGCCCCCCATTTCTGCCCCAGGCTGAGATTTTGGGAGAGCAGAGGAGGGTGATTTTTTTCCATGAGAGTACTGACACTTCTGGGAAAGATGGAGAAGATAAAGCACTTTGTGCATACATAAATATTTTAGCAGGTGCTCCTTTAGCCTCCTCCTGACACAGGGCTGAGAGGACACGCTGCATGGCAAGGATGTTGCTTCTGCCTTCATTGCAGAAATCCCCTTTTTAGCAAAATTATACCTTGCTGAGAAAAACACTGGTTTGGATATAGTCACAGGGATCTGCCTGAGCACTCGGAACGTTCCCGAGCCTGCCCAACTGCACCACCTGGCACAGCTCAGCTCAAGGTTATGGAACCAAGGCTGCATCCCAAACATCCCCCATCCCCACCTTCCCAGTGCTGTGCCAGGGTCTCAGAACAGGTTAATCCACACTCTGCCCTCTGGCACTGTGCCGAAAGTATCACCACGCCCCCCTGGGGAGCACTCAGACCCTCTCACCTCTGCCTTTGCTATCAAAGGTGGCCATAATGCCCACGCTGGGCATCCTGAACTGGTGCCAGTGCCCAGCAACTGTTCCAGCACCACAAGTGGTTGGCAAAGCCCCACAAAAAAAAACCCCAAAATGCAAATGCTCCCTGTTTTTATGCCCTGAGTGAAATGCCAGCGCAGGCAGGATGCCAGCTCCAAATCCCTGTCCTTGCTGTCACCCTCAGTTAATTGCTGGGAAAACTGGAGCACCACCCAGCAGGACGTGGGGGAACTGTCTGCATGTCCCAGCTGGGTGGAAAACGCTTTCCTCATCTTTTCAAACAACATTTCAGTCCCACGCTGGGAAACACTACCCAGGGATGTGAGCAGACCCTTGATGGCCCTTGCGCCCCTGGAGAGGGGGAAGAGGGAGGCCTGAGAAAGACCCCAGCCAGAGGCAGAGCTTTAAGCAGGAGCCCCCCATGGATGCCATGCCTGTGAGGCTGTTTGTTATTCTGAGATGTGGCTTTCTCTCTGTTTTTGGATAGAAATTCCACCCTGGACTTAAAACCCCCCAACAAACCACCACTTTGTTTATTTGTTTTTGCCAAACAGGCCTTTTCTAAAGTACAAGGCCCCTTGCTGCTCTGTGAGCTTGTCCTTCCCCCTCTGCTCACCACATCATCTGAACTATTGCCCATGAGCGCTTCCACTGCAGGAAATCTCTCAGCTGGGAACAGCATAGGACACAAGGGGGCAGGAGGTGCCTGAGCATCACCTGTGCCCCGAGGTACCCCCAGGTGTGCTCACCAGTGCCTCACTTACTATGTGCCATGGGAGCCGGGGTGGCAGAGGCACTGCCCAGTCTCAAAGTGGCACTGGCCGTTGACGCAGTCGCTGCAGACGAAGGCGCAGTTCTCCCCATATGTCCCGTTCCGGCACTTGGTTTCACACCTGGGAGGGATGAGGGCAAGCGGCTGGAGCACCCATGGTACTTGGGGACCTCCAGCATCCCTCTGCATGCACAGGGATGGGGCTGTATATCAGCGTGGTGGCTTGCGGTTTCTGAAGCCAGGAGAGGGGTACAGGGATGGACTGAGCCCACTGACACGGCCACGGAACAGGAGGGAGCCTGCGAGACCCCTGCCCTATGCCCCTCGGACCCTGGGTGCTTGCAGTGGGGCTCAGCTCTCAAGCTGGGATGCTCTTCCACAAACTCTTGTGCCCAGGATTGGTTCCAGGGCTGCAGAACCCTTCAGTGACCCTGTTCCCTGGGAGAATCAGGGAAGCCAGGCACTGCTCTCCCAGAACCCAATGCTGCACCCAGCCGCACTCACCGGTCTCCGATCCAGCCTGGGTTGCAGTGGGAGCATTTTCCATTGATGTGATTGCAGGTGTGGCCATCCTTGCAGGGTGGACAGAGCTTCTCACAGCCATCTCCATAGAAGCCGGGCGAGCAGGGCTGGTCACACTTGGTGCCGTTCCAACCTGCCTCGCACGTCAGGCAGCGCCCATCGGCCACGGTGCATGGCTGCAGGCTCTTGCACTGCCCACACCTAAAACAGCCGAGGGGAACCCATCACCCAGCAGACCCCAAATCCTCCTGCTGCCACCTCCCACCCGTGCCAGATCAGACCCAGCAGGTCTGGCCACTCACCGCCTCCTGCAGCCTTGGCCATAGAAGCCGGCCGGGCATGGCTCGCGGCAGTACTTGCCCCGGTAGCCTGGCTCGCAGGTGCAGGTCCCGTCCACCTGGTTGCATTTGCCCTTGTAGCACTGGCAGTAGCGGTCGCAGCGGGGCCCGAAGGTCCTCTCCCGGCACTGGCAGCGCCCTGTGAACTGCTCGCAGGGCGAGTTGTTGCAGGAGCACTGGTTGTTGCAGCCACGGCCCCACCAGCCAGGCTGGCACAGGCAGTTGCCCGTCTGCTGGTCACACTGGGAGTTGTGGCTGCAATAGCAGGAGCTGGAGCACTGCGGGCCCCACCAGTTGGGCTCGCAGGTGCATTTGCCCGTCTTCTGGTCGCACTTGCCATGCTTGCAGAGGCAGATGTTCTCGCACTTGGGGCCCCAGCGGTTCAGGTTGCAGGTGCACTGGCCTGTCACATCCTCACACTGCCCATTGGGGTGGCAGCTGCACATTTCCTTGCAGTCGGGACCCCAGAACTGCCGGGGACACTCTGTGGGGAGAGCCATCAGCCTCAGCACTGCCCAGGGGGACAACCCCACCACCAGGCACCAATGGAGACCCCCAGTCCCAACAGCACCTCTTGACCACAGTCCTCTTTCTCCTCCCCCCAGTGCACTGGATCTAAGAGGAGACCCCGGCAAAGGGACAATGCCCTAGGAACAGAGCCAGGGGACAGGCAAGGGCAGAGCAAGAGCATTCACAGCTCCACCCCTGATGATCTGCTCTGGAAAGTCACCCCAGGATGAGCCAGGTCCACCCCAGTGAACCCCCTGAGGACACAAAGGCACCCGCCAGTACTCACTGGTGTCGCAGTTGGCACCGAAGTAGCCGTGGCGGCAGCGGCACTCGCCGGGCCTGACGCACACCTCATTCTCCTTGCAGGTGAAGTTCCCCTCGCACACGGCTGGACAGATGGACAGACAGCAGGCATGAGCACCACTGCTTGCTCCCTAAAGCCCTTCAGACCCCTCCAGAGCAGAAAAAGGGCTGTGCAGTGACCCTCTGAGTCCTGCTGAGCTGTGGCACTGTGACCATCCTGGGCTGGATGGGACCCTTGCCAGAAAAATGCCACCAGCCTGCTGTCACCCAGCTCAGCTCCATCTCTGCCACCCAGATAGGATGCCACCCATCCTGGCCACCAGCCTCCTGCCACCCAGCCAAGCCTTGTCCCTGCCAGTGGCTGCACCCAATGGTGTTGTCCCTTGCTCAGCTCCACATTGCCAGAGGGGAGAAGGGGACAGGGAGTGGAGGGGTTGTGGGCACTACCATCCCAGCATTGCCTCTTCCACATGGCCACCAGCCCCCAAAGGCCACCAGCCCCTCTCCTGCCGAGGGGACCTCAGGCTGAGGCCGATGCCTGGAGCCAGGCAAGCACAGGACGTGGGAGAGGCAGCAGGGACAGGCAGCACCGCGGTGCAGGCAGCGCTCACAGATCCCGCACTGCCCTGGACAGGCTTCCTTAGGCACTGGGAGAGGTACAGACAACCACCCATCCCAGCCACCTTACCTGGGAGTTGTTAGACCTACGGTGATGGATATTATAGAAACCCCTAAAATAGACAGATTACACAGGTTAGGAGCAGTGAATCTAAAGGTTAGAGCAGGTCAGGGGGGCAGGAGATGGGGACAGCTTGCTGTGGGACCATCCTCCCCCCACTGTCCTGGCAGATCCTGTCCTTCTCCCTTCCAAAGGGGCCACATCCTGTTCCCAATGCATGCAGTGAGCAGTTACAGGGCTCATGCACAGTGGGTTAGTTGGTTATATGGGCTTTGGTCCCAGCTGCAAAGTGCCACCTCCAGCTCTCCCAGAGTATGGTGAGCCCTGTGGCAAGCTGAGACTGTGGGGGAGCCCCAAAGCAGCTGCCTTCATTGTGGTGGCAGTGCAGGGAATGATGCTCCCAGGGTTTCATGCTGAGCATCCATGCCGGGCTCACTGTGGCCCCAGTAAAGAGCTGTGACACCTTGTATGGCCCCAGTCCAAGCTCAGTGGTTTCTGTCAGTCCCAGCAGCCTATCCCCAGTGGGGCCACAATAGACACGTGCCTGGTCTGGGCAACTTCAGCTTCACCGGTGGCTCTGGCTCAGCTACCCACGCTGCTGAATCATCTGTGGGGTATCTCAGTTCCATCCCTGCAGCTGCACATTCACCCTGGGGGACACTTCACTGTCCCTTGGGACCCTGAGCAGCATCCCCAAGTCCTTAGACCCAGAGCTGGCTGGTAAGGAGAGGAACCCCCTTCCTCTGTGACCCCTGACACTGGGGCTGAGCACCCATTCCATCCACATGGTGCTGGCTTTGGAGCACTGCAGGGAGGCAGGACTCTGGTTGCAGGTTCCCAGGACAGGGGGTCCCAGCCATGGGACACATCAGGATGGCCCCTGACAGTGGCGGTGAGGCCAGGAGGGCTCAGTGAAGGATGGGCAGAGCCCAATGAAGCAAAATGCTGGAGTTTACCTATTAAACACTCGCTCCCTTGTTGCCTCCATCCCAGGCAGCAGACAAGCACTGAGGAGCTGCAGGGATAAAAAAAGCATCACAAATAGTCATAACTCTCAGAAAGTCCTGATCCTTCTCAAAAACCCACCAGGAGCACTGAAGCCGTGATGATGAGAGGTCCTTCTGGGGGCTTCTAGACCTCCAAAGGGGAAGGAGAGCTCTTGGCTCCTCTTCCAGCACATAGTGAGTAATAGGGATCCCATGGATGCCCCACCAGCCACTAAGGTGATGCCTGGAGCAAGAACAGGACCAGTTCCTCCCATTAATAAGGAGTGATGAAGAAGCAAAAGTCATGTTTGCAACCTCTACAATAAAAAAAATCCAAAGACCCCCCCACAAAAGCTGGGAAAAAAGGGAAGGTTCTAAATGTCCCAGGGGAAGACATGACTTGAATCCCAGGCTTGGTGCTTGGTGGCCTGGGGATGGCACCCTAAAGGCAGGTTGGAACCACCTGGCTAGAATAGCTGGAACACAGCCAGCTCCCAGGGAATGTCCCTATGTACAAGCAGGGGGATGCCAACTGCAGGCAGCTGGAATGTGTCCCTGAGCTCTTGAGAGTCCTGGAGTGCCACCACCTCCAGGGAGTACCAGGCACAGGATCATCAGGCAGGATGTTTTTGGCACAAGCTTGACCAGGATGGGGGCTCAGACCCACTCAGAGGCTCAGCCAGGGATGCTCAGCTCTCTGCTGGGGACATGTGGCGACACCTCCCCCACACTTCATCAAAGAACCCCCCCAGGCAAATGTTTGGGGGCTCATGATGCTGCAATTGGGTGTGGGGAGTACACTCTCCATGACCCCAGAGAAACCCCTGTTTGTGGACCCCTGCTCATCCCTGGAGCCACCCACTCATCCTCGGGGTGACCCACACCGCCGAGTCCCACAGGTGAGAGAGTGATGCTGGAGGGTCACAAACAGCCCAGGCGGATGCTGCAGTCAATGAAAACTTCACCCAGGCTGGTCCGGCGGCACAGCCTGGAATGCATTTGGCTTTTTTCCTCTTTCCCTCTTTATATGTAACAAATGCAGAAGAGGAGGAGACAGCGAGGAAGTATTTGCCCGAAACCCAGTGCAGTCACAGGACCACGTGCCACTGCTGCCAGACCGCCTCATCCTGGGGCCAGGGAGGGAGCTGCCAGCAGCCCCTCGGCCAAAGCGGGGTCCTGGGGGCGCAGCTCCTGCCCCAGCCCCTTGGCGGGCAGCACCCGCATGGCCCAGCCAGGAGCACCGTGTCCCCCTTTCCGTGGCGGACAGTGAAAAGTTGGAAGGGAGGCAGAAAAGAACCACAAAAATGATTCAAGGCCTGGAAAAAATGCCTTGCAGCCGGAGCCCAAAATAGCTCCATCTATGCAGCCTGTGGAAGCAGCCGCAAGATGCTGGGATGGCAGCGGCACAAACATCCCCCACGGGGTCCCCAGGGCTCAGTGGGGTCTCTGCTCCTGCCGAGCATGCGAGGGCATGCATGGGATTAATGGCAAAGGGGGGCCAACCACCAAATCGCCTACCCAAGGACTGGGTGGGCTGGAGTCAAGGTCCTTCTCTGCAAGAGGCTTCAGGCTGTGTCCCCCCAAAAAGCTTTGCCAGCTGTGCTGGGATACTCAGGCACAGGTGGGGAAGGGCCCGTGGTGCTCTTGCCCTCCCATGGCATGTCCAAAGCCTCACTGCTCCACCTGGGGATCC
The DNA here is from genome assembly GCA_013397115.1 of Edolisoma coerulescens. Taxonomy (NCBI): domain Eukaryota; kingdom Metazoa; phylum Chordata; class Aves; order Passeriformes; family Campephagidae; genus Edolisoma; species Edolisoma coerulescens. Next base: position 136,891 of record VWZW01006601.1, read on the forward strand.
TTTCACCACTCCACCCTTTAGAAATTCAGTTTGGTGGCTTTTAGAATGAAACCATCACAGGCTTGCAAAAGGAAATCCTTCCACCTGGGAAACCTGCCTCCAACAGTCCAGCCTGGCCACCAAAATGGGCATCATGGGGAATGTGCCAAAAACTATCCTTTGTGATGAAAGCCCCGAGCTGATGGTGGGGAACAGGCAGTTACTGGAACATGGTGGCAGGAGGGAAAAACTTCTGCCATGAGCTGGAGGAGATGAACGGTACTGTGACCACTCCCAGCTGGGACCAGCCCACTGCCTCACAGGATTTGGGCTTATCTGTTCCCTGATAGCTAATCTCTCCTTTCCCATGCCTGCTGATGGCCTCCCACACCCTGCTCAGCCCCCACCTCATTTATCAGCAGCTTTGACAGCAAATAAACTTGGTCCTGTGGCAAGGAGAGGGAGCCAGGATGAGGTACTGGGAAACCATTGCTCCCAAAGGACTGGTCCCAGAGCACAGCCAGCCCACGGAGGGTCAGTGCTGGCTGCAGACCACCAGTGCTCATCAGGATGTGGGACTAAAAGGTGTTTCATGGCCTCAGCTCCTTGACAAAGGGCTTGCTCCATGTGCCCCCTGACCAGTGGAAAAGGATAACTGGGAGATGTGTTTAAAAGCTTGCTCCCGACCCACACGGACATGGCACGGCAGACATCCACGATGCAAATACTTTCTTTCCTTCAAAGCACTACAAATGCTGGGAAAAAAAGAATGAAAAGCTGCTTCTGAGCTGTGGCCAGGGCTTGAGACCTCATGGTGGAGGAAAAGGAGTGGGATGTGGGCAGAGCTGGAGCTGCCACCTGCAGGGACGAGTCCTTCCTGCCAGCCTTGCCCCTGGCCCATGGCCATGTCCTGCTCATGCTGAGCATCACTGGGATCTCAGCCAATGATCCCAGGCTTTTCACAGAGGTAGAATATTTTTCTTGTAGATTAGTATCCCACACTGCTCCCTGAAATCACTTTACCAATGGCTCTGAGGCAGGAGGGGTGGCTCCTCACCCTGACCAGCACAGCCTGCCCTGAACAATGAGGAGCAGGCTCACATCCCTGGAAGCAGGAGCAAGACTCTGGAGCTCAGCTGGGAGTTGCTACCTGTGGTCCCATGTGAGACCACCTGGCTCAACCCAGTGGATGGAGCTGTAGAGGAGCCCTGCGGACACCCAGCATACCCCTGGTGCTCAGAGAACCACTGGCCCCTTCCCCATCCCCAGTGTTTCTCCATCCCTGCCCTGCTGCTCCTTCCAAGCATCACCCCAGTGCTAATCTTTCTCTGTGTCACCCATGACTTGGTACCACCCAGCTGGCACACAGTGCTCTTGGGACTACTGGGTCCCAGGCACTGGCACTCCCCAGCTGATGCCAGCTGCAGCTCCATGACCCCAGCCTCAGGGTGCAGACAGACAGACATCCCCAGGGCAGGCAGGCATAGGATCATGGGCATAAATAGAATCCCTTCAGACAGAGAAAGAAAATAAAAGACCAAAGATCAGAAAAGAGAGTGTTAGCAAGAGAGCAGGACAGGGACAAAGCAGTGCCCAGGCTTTCACAACTGGCACCTTTGGTCATGGCCAACGGGCAACCAGTTGTCAAAGAGCTTCAAATTTAAGGACAAGTTGAATTTAGAAACCCCCAAAGAGCCCCAAATATGATCTTTTCTTCTGCCCTAATTTATTCCTTGAATTGCTACTCAGGAGCCAGGTCTCCTGAGCCCTCTGAAACCCGTGGTGGCATCTCCACAGGATGTCTGGATGGGCTTTGCAGAGCCAAGGGTCCAACCAGCAGCTCCACCAGCCTTGGGTGGAGGACATTGGGACCTCCTCCCAAAGCCACCTCCAGCCCCACTGCCTGTGGCCCCAGGCACAGGGCAGGACCTGCAGCACCAGGGCCTTGGGGCCACTGGGGTGGTTTTGGATGGTGACATACGGGGTGTCCTCCATGTCCATTGTACACAATAATGATGGAGGTGGGTGCCAAGTGCATGGGTGGGGAGGGAAGAAGGGTTTTCAGAAGGGTGAGGGATGGAAAATGATGCAAACATCATCTGAGCTTCCTAGGGACTGTCCCTGCCCCACCATACCCAGCTCCCAGGCTGCCTTCAGGTCCCATTCCTGCTGGAGGATGGACACCACCAACATGTCCCACTCAACAGCCAGTGCCTCTTGCATACCCCATGGCACCCACAGCTGGCACAGTGAGCGAGTCCAAGCCCTGTGGTGTTGGTGCAGCATCTCCCCCACCTTCATCCAGTGGGGATGAGGGGGTCTTTCTGCAAGGGGGAGCACCCAGGCACCCCATCCCCAGCACGTGGGGCAGGATACAAGGAACAGGGTGGGGACACTGCTCAAGTTCCCTCTGTCACCCCAAGTGGCAGCATTGCTGTGCAGGACATGGGCAGCCGAGGAGGGACAGCTCCCTGTTGAGGAACAGCACGGGTGGGAGCTGTGGCCACTCTGGCTTGTGAAATGCCTCCTTAGGAAACCCTGGCTGTAATTTGAGGAGGGGGCACCAGCGTCCTGTGGCCCTGCTGAATGGAGCCATTATGCGGCCCCTCTCACTCGCAGCACATGTTTTCCTTGTGGACTCGTCTGACCTCACGGGCAAGATGTAAAGGTGCATTTATGGCCTGGGCCCCCCATCAAGCACAGTGGATCCAACTCTCCCAGGTGGGAGGCAGCGGCTGTGGGCTCTCTCCCCCTTTGCTGGGGCCAGCCTGGCCCAGGAGCCTGGGCAGCACTGAGCCTGAGCACTGCAGAGAAGCTCGGCTGAGGTGATGCTCTGCAAAGCGACTTGTGGGACACGGAGAGCACTGGGAGCGGGGACAAGTCAGTGCTACCTCCTGAGACCCTGCCCCCAGCCAGGCAGGCAGGATGTGACCCCCAGGACAGATAGACAATGCCAGCACCCACTTTCTGAAGCCAAACACGAGAGTCCTGGGGCTGCCAACTCCACAATCTCCAGTAGCCTCACCATGATACCCAGAGCATCCTGTAGCCCACCAGCCCAGGCTCAGCAGTGCGACCGGCACCCAGGGGGATGCAGGACCGGCCCCCACAGTGCAACCCGATCCCCGGAGACACCCAGGACCGGCTCCCCAGCGCAGATCCTGCCCCAGGGACACAGGATTGCCCTCCGTCCCTCCCACGACTCCATCCCCAGAGACACTCAAACCCATCTCACTACAGCGGAACCGGCCCCGGGCATCCAGGACTGGCTCCGGAGGCATCCAGGGCCGGTTTCCCGCAGCCCCCCGGGAATCAGGACCAGCCCCCACGTCCCCGGCCCCGCTCGGGCTCAGCTCCTCACCCTCTCCCCGCCGCCGGCTCCCCCCGCCTCAGCCGCGCACAGGACGGACTTTGTCTTGGAAGGCGCCCAGCGCCGCGGCTGCCCGGGATGGGGGATGGACCGGTGAACCCATCCCGTCCCGTCCCGTGCCGTGCCGTGGCCCCAGCCCCGGCCCCGGCCTCGGCCCCGGCCCCGGCCCCGGCCCCGGCCCCGCACGGCGCTGGGGGTCCTGTTCCGCCCCGCACACCTGCCCGCCCCCGCTCCTACCCGCCGGCCCTGCAGACGTTCCTGCCGCGGGGGCTCAGCTCCTGTGCGGCTCCGCGGCTCAGCACCGGCAGCAGCAGCAGCAGCAGCGGCAGNGCTGCCGCCACCGCCCCGGCCCCGGGCAGCGCCGCCCCGACGGCCCCGAGGGGCTCCACCCGGTGGGCAGCGCCGCCGAACTCGGGGAGGGTCCCTGAGGGGGAATGGCAGGATGCGGAGTCCTGGCTTCCAGGGCAGCCCGGGGGTCCGGTAGCTCCCGGGACTCCTGGGAGTCCAGTGGCTCCGGGGTGTGGATGGCCCGCGATCCGGTAGCACCGGGGATCGGTTGTCACGGTGGTTTGGAAGCTCCAGAGTCCCGGGAGTCCCCAGCAGTCTGATGGTCCCCGGGGTCTGGCTGTCCCGGGATCCAGCATCTCCAGGGGTTCGAAAGCCGTGGGTGTCCAAGAGCTCTGGGTTTTGACTCTCCCGGCAGTCTGGCAGTCCCAGGCTCTGGCTGTATCTGGGATCCGGCAGCCCCAGATGCACAACAGCCCTGGGATCTGTCTGACCTGTGGTTCCAGTATCTCCAGGGGTCCCACAGTCCTGGGTGCCCAAGGACCTGAAGGTCAATCTGTCCTGCAGTATGGCAGCCCTCAGGAGCCCAAAAGCCCCAGTATCCACCTGTCACAGGGATCCAGCAGCTCCAGGTGCCCGAGAGCCCCAGGATGTGGCTTCCCCAAAGGTCTGGTAGCCCCAAGTGTGTGACAGTCCCAGTGTCCAGCTGTCCTGCAGGTCCAGAAGGTGCCAGATGCTGGCGATCTGGCATCTCCATGTGTCTGGCAGCCTGGGCCAGCCTGTTGGGAGCCATACAGGGACCCAGGGGAGCCAAGTGGTGCCTGCAGCAGCGGAGCCAAGGACCCTGTACATGGACAGAAAGGCTTCAGAGCAGCCACTGGTTAACCTGCGGAACGACACAGCTGGGGATCAGGGGGACACCCTGGGCACCCCCACAAGTCCCACACCTCTAGCATGGTGGGGCAGCTCTGTCAATAAACTGCCTCAGCCTGACAGTGCAGCAGCACTGAATGGGCCAGGGCTTCCTTGGCCACCACCCTGTGCCAGCTGGATTTTCAGTTTAATGGTCACTGCAAGAGATGCCTCAAGCTTCTCTGAGCTCCCAGGACACCTGATAACAGTATGGGGGAAGCATGGATGGGGACACCCTGGCCATCTCCGTTAAGGTAGTGCAAATGCAGCTGAACAGCTGCATGTGTCCCCTGAGGAATGCTGATGGCTTGCACAGAGCTGGGGAAGGTGTATGGACAGCACACTCCCAAAGAGCTGCCTCTGAGGGCCACACACCTCCAGGGATCTCCTGTGGATGTGGAGCCTCCATCCCAGTAGGCATGAGTTGGGCAGCATCCTTCTGGCGAGGATCAGGGAGTTCTGAGCACCTTGGGATCTGTGCACCAAGCAGAGAGTAAATGCGTTTGGTGGGTTCTCTCCATCTTCAGTATTTGCAGTACTGATGTGCATGAAGGCTTCTCTCCTGCTCAGACAGGTGACTTGCAATGGAAAGTCTCTGGTGGTCTTACCAGTGGGAATGTGACCATTGGGTAGCACGCCCTCTCCCCCCTCCTTTTTTCCCTGGCAGCTGTTTGGCAGCAGCACCGGGAAGTAGCACCCCTTGCCCATCTCCCCCTGCTTCCACATTCCCATCCCCCCTGCCCCATCCTGCTCACAGGTGCAGGAATGTGAAGACCATAAAGGCACAAATTGCTCCCTTGGGATGACTCAGCCTCAGGCTGAGCTCAGCATCCCTTTCTGCTGGGGAAGGTGGGATGGGAAGGGTCAGCTCCAAAGTTATGCAGAAATCTGGGTTTGGTCCCCTGGCAGCTGTGCCCACCTCGAGCTGTAGTCTCACTCAGGCTATTCCCACAGCTAGGATTCCCTTCCTATCCCGCTCTCTTCATCCCCCTGCATTGTGCTAAGCAGCCCTTGTGCTCTGCTGTCCCGGTCACAATGAGCCAGGGCAGGATCACACTGCCTCACCTTCACTATGATGGTGCTTTTTGTGAGGACGTGCCAGTTTTTGGATGTTTTTTTGGCTTCCATAAACTTTAACTTCTCTTTCTCTTGGCCAGCAGGCAGCGCATCTCGACTGCTCCGTTTCTACCAGTGTAACCCACGGCAGGGCAGGGACTGGGCCGTAGCCAGGGAAATAAGCTGGTCCCTCAGAAGATGCTGCCAGCTGGCATAAGAGGCTGGAGAAGCTGAGGATGCTGTGGGGAAGAGGCAGAGGGAGGTTTCACAGTGCTCTGGGCTGGCTGGTGCTGCCAGGGCCCAGGGCATTGCACAGCCCAGAGGTAGCACCCACCCCTCCCTCCTCTCCCACTGGTCCCAGCCAGGCTGTTGTACATGCAGAGCTTGGCCCATGCTTTCCATCACACCCCTATTTGCAGTTCCCATTTCAGACCCTGCCAGGTGCCTGTCTCCTGTCTTTCTGTGTTTTGGAAAACACCACAGAAGAAAGAAACCCCAGCACTACAGTATTTCCGAACACAAAACTAAGTAAAAAGATGCTGTTTTGTCAATGGTTCAAAAATCCCCATGGCTGCTTTGGTGGGCAGGACTGCACAATGGGGCATGGGGAACTCTACAATATGAGGTACTTGTCACCATCCTGACTTTGCCCAGGCTGTCAGGGCGGTTGCTGCAAGGATATGGCTCTTTCCCCTTCCAGCTCCCTCCTGCTGCAGCAGCAGCCTTGCAAGCAGGAAGGCTGCAGCACAGGGTCCTACACACACACCATCATTCCATGCCTCCTCTTCCTTCAGGAGAAGCAGAAAACAGCAGCAAAAGCCTAAACTGAGCAGGATGGGGAAAGCCTGGGACATGGGAGGGTTGGTTGGGTCAGTGCACCCAGAAATAAGAGGCAATTGCTGTTTTCTGGCTGAGCATGGATACAGCTGTGGCAGGGCAGGCTCAGGCTGGAGATCAGGGAAAGGTTCTTCCCCAGAGGGTGCTGGGCAGTGCCCAGGCTCCCCAGGGAATGGGCACGGCCCCGAGGCTGCCAGAGCTCCAGGAGCGTTTGGACAGCGCTCCCAGGGATGCCCGGGGTGGGATTGTTGAGGTGTCTTGGGCAGGGGCAGGGGTGGGACTGGATGACCCTTGTGGGTCCCTTCCAGCTGAGGACATTCTGTGAAAGGTTGTGGGGAACCAGGGATTTGAGGGTTTCAAGGGCATCCTGTGCCTTGGGTGCTCAGGAGGCAGCACTTGCAGCCTGACACAGCCCCTGCAAACAGCTGCACACAACACCACCGACCCAGGCTGTGAAGCTGTCCTTCTGTCCTAGAAAGAGGGCTGGGGAGGGGATTAACTGCAAAAAAGAGGGTCAAGAGGGCCTTCTCCTGCCCTACTACACAGATGTCCGGGGGTCTTTGCAGAAGATCACAGTGGGTAACAGCTGCTCCTGCATCAGCCAGCCCTGGGTGCAGCTGCAGCAGCAGAGCTCAGGCCCTGGGGCACCAGGGTACTCTGTGCCACTGTCACAGCATCCTGCACAGGCTGGAGAGGCAGCCCAAGGCCTAGAGCATCTCCCATCTTCCCTTAAATTCCAGGAGCCTAGCTGCTGCTTGCACCAGTGCTGTTCTGGTCCCATGCTCCAGCAAGGCTCTCTGCTCCCCTCCAGGTTTTTTTTAAGGCAGAAGAGTCTCAGCTAGAGAAAAGGCAGGAGGTGAACAGCTCTGGAAAGCTGAAACATCACCCCTTTGGTGTGGGTGGCTCACCAAGTAGAGGGACTGACCCAGGAAAAAAGGAGACACTATCACAGCTCTATGCAGAAAATCCCAGAGATGCCTGTGGTCCTGCAGAGCCCAGGTAAAAGTGCCCCTAATTTGAGGTGTGAAAGCCTGCAGGGTGCATGTTCCCCAAAAGCAGGTCTGAGGGTGGGGAGAGGCTCTCCCATGCTGCCACCCCCTCCTCTGCAGGTAGGGGTATGCCCCAGGGCTCCCAGCTCCCCCCAAGCCCATCACAGGCAGCTCCACAGCTTCTCCAGTCCCTGTCCCAGGAAGTTTGGCCTCACTCCTTTCCCCAAGCCCCGGCTCAGGCCAAAGTGTGCAGCACTAACCCCCCTTTGAGACCATGGCAGTGCCTGGGGACATGTGGCTGCCCAATAACAGAGAGAGAGGGACAGGAGCAGGAACAGTTGTGATTTAATAATTTCCATTCTCTGCAAATCCAGTGTACAGCAGAGATGAGCTGTGGTCCAGCTCCTGGTGCTCCCACTGCCCCTGGTCCATCATTGGAGCCAGGGACTGTGGGTAGGGCGGGAATGGTACAGGGATGGGGCCAGCCCACTCCCCTCACCCCTCCTGCTCCATCGGACGTGTGCCTGAGGATGGACAACCCCAGGCAGCTTATCCCAGTGGGATGGGGGAGAGCCTGGACCTGCCCAGCTCTGGTCAGTGCAAAGCCAGTGATCAGGCAGGTAGTGGCTGTCTGGGACAGGCAACAGGGGCTGATCCCACGCCTTCAAATGTCTGGTGGAGGCAAAGCTCCAACCCTGGCAGAGGCTGGAGGAGCTTCTGGCTGAGGCCAGCTTGTCCCCAAGTCACCCAGCCCACATGGACCTGAGCCCATGGGCACAAGACAAGTGGATAAATCACCCTATGCAATCCCGCCAGGGAAAAAACCCCAGGACAGTGTTCATCAAGGCATGGGGCAGGCTGGCAGGAGAGCCCCAGCATCGCCCCTGGGACAGCTCGAGAGGCTGTGGGATGGCAGAGGGACATCTGTGGGGCAGTGCCAGCTGGGGTGAACCCAGAGGCCACTGGAAGGTGTGAGTGGTTCAACATCAACAAGGACACTTCTCTGCCAGGGCAAAGGGGGCTGGGGGAGCTGCAGCAGAACTGGGATGGGGAATGGTGACAGTGGTTTCAGGCTGAAGGCACAGGAGCCCCAGGGCTGGGGCTGGGGTCAGTGGCTGAAGAGGTTTCCCGTGAGGAGACGCCTCTTGACCTCTTTCCAGAGCAGGTCCCGCTCACGGTTCGCCCGCTGCATGAAGCCCCTGTTCTCCTGGGCCCGGCGGGACAGGTAAGGCAGCACCTCGTTCACCGGCCCATAGGGCACGTACTTGTACACAGGGAAGCCAGCCTGGCCTGCAGGGAGAGAGGCTGCGGGTCAGGGAAGTGCCAAGAGAACAAAAAATGTGGAAAAAGGAAAAAGAAGGTAAAAAGAGGAGGATAAAAGTGAAAAAAAGGTGAAAAGGGAAAAGGAAAATAGGAGGAAGATACATGAAAAGGGGAAAAAAGGGGGCAAGGGGGAAAAGAGGGGAGAAGGGGAGGAAGGGACAGGAAGGGGAAGAAAAAAGGGGGAAGAAAAAGGGTGAGGAAAAAAGGGGGTGAGGAAAAAAGGGGGTGAAGAAAAAAAGGGGGTAAAAAAAAGGGGGCGGGGGAGAAAAAAAAGGGGGACAAATAAAAAACCTGCCCTTCCCTGCCTGCTCTCCCATGCCCCTGGGGCTGTGCCGATGGAGCAGGGATGGATGTGCAGGAGGCTGTGGCTGGGCACTGGGAGGAGGATCCCGGCAGTGGCGGAGCCTGGTGGGGGAAGCAGCGGTGCATCTCTCCCGGCTCAGCACCGGGAGCTTGGGAAAGCGCCAGAGGGAGCGGGCCGAGGTCACCAGGAGCCCTGGGAATGTCAGCAGCCGGGGCTGGGCCAGCTCAAGGAGCGTTCAACCAGAAACATCAAGTTAACACATTTTTCCAGCATGACTGGAGGAGGCTGCAGACGGGCAGCCAAGCCCTGCTTCCAAGAGAAATCCAGGACAGAGCAGCATCTGCGCTGGACAACTGCCCAGTTTGCTTCCTGCTGCTCTGCTGGCCTTGGGACTCTGCTCTGGACACTGGTGTGGGCAGGGGGATAAGTCCCTGACCCGGGCTGGGTACCTGGACCCTTGTTTGTACCTCTGTCCAGGCCCCTGGCAGTGCTGCTCCACTGCCTGGGCTGGTGGCTGAGGACAAGGTTACACAAGAGGCTGGTGCCATCCTGTTAGCAGAGACCCCAGGACTCGGTGTGTACCTCCCATGGAGCCAAGGGAGACCCCCAGGCCGAGGAGGTACAGGAGAGGGTTTCCGTCTGCCAGGACCAGTCTCTGCCCCACCCTGGGGCACCCCAATCTCTGCTCAGACTCCAAAGTGGGAATGTCCCTGCCCAGCCACTACAGGCTCATGGAACTCCAGGAGAGAGATGTGACTCTTCACTTACATCCTCATCTACATGTTCCCCAAACTCCACTCAGGGGTCACAGCACTCCCCATAGCAAGGCACTGTNCCCCTAGACCCCACAGCAGCTGTTCAGGGGTCCCGGTGGGGCTGGAACACCTCTGCCAAGCCCCTCCCCACTCCCATCACTCACCCAGGGGGAAGGTGATCTGGTCACACATGCCCAGCAGCTGCCCGAAGCACACCTTCTTGTCCGAGGGATGGATCCCCAGCTCCATCATCCTGCAAAACAAGCCTCAGCATAGGGGGAGAGCAGACACAGCAGAGCTCATCAGGGCAGTGTGTCCCACCAGAGGACTGGAGATCATCTCCAAATAGGACATGGTACCGACCACGTCCCAGATGGATGCTGGGATGTAGAGCTCGAGGGATTTGTTTTTACAACAGCCTCTGGGTTGGGAATGGGACCAGTTCTGCAGCCACTGGGGCCAACATGCTGTACCTCAGCTCCAAGCCCCATCTAAAGCCCTGAGCATCAGGTGAGAGCCAGGATCCCCCCCGGTGAGCTCAGGGGAGACCTGACAAACCACAGCACATCTCCCTGCAGCTCTGCTGGGCCCCCAGATTCCTCAAGCTCCTTGTCCCTGCCTCACCACACTGCCTGCCCAGCACCCACCTGCGCAGGGTGAACTTCACTGTGTCCTCATTGTGAGATGCCACCATCACACTAGCTTTCCGGCTATGCTTGATCTCCTCCAGGACATAGTCCAGGCACCTGTAAGGCAAGATGGGCCTTTGGTGAGGCTTCTTCTCACTGGGGCAACAGGGAGCAGTGTGGCTGGGGCTGTCCTCTACCTGTGGTACATCTCGTTGGTCTTCTCATAGTTTGGGTTGATGGGATCCTCGTAGCCCATTTGAGCCGCCCTCTCCCTCTCCTGCTCCATGTAGGCACCACGCACTAGCTTGGTGCCAAAGTGCCAGCCCTCCCGGCGCGACAGCTCCACGTCCCCTGTCACGTTGTTGTAAGCCTCCTGTGACCAGGTGGAAGAGATGGCACAAGGTCATTGCTCCAGTGCCACCCCTGACTGTGCCTCACCAGCTGTGCCATTGCACTGCCACAGCTTCGGGAGCTCGGTCTCCACCCATCCGCACCAGCAGGCACTGGGAGATGCCTGCCTCACCTTCAGGTAGCACTGGTAGGTGTTGTAGATGATGGGCTGGCTCCTGTTGAAGCGGCGCTGCGTCTCCACGGTGAGGCGGCTGATGGCTGGCTGGAAGTAGCTCTGCTCCGCGTCTACCATCAGCCTCACGCCCTTCTCCATGGCTCTCTGGGGCGTGAATGACACACAGGTTGGGTTCGTAGGGCTGCCTGCTCCATGTGTCCCCCTCTGTGGCTCCCCCAGCCCCAGGGCCCCCTCACCTTAGCGAGGACATCCATGCGTTGCAGCACCCGCTTCATCTGCAGCTCCTCCTCCTCGCTGAAGTGTGACAGCAGAGGCTCCAGCTGCCCAGTCTGAAACAAGAACAGCTTTGTGGCACCCTGCCTGCACCCAGCTCTGCCCATGAGGGAACCCATCCCCAGGACTGCTGCCCCACCCCAGCCCTCCAGCCCCCACCAGCCAGCACGGCATGACAGGGTGCCCACCCTGCCAGCCTGGTGGTTGCGCACTGTGGTCACAGCATGGCTGAGCTCTGCCACCAGCACTGCAGCCACCAGCACCTACTAGGAAGAGCACGAGACCCTCAGCCTGCTTCCACACTCTGTGGGACCACTCTGGGGGTGGCAAAGGTGGGTACCCACCTTCCTGTTGGGGATGAGCAGAGGCCTGGAGAGCTTGGTGTGGCTGTCGAACAGGCTGTTCCAGTCCAGCAGGTCCACAGTGCTGGGAGCAGAGAGCCAGGTCCTTGCTGGGGTCTTGCAAAGGCAGGGGGCTCTCTATCAGCTCCCAACCCCCACCAGCAAGAAGGATACGTCACATGTGCCACCCTGACCTGTCTTGTCACCTCCAGCCAAACTTCCCCTATGCTTCATTACTGTGCTGAGCCAGCACTGGCCTTTGCAGGCCTCCCCTTGCTGCTGCCCCAGGGACAGGGAAAAAGTCCCCCAGTGTCCCCACCCTGCAGCACCTCCAGCTCCCAGGCAGCTTACCCGCTCGTGCCCAAGTTCTCGCCCGTGAACCACTGCTGGCTCTCTGCCTTGCTCACAATGCCGAGGTTGGCCAGTGCCTCCTGCCACCAAAAGGAGTGTCAGGGGCTACAGGGGTCTGTCTGGTTGAGGTGTCACAGCTCAGGGCTGCTCTGGCACCTCTGTGTCCATGGCCAGCTCCAGCAGTTCATTCCCACAGCACAGCCTCCTCCCACAGGCATCACCTGCAGCTTCTCCACCTCCAGCTTTGTGTCCAGCACTGCCCACCCGGCCTGGCCCTGCTCTGCAGCCATTTGGTGGAAGAACCTCCGCCACTTCACCAGCACCTCTGAGAACCGCACCTGTGGGGACAGAGCTCCAGGCTGAAGCCTCCTGTCCTGGCAGGGCTTTGCAAGATCACACCCAGCCCGAGGCAGATGCTGACCCCAGAGCAGGGCACCTTGGTCAAGCCAAGCAGTACAGACCCCACACACCCCCCTTCATGTTGGGACCTTTAAACGACTAAGCTCTTTGTGTCTCCCCAAAAGTTGAGGCAGGGCCTCCAGGGGTCTTGGGCTCACAGGAGACAGGCTGTTGGTGCCAACTCCTCTCTGCCATTACTAGAGATGCCAACTGGCACCTGACCCAGCAGAAGCATCATCTGTGACCCTGGCTCTGCCCCACCACACCCAGTCACAGCTCTGGCACTCACCAGGAACTGGGGTCTGGCCAGTGCTGTCAGCTTGATGGCAGAGAAGCCGTCCTCTGAGCTGCCACCTGGATGGAGCCACAAGGACAGAGTCAGCCTGACAGTCAGCCCTCGGGCAGGAGGCATACAGTGGTGGTGGGACTGAGGGATCCTTGGAGTCTCCAGCCCAGTGGGGCTGTCCAGGACACATGGAGCACTCACTTGAAGCATCAATGCAGCGGAGGAAAGTCTCCATGTGTTGGTCACACTTGGCCTCATCAGCGTAGAAATAGGTGTGGGCACCGGTGACTCCACCATGGTGATCCTCAAATCTCTGATGGGCTTGGTATTGCTTCTCCCTTTGTTCTGCTCCTGGGGTGGAAGAGGATGGAGATGGGCCATGCCCCACCAAGCTCCTATGGCCTCCCCAGGAGCTTCCAGTGTGGGTGAAGGGGAGAGAGGCTCTGCCTTGAACCTCAGAAGAGCCCCCAGCGCTGACATGGGCCCTGCTTGCTCTGTGCCTGAGCAGAGGCTGGGCCTTTGCTGAGGGGCAGAACTGGGCCAGGAACCACATTGTCCTTCATCCAGCTCATTTTTTGAGGCTGTGGTACCTGGATCCTTCCCCCACAACACCAGGCCTGCAGTGCCCGGACCTCCAGACTATCTCCTGTCACTCACCTCCCATCTCCTTCTCGGCTGCAGAGGTGCGGGAGCTAAGAAGAGAAACAGGGAAGATAAGGGCCAGATCAGCAACCTCCTGCAACCCTATGCTGATGGACTGATGGACAGGGCAGCTCTGAGGCTCCTGTGCCACCATCCTGGTGCTGGACCCTGCTGTTCCCTTGCCATCCCATCACCAATGGGATCCAATTGGCAGGTCAGATGCCCAAAACCCACCTGTGGAAAGGAACAGGGCTTCACCATCCATCCAGGGAAGACTTGGGAGCCCTGAGGCAGCACAGTGAGGATGCCCTGTCCCAGGGTTCAGAGCTGCTGTCCAACAGCCCACCCCATGGCAAGGACAAGGTCAGTCCTGTGGGGCTGGCATGCTCCATCTCCAACCTGCTCATGGTCCTCGCTGGGGTGAAACCAAGCCTCAACCCACTGCCTCCTCAACTTGATGGCACCAGCAGCCAGACCACGAGGCACAGAGATTCTCCAGACCCTGAGCACATCAAGCTGAGGGTGCCCTTCTGCCCCATACTCCTCTGTGTCTTGGCTTCAGCCAACAACTTACAAACAATGTTTCGTTTTCAACTCCAGCTGACCTCGGATGTCATTTTAAGCCCAAACTCTCTGCCATGGAGATAACAGGGCTCTGACAGCCTGGGGGGGTGCTGGCCAAGTCACAAGATCCTTCCTGAGCTTGAGTAGCTAAGCCTTCTTGCTGACACTCTAAACCCAGCCACAGACCCAGGGTCTCACCTGGAACAGGGCCAGCCCCTGGAGAGCAGCCCTGGGTGGCAGCAGAGCCATCTCCTCCGGGAGGTCTCTGCCTTGGCATCACTGTCCCCAAACTGGCCGTGCCCAATGGGGAAGAAGCACGGTGCGAGGGAAGCAGCAAAGCCACCCATCCGGAGCCAGCAGGTCTGGACAAGAGAGCGGAGAGGCACGTGGCATGGTCCCAGGACATGTTCTCCCACATGGAAACCCTGTGACAGGGATTAGGGGCTGCTGGAAGCATAAAAAACCAGAAACAAGCCGTTCCCTCTGGCCCCCTGAAGCCAGGAACAACCTCACATTGCTCAAAGTGCCACAAAGCCCAGGGTGAGCCAGGGCAGGAGCAGCTGGAGCTTATGGAGAGCAGCAGGCACCATGTCCAGCAGGCTCTGTTCCCTGATTTTTCTCGCCTGAGGACAGGGAAAGCAGCTTCCTGTCCCGGAATATAGAGGGTGGAGGAAAGGAAGGAGGAGAGATCATACACTCAGAAATGGTATTTGTCAGTAAAGCCCTTGCTAGGTGGAAGCTCCTTTTGGAGTACGTGGAATGGCATAGGGGACAGCTTCAGCTGAACACTGCTGTGACATGAGGATACACAGATACATGGGTTCTGTGGGCAGGGGACAGCTCTGAGCCCAAGGCACACCTTGAGCACAAGATCCGAGGTGCTGGGGACAAGTGGCTGGAGTGAAGGCACACAGCTCAGTTAGCAAACAGCACCCTTGGAGTTAGAGTGTTTTATGTTCCTGAAGACAAACACACCCTTCCCAGCAGCATTCCTGCTGCATGACTGCACCAGGCGTTCCTTCACCCTCTAGGGGGGCATTCAAAGCAGTGCCATGGTGCTCACTTTGTTCTTCTGCATCAAGCCAAATAAAGGAAGCTCCTTCCAGCTGAAGAAATAACTTTGTCCTGGATATCAGCTGCTCACTTTGCAATATTAATCTTGGCCAGCAAAGCCATTCCCTCACCCACCAAGTGCCACGGAACCTGGCTTATACATGACCCTTCTGCAAACCCACAGCAAGTCTCCCAGAGCAGGTCCCATCTCCAGGCGCTGTCCAGATGCTCCTGACAGGCTGTATCCAGATAGGAACAACCTCAAGGTTGAGGTCAGGGCCTGGGAGCTCACACTCGCCTGAAACAGGTTGTGAGGACTTGCTGGATGACTGGGAAGGGTAATCTGGCTGGCACAGCAGATGGAGCTTTCAGGAAGTTTTGGATCAGGCTAAGTAAACCAGCTCAGGAGCAGCACAAAGGTCCCGCTGTCAGAAATAATCCCTTTGGCCCTGGAGGTTACCCAGAGGATGCCAGCAGCACAGTGTATTTGCTTTGCTCAGCAGCAAATGGGTCTGGCAAAGGGGATGAGGGACCAGGGAGAAGCTGTGCTTGAAATTACCACATCCAAGGAAAAGACTCATGGTTACATGAAGTCCATTTTGGGGCTATGCGTGGTGCTTAAAATCCCACAGGTAGGAATAAAGCAAAGCTCTTGGCAGAATAGACCTTCAGCCTGCTCCATGCAGGAGTTGTCAGCACACACCATCACAGGACTGCCTTGGAGAGCTTCAAGCTAAACAGAAGCTGCCCCATGATCCTAGGGACATGCTGACAGAGCACCAGGCAGGGGTGGCAGCAGCACTGGGAGCAGGAGGAGAAGGGGAGGTGGCAGCTCTGGGAACAAGATTGGCCAGGCTGGACAGCGATCCCACACTGGGCCAGGTGTCAGATATCCACACAAGGAATTTCTAGAGGAAGCCAAGTCCATGCTCTGCATGGCAGAGCCTGAAGAGCATCTGGCAGTGCTCGGGGCAGGATTGTCCCTCCCCTGTGTCAGCATAACCCCAACCCATCTGCGGTCTTGGGATGCCTGTGGGCCAGCAATGGCCCCAAGGCTGCCAGGAGGCTACAACCACCTCCACTATGGGGGGGCTCTCTGTTTCACCCCATGGGTACCAGAAGCCCCTGCCAGTGCTCCCTCTCCACCTCCCACCCAGGGCTGCACCCACCCTGAAGCCCCCAGCTCTCTGCTGCCTGCAGGACACTTGTTTTCCAGCTGTGTCACTGTGACCTGGCAGCAGCCTTCAGCACATGGCTGAGGCCTCCTGGGACAAGCTGGCAGAGTCCTGGATGTCAGCCTGAGCAGGGCAGGCAGGGGCCTGTGGCAGGCAGGATAAGCCAGTTCTTGTCCACGTTGCATTGTTGTTCCCAGCTGGAAAGGCTGTGGAAAAGGTGCCAGCCCATTTCTGGGGCAGAAAGGGCATTTCCCTGCCATTATGTCCAGCTTGCTCTAGAAGACCAACAGGAGATGGCACCAAGAGCCCACAACACCCACTGACTGCTGTGGTTTGTACCTCTGCTTCCTGGCTGGCAGCAGCACAATCCCAAAGCACTCACCAAAGGGAAGGGGACAGCTCCAGAGGCCAGCAGCCATGAACCCAGGACGACCTACCCCTCTCAACCACGTGCAGCCCAACTCAGCACCAGCCCTGGCAGAAGCACTGAGAATTTGGGATTTTGCCCCAAACAGAGCCAAGGAGGGCCCAAAGTGATGGGCAAGGGACAGGGTTCAACATAACCCTTCCAATGCCACCCTGGGCTTTGTCCCTGTTCATAGAATTACAGAACATCCTGAGGTGGAAGGGACCCATGAGGACATCAAGTCTCACTCCTAGCTCTGCAAAGGACAACAATCCCACCCTGTGCCTGATTGTCCAAACACTCCTTGAGCTCTGGCAGCCTTGGGACCGTGATCCTGGAGAGCCTGTTCAGTGCCCAACCATCCTCTGGGTGAAGACCCTTTTCCTGATATCCAGGCAAATCCCACTGGGGCTTTGGCAGGGATGCATTGGGAACTCTCTTGGGTGTGAATGGCCCACACAGCACAGGCAGAACTCACCTAGCAAGGAGTACCACACGTGCAAACCCCAAATCTGCAGCAGGGAGCAGCACAGCCCAGCCAGCTCACAAACAACTGGCATCCATCAGCAGGAGGGATACAGGTGCAGGCAGAGCCTGTCTGGAAGTCTTCTACGGTCACCCACAGGAAAGCCCTTGGCCCAGGCACAGCCAGGCATGGAGGGCAGCAGTGCCAGTCGGCAGCACCGGTGCTGCCGGCTCAGCCCCACAGGAATGCTAAACACTGTGCCCGGACCATGGCTGCGTGTCCAGGGGAGAAACACCTGGCCACACACCTTCAAAACAGCCAGGCAGCACCGGGGTGTTTTGAAGCTTTTCTAGAAAAACCCCGAAGTTTGCAGCCCACTCTGGGATAGCACAGCCCTGCCTCCCCCCGCACAGCTCCCGGGCCTGCGCTGCCCTCATCAGTGCCTGTTCCCATCACGGACACACAGACCCTTCACTCCCGGGGATGTCTGGCAGCAGCAGCGAGGGGCAGTGGCACTCGCCATGGCACATGGGGGTCCCCGATAAGCAGGGCCCGGGAGTGGACCAGAGATAAGGCTCCCAGCGGCAGCACCGGCATCACCACCCCGGCTCACACCCCGCTGGCAAAGCACCCTAAAAAGCCGTTTCCGCTGTGTTTTTACCACCACGTGGCAAGCATGTGACACCCTGACGGTGTGCCCAGCTGCCAGCAGGGACTGCCGCTGTGCAGCCTTGCCCGGGGAACGGCGCATCCCCAGCCAGTGTCCTCCGGAAGGGCCACCCTTGTCATGGGTGGGCGGACACTGCCCACCCCCTTAACCGTGGGATGCCAGCCAGCGGCCCATCGATCCGGAGAGCGGAGCTGCCCGGAACTGGAGCCTGAATAATGGAAATTTACCGGCAGCTTTGGGCTGGTGCCAGCCCTTGGCAGAGGGCGGGAGGCAGTGAAAGCTGCCCGGGACTGGGGAGCAGTGCGGGAATGGGGGCACCACCCCAGCTTGAGACGGGTGGAAATAGTGGAGGGTGGAAATAGTGGAGGGTGGAAGTCATGGAATCATGGAATTGTTAAGATTGGAAAAGAGCTCCAAGATCATTGAGTCCACCAAAATGTGGGGGGCAGCACCCCAATGCTTGTATGGTGGGGCATGGAGGGGGCAGGAATGGGGAGCAGCATCCCAATGCGGGGAAAAGGGGGACTTCAGGTGTGACAGCAACTCACTGTGTGCAGAGGGGTGGGGGGGGACACAGCACCTCAGAAGGGTTAGGGAAAATGGGACGTGGCTGGGCAGCACCCCAGAGGGAAGATGGAATGGGGGGGTCAGCATCCCATAGGAGATGGAGGATAGAGGTGGGAACCCCCTCAGGGGGTGCAGGAGGATTCGGGGTGTACAGCACCACCGGGGAGGGGTTGCCCTCCGGTGTGTGCAAGGGAATAAATGGGGACAGAGGGGGTGCAGCAGACAGGGGGGCAGCACCCGGTATGTGCAGAGGGGCGGGGGGGGGCATACAGCCCAGTGGG
>VWZW01006601.1:157654-262775 GCA_013397115.1 Edolisoma coerulescens
GAGCGCCCGGGCGGCGCTCGGAAGAGCCATGGGCACGGCGGGGCCGCCGCCCGCCGCCGCCTTAAGTACGGCCCGCGCGGGACCGCCCCCGGGCCTCCAGCTCCCCGGCCCCGCTCCGCCCCGCCTTTGGCCCCGCTCTGCTGCCGCCGGAACCGGCACAGCGCCCCGGCACTGTCCCAGCACCGGGACCGGGACTGCGACTGATTCTGGGATCGGCACCGGGACCGGCAGCGGGACTGGGAATGGGACTGGCACCGGCACTNCTGAGACAGGCATCAGCACCGCCACGGGGATCGGAACTGGGATCGGGATCGGGACTGGGACTGGGACTGATTCCGGGACAGGCACCGGCAGCGGGACTGGGAACGGGGACCGGCACCGAGACGGGCACTAGAACCGAAAACGGAAGCGGCACCAGGACTCGGACCTGGACAGGGACCAGGACCAGCACCGGCACCGAGACTGGCACTGGGACCGGAGCTACGATCGGGACCGACACTGCGACCAAGACTGACACTGGGATAGAGACCGGGTCGGGGACACGAACCGGGACTGGCACGGTCACCGGGGCCAGCACCAGGACTGGAGCCACCCTGCCCAGTGCACCCCGCTCCCGCAGCCCCCTGGCCCGTGCCTTCCCCGTTCCCATCCCCTTGACGCAGCCGGTCCCGGGGACACCTCCCTCCCCGGAAGGCCCAGGAAAGGCCTGGAGGGGGAGGTGCGGTTCGAGGGGAGCCCTGGCTGGGGCCTGAAGGGAGCTCTCTTCCTTGCAGCAGTGCTGGGAGCTGGGCAGAAAAGAGCCTCACGCCCTTGGAGGAGCCCTTGGGAAAATTATGAAGGTCCCAAGGGAGCCTTGAAGTGGTCCCTGAAGGGGACCTGTGGGGAGCACCGGGGCCAACCCTGCAGGGCCAAGGGGCTACTGACTGCTCAGGGCAGCCCCAGGGAGGGCCAAATGGTGCCTTGTTCCCTCGTAGCCGTCCCTGGGGCAGGCTGTGGTATATCCAGCCTGTGGAGCTGGAAAAACTTGGGGAGGGGATCTCAGACCTGCGGGACCTGTCATGAGAGATGTTTCAAGCCCCTGCACTTGCTCCTCCTGATGTGTGCGTGAACAGTTTGGGGGTTTCAGCTGAATCCTCACTCATGGTCGAGGTCCATGGGTGCTTGGGGTGCTTGAGGCAGCAGACTTGGCTCGGAGCCGCAGAGAGGACTGGCAGGACCTCGGCATCTTCCCAGGCAGGGCGAGTGCCTGTCCTGCTCCTAGCAGGGGTTTGCCTGAGCTGTTCCTCCCCGGCACACCCAGTGCTGAGCTCCGGAGATCACTGAGCACCTCCCTGACACCCCGCGGCCAGAAACGCTCCCGAGTCTTGGCCTGGGAGATCAGGTACCTCCCTTCCTTTTCGCAGGATTGTTTCACAGCAGCATCACAGCTGCATCCTTTCTCTGTGCCCATGCCCCTTCTCTGTGCCCTCATCCCTTCTCTCTGCCCACATCCTCTCTCTGTGACCGTGTTCCTTCTCCCACCCCTTCTCTGCCCACCTCTCCAGTGCCGTTTCCAGTGGCTCCCGGAGGATGACTCTGGGCTGATGCAGAGCTATCCAAATTCAGTTCCTCAGTGACATCTTGTGCTGGGAATGCTCAGCGCAGGCAGGAGCTGGGAAAGTTAGTTCCTGCAATTGTTTTTTCCTGCCCTCCCCAACAGTGACATTGCTGTAACCAGCAGTGAAACCACGGGGATTCCCTGAGCTCATTTGTAAGGTTTTCTTTGGGAACACCTTGTCCTTCCACAGAGACAGCCAGACAGTGTCATTGCCTCTGACAGAGCTGGGTACAAAGCTCTGGAAAATCATCCACTTCCTTCAAAACATTCCCTGTGCTAACTCTTTTGTGCCATTTAGAGATAATACTAATTCACCCAAAGTTCCTTGGCGTGATGAGACTGCACATATGAATTCTTGGGCTGCAGTTCAAACCTTGTTTCTCAGCCAGGTGCCACAGAGAAAATTCCCTTCAAAGGCTCTAATGGCACCATTTACCCCTGGGAAACACTCGCCTGATCTCAGCAGGGAAAGCTTCCAAGCGCTGCCTGCTGTGCCAGCAGATCTGCAGCCCTGCAGCATCCGGCTGGGACTGGGAGTTTGTGGTGCAAAACCAGGCTTGAGTTTCTGAAGAAACTTTAGTCTCAGACCCAAACTCAGAGATGAAATATAAAAAAGCCATTTTTTGGTGGAAGTGCAATCTGATGGGGTTTCTCTCAGGATGGTGGTACCTGAAGCAGAGGAAATCCCTGAGCTGGTAGCCCTGCCAGTGGCAGGGAGACCAACAAGGGATGCTCCTGGCTGCTGTGGGGACTGTGCCAAGCCCTCGTGGGTCACCGTGGCCTTGCAGAGCACTGACCCCCCCACCTCCCAATCCCCCTTGGCTGTGACATTATGCCCTCGAGGCCACTGTCCCCTTCCCCACCATGCCTAGGCAGGTGCTGCTGGCACAAAGGGGCCGGTCCCTGCTCACAGTGGCTGCAGCTGGCATGGAAAGCTCAGTCCAACTCATGGCTGGAACACACACCACGCACACAACCATGCTGCTGTATCCCACACAGGGAACATGGCCCAGGCCGGATAACACACATCCAAGTCCTTCCATGGGCAGTCTCGGCCGCTCCAGCGACGAGAATAAATCCAGGAGAAGCTGTTATGGATGGCTTGAGAAGCCGTAAAATGTGAAGAAACATTTGAATGTGAGACAAATAGGCGAGGAGGGAATTTGGCACAGGAGGAGATGCAGTTTAGAAGGGGAGGCCATGCCATGCATATTTCATGGACCAGCCCTCAGCAGAGGCCTCATGGCAAGGAGTAACAGCAGCTGCTCGCAGCATCTGGGAAGAAATCTGTGGGATGGTCGCTCCTCCTGCCTCGTGGCAGAAGTGGGCAGGGGCACAAGACCTGGAAGCTGCTGGCTGTGCTCCCCCAGTGTGGGATCAGCCTTCCTCACCCTCCTCTTCTTCCAGCCCAGTGCCAGGCTAGGGGCAATCCTGCCCCATCCTCGGGGCTGGGGCTCTGTTCTCACTGTCCCACAGCTCTGTGAGCCCTCCAGCCCTGCTGCTCCAGCACTCTGTGCGTCCATCATTGCTCCTCTGAGGTTTCCTTGGAGAGTGCTGACTCAGGTCCTCCTCTGTCAGGTGTTTCTCACTGACTGTATGCCTGACTTGTGCCCAGCACCTGCCCTACTAAATCACTCCCACCGCAGGCCAGCATGCAGGAGGGACACCTACACCCTGTGGGTGGGGTGGATCCTCAGCTGGCATCTGGCTCTGCCACAGGTGCCCCTTGGAGCAGCAGGTGCAGGGGTGGCAGGAGCTGGGTGAGTCAGAGTCTGATGTGGATCCACTGGCAAAACCCGGGAGAAGGACATGAGGACAGTGCTTCCAAACTGCAGCCATGTGTGAGTTCTCATCTTGTAGAGGGTTATTTTTCTTCACAAGAGGCTTCATCTCCCTCTGTACAACTCTTCAGGGAGAACTCCAGATCCACTACTGCCCACTCTGAGGGGATAAACCCCTTTGGGATGCATAGGAGCTCCCAGCCTTAGTATGGGGTGTGTTTGGATAATGAGTTGGTACTCTCTGACCCCCCCCCAAGCACCCTGTCAGCCTCAGTGTCACCCTCCTGAGGGTGACTCTGACTTGTGCCACAGTATGGACCACACTCTGGCAGCAGGATGGAGGAACCAGCCTTCCCTCTCACAGCTGAGGAACCAGGGAACTGCATCCTTCCCCTTGCACCTGGTGCTGCAGAGGCCCCAGGAGGTTCAGCTGCTCCAGCAGGATTAGGGGTGATCCCCATCCAGGTGTGGCACAGGCAGGTGAGGCTGCAGCACTCCATGTCCTGCCTCCGTGAGACCAGAGTAGGAGTTTTGGGAACTTGCTGGTCACCTGGGGAGTCACAGGGTGGGAGCTTCAGCTCCTGGGGTCTTCCTTTGGGTTGAGGGCCCTGGGGAGAGTAGCTGAGAGTTGCCACAGACCCTGCAGAGGAAAGAGAGGCTGGGTGGCTCCTCTTGCAGCTGATCTCCTGGCCAGCCCAGACCTTGCCACCGTGGTTGGGATTTTGAAAGCTGGGCTGTGTTCTGATCCCTGGCATTTCCCACTTGCATCTCAATGATTTTTGATGAATCACTTGCAGCCTAAGAAATAAATGTCCTCTTGATTCTCCCTGCGAGTTCCTGGGTGCGGCTTAGAAGCCGTGAGAAAATACCCAGGTGAATTCCTGTGTCCATAAAGGTCAATGCTATTAAAAAAATAAGTTGCCTCTGAAAGGGAACCTAGGAAATATCCAAGGCAGGGAAAGACACATCAGACTTACCACATCAGCTAATTATTTTTTTTGCAGAGAGTCCTCTTTTTCCATCCACTGGCAGAAGGGAGTCATGTGAGATGTCCACAAGTGTGCTTGGGGGAAAAGGAATGTCAATGAAGACCTGAAACAATTTTGCTGCTCTTACAGCTGAGGAGGGATCATGCTGGAAGGTTTCTGTGGAAGTGGGGCCTGGGGAATGGACATGAAAAGCCTTTTTTCCTGGCTGACTCCCTTGGCGGGTGAGTTGTTCACAGAGCCTGGATGCCAGAGTGCCTGGAAGGGAGCCAGCTCTATTTTAGCCCTTTGTAAATGATTTAAACACGTCGTGCTGGGGGAACATTCCCAGGAAAGGGGCTGCTTGGTTCTTCTTCTTGGGTGGACCAGGGCTGTGCAGGAGACGGTGGGAGGCAGAAGGAGCCAGCCCTGGCAAGGACAGCATGTGGTGGGGATGGCTGTGCCCCTCCTGTCCCCCAAGAGCTGCTGCTGAGACCTGAACCAGCTGATCCTAGTCCAGCTGACCAGAGGCATCCTCCCAAACCCTTCCCAGCTGATGTTCCTAAGGAGCCTCTCCACTCCTTTTTGCAGCCTTTGCCTGTCAGGAGCATCCCCTGGGAAGGCCAATGGGGCCAAAGGTCCCAGGTGCCCTGTGGGACCCCAGTGAGGTGGGGACATAGGGCAGAGCTCTCTGCAGCACCTGGGTGCAACCACACATCGTGGGACTGGGGACAAGCTCCTGAGGCTGGAGCAGGGCAACTCCAGCCCCCTTTACCCTTGAGGGCCTGGCTGCTCCTTATTGATTAATGTGGTGGCTCATTTCTCTAAAAATAGGCTCTTAATTACTTAGCCTCCAGAAACAGAGCTGTCCCACAGCAAAACCTGATTGATTTGAGGGCAGCTGCTGCTCCAGCTCCAGCGAGGGCCCTGTGGCCACAGAGCTTGGACGGCCCCTGCCAGAGACAGCTCCTGGCCATAGGAGGTTTCAGGCTGGTTCAGGTCGGTTCCCAGCTCGCAGCAGCTGATGGATATTTGTTTTTTCCAAGTGTCACTTAATTTTGCTTCTTCACTTTCTGCGTATTTAATTGTGAGCAGGTGGTACTGAGGGGCACTTGGACTTCTCTTCCAGTGGAACAAAATGGAAGGAAAAATGTTCATTTTTTCCTTGTGCTCCTGAACTGTCTGTAGAGAAGAGAAAAAGCTGTTCTGGTTTCTTTATTTCTTTATTTCTTTATTTCTTTCTTTTGTGTTGTTTTCCCACCTTCTTCCTTTACATGGACAAATACTTTGTGGGAACCTTCATGCTTTTCCCATATTCTCCTGTCCCAGAGAAGCTGTGCAAAATCCCAAAAAAGCTGAAAAGAGAAAAAAAATAGAAAATAGAATTGAAAATAGATTTATTTTCTGGGGTTCTTTCATCTCTCTGAGTTTGGGTTCTTGTGTCAGGAGTGTCTTGTCATGTCCTGGAGATGGAGAGGGGGTACTTGAGAGCCCTGTGGCCCCCACCCTCCCACCAGCACCACAACCTCTGTGCAGCTGAGCACAGCCCAGCAAGGGGAATACAGGGGCCTTCTGAGACAAATGAAGGAGAAAAAGGGAAGAGTGGCTGCAGCTGCTGGATGCCAGCACTGGCCCTGCCCCTCTCCCCGGCCAGCGTGAAGGCCATCTGTCACCTGACAGATCAGCTGGACACCACTCTCCACCTCCATCTGCTCCCATCCAGGCTGCATATCTGCTGTGTCTCCCTCCTCCTCCACCTCCCCTCTGGGCTCTGTCCTGTGATTCCAGCCAGTCCCTGCCCTGGAGGGGCCCCACAGGGCCAGGGGATGCTCAGAGAGCCCTGGACTCCACACCCAAACCCATGGGTCCTTGCTCACTGCACGGGCTGCAGATCCTTGCTGACCTACTCGTAGGTTTTTTTCACCCTTTATATTTTATTTTTTTCAAGACTGAATATTTCACTCTGGTGGTTGTGTGGCTTCATTTTGCTCATTCAAATTTTCTTCCAGTTGAAGTTTTATGGTAATTTTTTAATTCTTTGCCCAAGGAAGTATCAAAGGGAGCATCCCTCCTCAGAGGGATTCAAGCCACAGCATCCACAGGGGGAGGCTCAACTTGCTGAGCCCCATTCCTGCTGGCCCACAGCCATGACAGCCACCCCAGAAGAGGTAAGAGCACAGGACAGAGCCCCTCCAGAGATCCAGAGAATGCTCCACTAGGGACAGCCAGGGGACACTGGGCCTGGGACAGTGGTGCTGGCAGCTGTCACCAGAACTCATGCCTTGATTCTGAGAACTCAAATAATTTTTCAATGTCACCAGCCAAATTTCCGCAGATTTTCCTGGGGACAGGAGAAGGCAACACTCCAAGTCCCTGTTCCTCAAGCTGGCAACATGACAGCTTTCCACTGGAATGAATTTTTTTTCTTAATGCAGGCCAAAGTAATTTTTTCTCACTAGAGCTCCTGATACAGCTGGAAAAATGAGCTCTCTCTCCAAAGCCTCATGTACTGGTGAAGGGCAGCATCCCCCCAGCAGATCTCGAGTTGTTTGGCTGCCCCAGCTTCTCGTCCTTCTAGCTGCTGCTCTTTGCACTGGAACTTGGAAAGAAAAATACTCTGGGACGGAAATTTTCAAGCCTGAAGGGTAAAGTTGGAGTGAATCCAGGTGGGACTTGGCAAAGAGACCCAGCAAAGGTTGTTCCTTGCACTGACATTTTTGCTCTGTGCTTTGGAGAGCCTCTCTGCAGTTCTGCTTCAGCCAGGTCAGGCTCTGGCAGTGTAAGAGGTGATGTTAACACCACCACACATTACTTTCTCTGGGTTTTCCCAAGTTTTATTTTTGTCTCTGGAGCTGTGGATATTTCAGCAGCAGACACTGCAGTGGTCTTGCATCCTGTGGGGATGGCTGTCCATCAGCCCACCCCACTCCCAGAGGTGGCCCAGAGGCTTTGATCCTCTGGCTGCCTGTCCACAGCAGATGCTGCACATCTGTGGTTGCACCAGAACAACCCTGATATAGCCCAGATAAATTACCTGATGGAAATGAGGAGCTGGGATCTTGTTGCAAGCTCTGGTTACTGGAAACCAAAAGCAAAGAGCTACTCTGTGTCTGTGCATTGCTGGCTGGCTCTGGGATGCACATGAGGCTGCTTTTAACAAGGGACATGCTGGAGACTGCTGTGACTCCATCTCCCTCCCATGAATTCTTCCACTCAGGTCTTGCCAGAGGATGCCAACCCATCCCTGCAAGGTTTGAGGAGCTCTGCAGGAGGACCTTCATAGGCTGTGCTGAGTCCTGGGCTCCTCTGCACCAAGAAGGACCCCATAGCACTCCATGGGGACCCCACAACACTCCATGGGGAACCCATGAGTCATTGAGAAAGTCCCCAAGTGCTGAGGCCAAAGGTCTCAAAATTCACCTGTGGAGAAACAAGGAGATTAGATCTGAGTCATTCCAAGGGTTTAAACATTTTTTGTGTTACTAAAAGGATGTCTTTATGCTTTGGGTCTTTTTTTTCCAATAAAGAGGAAGGCAGCAAATTCAAGGTAAAAAAAAGGCAAGTTGAAGATGAGAGATGAACCTGCTCCACCATAAGTTTGGAGAGGTCATCAGCAAATTTGATGTGGGGTTGCTGTCCTCTCCTTCCCTCCAGGGAGCACTGTGGCATCTCCTTTCCCCTAGATTTTGGAGAGAACAGATTTGTGTTTCTTACCCAGAAACAGAAATAAAGCTCCAACAACCTGCCTGTGCAGGTCTTTTGTTCCCTGCTTTGCTGACTGTGTTCCTTCATCAAGAGGATGATGAGAGGCCAAAGACACACCAGGACCTGTGCATGGTCAGGAAGGGGCCGCTCATCCCTGGGGAGGTGGATGTGCCTTTGTGTTGGAGCAAAGGTACTTAAAGCACCATGATGCAGACGTGATCCTCAGTAGATGCTCCTGCCCTTCCTTGCGTCACATCAACCACCCGAGACAGCAACTCAGCTGGGACATAATTTTGGGTGGAGCATGTGATGGTGGCAGCAGTTCCTGGCTGTCCTGTGCTGAGGGGACAGCTGGGAGCAGCCAGGAGAGTGAACTGGGGCTGGCTGTGGGTTGGGTGTGCTGGTGGAGCTGTTGGAGAGAGTTCAGTGGAGGCCACGGAGATGCTCCAAGGGCTGGAGCCCCTCTGCTCTGGAGCCAGGCTGGGAGAGCTGGGGGTGTTCACCTGGGGAAGAGAAGGCTCCAGGGAGACCTCAGAGCCCCTGCCAGGGCCTAAAGGGGCTCCAGGAGAGCTGGAGAGGGACTTGGGACAAGGGATGGAGGGACAGGACAAGGGGGAATGGCTTCCCACTTCCAGAGGGCAGGGATAGATGGGATACTGGGAAGGAATTGTTCCCTGGGAGGGTGGGAAGGCCCTCGCCCAGAGAAGCTGTGGCTGCCCCTGGATCCCTGGCAGTGTCCAAGGCCAGGCTGGACGGGGCTTGGAGCAGCCTGGGCTAGTGGAAGGTGTCCCTGCCCATGGCAGGGGGGTGGCACTGGATGGGCTCTAAGGTCCCTGAAGCATTCCCGGGTTCCATGACGGGAGTGGGGAGGACGCGGAGGGGCCGAGCCGGTGGCACCTCTCGGCCGCTGGGTGGCGCTGCGGCCTCGCGCCCAGAGATCCCGGGGCCGGTCCCGGTGACACCGCGGGGACACCGCGAGCTCCGGCTGCCATCGGGCACCGCGGCCTCGTCCTGCTGTCCCTGCTCCTTTCCCTTGCATGTCTCCATCCCCAGCCCAGGGTCTGGCCCGCTCTGGAATCGGCTGCACCCGTGAATTTATCCTGCCTCAGCCCCTCAGGCTCCTCCAGCCTCTGCCCTGCTGTCCTCCCAGCCCTCCCTCAGCACAGCTCCGTGCCCTCCAGTTCGCCTGAAAACTCCAGTTATCCGGCTGTTCTCTAGCCGAGATGTCCTGGGGTCCATCCTCCTGCCTGAGCCCGGGCTCTTCAGGCAGTAGGGTGAGCAGTGGGCTGGGGTGTTCAGCTCTCCCATAGTGTGGGTGGAACTTGCGAGGTGTCAGGGACTGGACAAGGTCCCCAAGGAACCCCAAGGTGGGTGTTCCAGGTGGGTGGCACTGAGGCTGCCCTTGAATGGCGGCATCTATTCCCTCACTGCCTGCCCCCACCAGGGCTCCTGCAGTGCTGGGAGGGCCAGGTGGGCTCGGGACACCTGGGTCCCCTGTTCATATGCTATGGGACATGGCAGCTCTCTGAATGAGCCCTCCTCCCCTGCATGTTGTCATCCAGCCCCAGCAGTGCCAGTACCCGTGTGGAATGGTGGGGGGTGCTGGGGAGCAGGGGTGAGCACACACGGGGCTGTGCGGAGTGTGTGTGTGTGTATCCCTGGAGGTGCATGCGAGGGGGATTTGGGCAGAGGAGGGTGTTTATTTGGGTACACACGTCCAGAGGGTGGGAGGGGGAAGGGGTGTGTGCATGGAGCAGTGCCCAGCAAGACCAAGGTGGGTCCATCAGCCCTGTCCCTGCTCTGCCCCAGGGGTGCCTGGCTGGTGCAGGGCTCCCCAAAAAGGCTCCTTTCCAGGCTGTTCCCCATACACCTCATCCTGGCCCAAATGGCAATGGAGTTTTATTGCTGCTCCCGGGAGCTGCTGTGGAGAGATCCTGGGAGGAGCTCCCAGCCCATCCATCACACACTGGCTTGGCATTTATGAGGAACCTGAAGCAACAAATTCTCCCTGGGACATGCGTATGTGTCGGTGTCAAGGGCAGGCTCAGCAAAATTCCCGCAACCCCTGCCTGTGCCTGCTGCCTCCTGGCACCCACAGGACCACTGCTGGGCTGGCCCAAGGGCTGCCCTTTCCCAGGCTCCACAGTCCCCTTGGCCACACTGCAATGTGCCCATCTGCCAGCCTGGCCCACATCACAGCCGGACAGGGGTGGGTACAGTCATGGTTGAGTGTCTTGCCAGGACAGACACAGCTCCCACAGCCTGGCTCTCTGGTGCCAGGAATTACTGGGGTACCAGTTTGGTTTTACAGACAGGCGTGGTGGCATCTGGAGTGTTGCACCCTGCTGTGCTTCCCAGTACAAGACTGACACTGGTTACTGGACTGAGTCCAGGGAAGAGCTGTAAGGATGCTTAAACCACTCATGAGAGAAGCAGTGCTCTCCACCCTTGGAGATATCCCAAAGCCTGTGGGCTATAGCCCAGAGAATCCAGCTTTAGGTGACCCTGCCTGAGCAGGGATGGCACTGGACCATCTCCAGAGGTTCCCCAACCTCAGAGTGCTGTGAGTCAGTCAAGAGTGTTGAGCCCTGGAACAATGGGGCAAATGTCCAAGGTCAGAGGACAAAGAGAAATAAGAATCCAGTTTTGTTTTCTTTTGGAAGCATCTCTAGTTGCAGAGGATGGACAGCAATGAAGGAAAAAGCTGGGTGGTGGTGGAAGATGTAAGAGAACTAAAGTCCCAGACCTCCTTTAGCTGTCCGGCATCACCAGAGAACACCAAAGGGAAATGTGGCATGTTCCCAAATAAAACAGCAATTCAGGCCCAGTCTCATATTTCTCCACCTATAAGCGGATCATGGTAACAAAAAAAGATGATAAACAATATTCAGTTTGTCCAAAATTTGGCAATTCTTTCCATGAAGGGTGCCGGGATTCTGATGAAACCTGGTTTTATCATGACATTTTGCCCTGCGAGAAAGCTCTTCTTGGCTGTAGCCAACACTGTGTGTTGCTCAGCAGAGCACAGACGGCCTGACAACAATTTGGCTGCTAAAACTTCTAAAAATAAAAGCCATCCTTTTTTCTTTCTTTTTTTTTTCCTCTCCAAAGAAACGTTGCAGCATCACACCTTCCTCCCAGTACAAACTGTCAAAACCTCTTCAGGCTGAGTGGCTGTGCATGACACTGAACTCCAAGATTGTGTCATTTTAATTTTCTGCATTATTTTATTCTCAAAATGGGGTATTTTCTCTGGTCTTGGCAGAAATAAAGGAGGAAAGCAAAGGTCATAGGGTGGGTTCAAACACTTTTTGTTGTTTGGGGCTGCCCAGAGAGGAGCGTTTGGGGGGCTCTTCTGGAACCATCTGCTCTGATGAGGAGGCGGAGAGCTGGAGCTCACCTCTCTGCTCTCTGGGGTGGGGGTGATCTGTGCTGAACTGGTTTGAACCGGGAGCTCCATCCTGCAGTATCACCCCTCACGACAGCAGGGCAGCTGCCTGAGGCTCCCCTTGTGCTGCCCCAGGGCTGAGTGACAGAGCTGACACTGCTGCTGGTCATTGCTTAACAGCCAGGAGACTTCAGAGTGGGGCTGCATGAACCAGAATTAAATAACAATAATAGATTATTTTCATCTGCATAGGTATCTATATCTATATCTAATCTATACCTATATCTATATATCTACATCGATATCGATATCGATATCTATATCTATATCCATATCTATATCTATATCAATCTATATCTATTTAACAGGGCTTTACTCAAAGCCATGCACTTCCCATCACCTGAAATGTCCAGTTAAGAGGAATTGCTTTAACTTGCAGATGTTTTGAAGAAGCTTCTACCCTCCTTCCCAAGGGAAACTTGGCACCACTGAGTGTCTGTCAGGGGTTGGAATTCCTGGTGTCTTCAGAATTCACAGAGGTGTCACCCCTGCATTTGGACATGTCCACCAGTCATGCAGTAGGAAAATAAAAGGCATCCAGACCATGAGAACAGACCTGCCACCCCCCTTGCCCCTGTTCTCAGCCCCCCAGCTTTGCTTGGAGCACCTATTGCTCTCAGTTTTACCATCTCCCATGTTTTCATTCAGATTGTACTTTCCTGCCTGTTCCTGGGAATGCACCAGAGGCTTTGCCTAATGGATCACATCCATCGTTTCTTCCTCCACTAGACCAAATACCCTGGCAAGGAGGAAAATTAGATCACCCTGACATAATTTGTTCCTGGTAGAGTTGTGTTGGCTGGTTTTCATCCTTTATTTTTATCACATTATTGATACTTACAAATGGATTGTTCAATAATTTGTTCCAAAATTTTTGAAGGAACTGAAGCCAGCTTGGCTGATCTGTAACTCCCCAAACTCCTAATTTCCTTTATTTATGCATTTTTATTTTTCACAGAAAAAGTGCTTTTTCTGCACTTACCCAGGATCCCCTAAGCCTTCAAAATTTGTCGCAATCTGCTGCTAATTGTTTAGAGGTTGCTTACATTTTCCAGGGTGATTTCTCTTGACGCCTGACTAGTCAATGCACTGAGCTTCTCTCGCTAATGGTGATGGCTCTGGGCACTGGTTACAGGCTTGCACTGTGCAGCCACGGTGAGGAAGTCACTGTTTGTGCCTCTGTGTCATCCCTTTGATTCTTTCCATCACAAGACACGAATGTTGACTCTTTTTTTCTTTTCATCGCACTTCCAGTATATTTCTGGAATTTATTTCCTTTCCTTTTATGCCCCTCACTGGCTGTAACTCTCTCTGCTCCTTACCCTTTCTCGTTCTGCCCCCATGTGCTTGAGCTTTCCCTTTATACTCCTCCTTATACCCTCATTCCCATTTTTATAGGATTCCTTTTTGATTTTCAGGACACTAAAGTGCTCCTGATGCAGCAATATTGGCCCTTTACTGTTGTCCTGTGGTTCCTCTGCAGCAGGAAGTTTAGCAGCTGTGCACCTCATATACTCTCTTTTAGTAACTTCCCCCAGTCCAGTATTTCTGATTTTTTCCTTGGGATGCCCTCCTGAGGGATGTTGCTGGTGGAGAAGCATCCCTGCCCCGAGTTTGTTCTGTTCATGTTTGTGCAGCCACCTGTGTTTTTTTGGATTCTCTCTTTTAATTTCAAAACTGATGAACTGCTGTTGGTGATGGCTCTGCCCCACAGGACCCAAGTGGTCCTTGCATACTGGTCAGAGGATGGAAGAGCTGCCCCCACCCTACCACCCCAAAACAGCACTTTGGAATAAAAAAAGTATCCAGAGAACTTTCCAAATGATCTTTGGGTGGGCTGTGTCCTCCTGCATTTGTTTGTGTGATAGAATGTGAAAATGGGATGGTTCAGAAATAAAAAATTGCTGTTTATTCAGCCAAATGCTTGCTGAATAGAGTCTTAACTTGAGAATAATTGCAGATAAAACGAAGCTATATTTTTGATGAATAAATTGTTCTTCTTTCACATGTGCTCAATTTGAGGTTTAGTGCCATGATAAATCTTCACTAACTTCTCTTCCTGAGAGAAGCAGCAGCAGGGAGGGAATGTGCCCAGCCCGATGCAGGACAGATGGTCCAAGCAGTGATCCCGCAGGGAAGTGGAGTCTCCTCCCTCTGGAGGGAGTGATGGGGACCTGCCAGGTCTGAGCCCGAATGTGTAATTGGAATGGGGAATGGGAGGGCAGGAGGGGTGGGTTAAAGAGTGGTTATCACCTCAGGAAATGTGCCCAAAATGCCACACTTGTTCTCTAGCCAGAGTCAGTCTGTCCACTCATCCCTTTATCCATCCATCATCCATCCATCCATCCATCCATCCATCCATCCATCCATCCATCCATCCATCCATCCATCCCTCCATCCCTCCATCCCTCCATCCCTCCATCCATCCATCCATGAACCGGGTTTGCATGGCCAGGTTTTGGTACCAGGGAGGCTCCTGGGTTGGCTGCTGTGAGAAGCTGCTGGAAGCCTCCCCCATGTCCAGCAGAGACAATTCCAGCTGGCTCTAGGATGGACCCGCCACTGGCCAAGGCCGAGCCCAGTGGTAGCAGGACTTGTGACCCTGTGGGTGACTCATATGGGATCAGCCTGGGCCTGAAGGACTGACCCTGTGGACGACCGACACTGGAGCAGGGGAAGAGTGAGGAGAGGAAGCAGTGGCATGTGTGGTGGAATGTGTGGTAGGGACCACAACCCTGTCCCCATGCACTGTTGGGGGAAACAGGTATAAAAATCAGGGGTGAAGTTGAGCCCAGGAAGAAAGGAGGGGTGGGTGGAAGGTTTAAGATTTGGGTTTATTTCTTATTGTCCTACTCTGATTTGATTTGCAATAAATCATACTTTCCCCAATCAAGTCTGTTTTGCCTGTGATGGTAATGAGTGGGTGATGTCTACCTGCCCTCACCTTAATCCAGAAGCCTTTTGTTATATTTCCTGTCCTCTGTCCAGATGAGGAGGGCAGTGATGGAGAGACTTTGGTGGGCTGGTGGTATACAGCCAGAGCCAACCCACCACAATCTGCTGCCTGTAACGGTGGGAAGTGGGAAAAGGGACTGTGTATCCTGCAAAACCCTTGGAGCCAAGGAGGCAGGGGTGCACAGTCCAAAGCACATCTGAAGGGGCTGTGGAAGCCTGGAGAGGCCACAGCTGCAGCCCCATGCAGCAGCCAGGGGAAAGTCAGCAGGAGGCTGGGATGGGAGATGGAAGGAAGCCAGAAACTGGGCAGTCAGAAGCACCAGAAGACAATTTCCCATCCCAAAATGTGAAACCATGTTCTGTGTCATTTTATGCAAATTTTTCTGCAAGTTTGTGGCCTCTGCAATCAATACTTAATCAGGAAACATGATTGCAGTAGCCCGCTGGCTACAAAAATATCATCACCAGGCCTGCTATGTCCTTGGGGCAGTGGGGACCGTTCTGCTGGGAAGGTTCTCCCAGCACAGCCTTTTTCACTCCACGTCCTTGTTGG
This sequence comes from Edolisoma coerulescens, assembly GCA_013397115.1. Lineage (NCBI taxonomy): Eukaryota > Metazoa > Chordata > Aves > Passeriformes > Campephagidae > Edolisoma > Edolisoma coerulescens. The sequence continues at coordinate 172,659 of VWZW01006601.1, forward strand.
TTCTGCCCATCATCTGTGACCACTGGATCAGGACTGGGAAGCAATGGCCAGTCCCCATGGGGACTGTGCCAGCCCAGAGGGATGCTGGAGGGGACTCTGCCCTGCTGGGAGAGGTGGCAATGCCCATCACTGTGAGCTGTCTGTCTGTCCTGCCCCTCACGTCTCTGCCAAGGTCTGAGAGAAGAGTGGGCTCTGCCCTTTGTCTGGCACAGACTGGACAACGTGGGACCCAGGGCCACAAGCATGGACCTGTCTGGGGACATCTGCTGCTTGTGCCACCAGGCAGGGCAGAGCTGGCCCCTGACCCAGTGGGCTGCGGAGGCTGCCCAGTCCTGCCCTGGGAACAGCAGTGGCTCAGAGGGCCACACGTCACATATGTGACCTCAAAAGGAAAACGCTAAGCTGCTCTGCATTGGGAGAAGCTTAGCATTTAAAGCTGATTTCAACAGCTTTTGCCTAAAGTTTTAAGACCCATCACTAATCAGCAGCTGGTTTATGGCTGTTGTAAAAGATCAGAAAAAAAAGGAAATCTCCTGAAGTTGGGGGAGCGCTTCCCAGCTCCCGCATCCATCATGGCCGTGCCGACATTTACGAGCGCAGGGAGCCATAAATCCACGCGGGCCCGACGTTGGCCTGGGACTCAGTGCTGAAGGGGAAGTGTTGTGTCTGAATCTGTGTCCTGTCCTGGGAGAAACTTCATTAATGCTTTGCACAGTCAGACAGACATATCCAAGCCCTGGGACATTCATCCCCAGATTTTGCAGGCTCTCCTCCACAGCCTGGCTCTCCTGGTGTGTGGTTTTATGCTCCCAATCCTCCTTGGGGCAGGAGATCTGGGTGTTTGGTTGGGAGGGGGAACAGGAGGTGGCACATTTTGCTGTGACTGTGGTTACTCTCCTGCCTCCTCTGACTTGTGGAGCAGTTCTGGTGCAAAATTCCTCTCTCCTCAGACTTGGAATTGAATGGAAGAATTTGGTCCAGGGTGGTCCTTGGTACATAACTGCTTGTTCGCTGGACAGAGCTGCTCTGCCTCAAATTCTGGGATGTTCTGGGCCATGGGGAAGATCACCTTTAAGGGATGGCTGTGGTCTGAGGTGTCTCTTTTCAGACTACAAGCACTTCTGTGGGTAGCAGGTGCAGACACTGCTGCCACAGGAACCCGCTGGGGAAGGCTCCTGGCCCTGCACTCCAGGCTTGCGGTAAAATTCAGCCCAAGGGGAGGGTGTTGTGGGCAGCACAAGTGTCCTGGCTCCTGTCTTTGGGTACAGCTGGGACCTCCTGGGGCAGTGGGAGCTGCAGCTGGGAGTAGAGGACCTGGAGTGATCTCATCCAGCCCCTAGTGCTTGGGCTGGACATGTCTGTGGGTGTGCTCAGCCTGGTGCAAACCTGAGCTGAGCCTGTTGGCAGCAGAGACCAGAGCCAGCCACCTCCCCTGGTGCTGGCAGCTGTCCCAGAGCACTCTGTGTGTGCACAAACCTTGTGCATGGTGGTTATCACCTGCCCTGGCCAAGCCTCCTCTCCTCAGAGTGCAGCACCTTGGTCCTTTTCCTGTCAGCCATGGAGCAGGAGCAGGAATAAGCATGGGGCAGTTGAAGTGAGGGGAAGTCAAGGGAATGCTCCATCCCCCGCCTGGTGAGCACAAGCAGAAGGAGGTGCCTATGGAAGCCAGTGATGTGTGGCAAGGATGCCTTGGCCACCATCAAGGCTATGTACTCACTCAGCCACCAGCTCCAGCAGCTCTGCTTCCAGGGCAGGACCTCATTCCATTGCCTTGGAAAATATTTTCTTTGCAAATCTAAGGAAACTATGTGTGTGTGTGTGTGCAGGGGAGAGGCCTGAGATGTCCCCAGCCACCGCCTTGCTCCGGTTACACATAAATTGACATCTTGTAGGAGAGCTGTCCAGAATACTGAGTAATTATAGCTCACCCTGAATCACAGACGAATGTGGGCACAGCAGCTCTCTTACAAATCACTGCAAAGGCCTTACAGATTACACCCTTCTTCTCCCCATTAAAGGGCTGCATTTGTGCTGTAAACAGTAAAAATAGCAAGTGTTGTTATTAATGAGGATGTGCCGCAACTGCTGATCGGAGGCACAGCTCGTCTCCGTGTGGCCATTACGGTTGAAGGACAAAACCAATATTTTATGTTTCTCACAGTTATTGTTCATCAAACGTTTATGAAAATGCATAATGACTGCGTATGATGAGCGCGCTTTTCAATAATGGGAGTGAGATGAGGACCCGTGTGAATTTCTAATCCAAATAAGTAAGACCATTAAATTAATAGCTTAATTACATGATAAATTTCAAAACATTTTCTAGAATGCATTTTATTTTTATTTAACTTAATAACATGTTTAGCTGCAACTCTTTCTGGGATTCGTGTAATAAACCTGCAGCAGTGGTGATGCTTCCCTGAGTCTCAGTTTGTATTTTTATTGCTGTTCCGGAGGGTGTTGAGGGTGGGGTCCTGCTGCTGTATGGTCCCACGGCACACAACAGGCTGGGGGTGTGTGATCACAGACAGGCTCTGAGAGGGCCCTGAATTCCTGCTCCCAGAAATGCTGAATGCATTACGGTGCTGATCTCTATCCAGCAGGACCTGCGTGGGTTTTATTCTCCCACTCACACACTCCGAGGTGCTCCCTGCCAGCTCAGGGCCCTGCACAGGCTGTGCAAGTGAGATTCAACAGTGCATCTTTCAAGCAAGCAATTGCTGTTAATTACCTTCCCTTCCTCACTGCAGCTGTCCAGCTTCGGGCCAAGTCCCTGTGGTGCCATTCCCAGCTCTGAGTGGGTGACTGGATTCTGTGGCTGAGGACGGCATCTCTGCATTGTCAGGGCTGTTGATGAAGTGGGAGATGAACAGAAGAGAGCTGCAGAGTGGCTGGAAAAGCTGCCTTGGCCTGGGCAATGGGGGCAGGTGCCCCAGTGAGCTACCTGCAGAGCAGGTGCCCTTGCTTTGGGAGAGCAGCGCTGGTGAGAGACAGGAATTTGGGTGAGAGCAGCACACAGAGAAGAGCCCGTGGTAAAAACAGTCACTAGGATGAGTCAGACCAGAAATAAAAGATGTGCATGAATAGCTTAATTAAGGATCTGTCAGATGTGGTGTCACTGACAATCTCCTCCCAAGGAGCTGTCAGGGAACCTTGGGTCTCTGCCCCATTGTGCTTTGAGGTCAGTAGAGAGGGGGGCTGAGAGATGCTGTGAGTTAAATCCTTCAGGTTTGAGGTGTGTGGGGGCTGCTGGGGCTGTGATCCTTTCTCCACATCTCCTTCCCTTGGCTCTGCTCATGTCCTCATCCCCTTGAAGCCACGTGCCCCTGTGCACCTCCAGTTCCTCCTGCACATCCCTCAAGGTGCCTGCTCACCCAAAAAACCAGTGCTCACACCATGGCCCAAGAAAACTCTCTGGGAATGGTCTTGGAGCAGTTTTGGGAACAGTCAGTGGTGTCCCATCACTGCCCTCTCATGGATGGGCTCCGGGCTTGGCCTGTGCACATCACTTTGGAAAATCGGGGGAATTTCTCTCCAAATCCATGAGAGAAACTAGCAATTGGGGTATTTTCTATTCCTTTTCTGGCTCAACTATCAGTGGAAATTTCCCTGCATGCAGTTAATGTGTCAGGCAGGGAGATTTGAGGCTTGTGCTCCTCAGATCTGCTGAGCACTCTCAGCTATGGGTATGTCAGTAACAACCAATGCCCCACAACAGCAGCAGAGCCTTGCAGCAGCTTCTGAGAGGCATCATGCAATTAGCTGAAACTTCTGTAAACTATAAATATATAATTAGAGTCTGTCTAATGAGTTAGAGTGGTGGAGGGGTATGTGTGTGCACAGTTCCTGGGCACAAACTCCTCCCTGGCTGAGAGCAGCACATTCCAGCAGTGTCGCAGTGTTTATGTCCCACTTAATATTCCGCTTGCAAAAAGGTGTTTTATTAAATGACAATTTGAAACTTAATTGTATTAATTTTCCATTGATTGCATATCTAATTCTAAATGAACTCACAGGCAACTCACTTCCCTGCTGCACATTGAATTAATCTCAACAGTTGATATAGTTGCAAACACAACGTGGAAGAAGTCACAGGCTTGTCACCTGCCTGTGACCCACTCCTGCAGGTGCTGAATACTCACCCTTTGCACCAAAACAACAGGGCCAAGGCTTTTGCTCTGCAGGAGAGGATGCTCTTGGGGGTTTCCATCCAGTCAGGGCTCTTGGCCTGACCTTGGCTCTCGGCTCTTGGCTCTTGGTCGTCTGCTTGTTGAGATCCTGTTGGAGGCTCATGAGTCATGCCAGACATGCCAGGCTGGTCACAAATAGTCACCCCATAATTGCTCCAGGGATGGCTGAGCCCCTAAAGGAGCAAGATTACGCTGCTGTTGCTTGGAAGCAAGAAGTGCCACTGGCTGAGACCTTCTTTGTGTCCCTGGATTTCTCTTTCTGTGCTTTACCATGGGGCTGTAGCTGTCTGTCCATAGCCACCACCAGCCTTGAGCCCTTCCAGGCCCTGCTGCCCTGGTGGTACCCCCATGTGTCCAAGCACTGGGGTGCACAGTGCCTGTACACGTGGGTGCATGTGGACAGTGGTGGGCCTGCCAAACTAGGAACCAAGGAAGTCCACTGGTGGGACAGTCCCTAAGACCAGAGATCCTCCCCAATTCAGGGAGACAGAAAAGGCTTCCCCCAGGATGCTTTGTTTCGCTATGTTAATGTACCCCAGTTCTGCTTCCCCAGTTGGCCCGTTGGCCTCCCTGCCCCTCTATACCTTATATGTCCCTGCCCTAGAAAGTTCTCCCTTCCCTGTTCTCCCATTGGCCCTCGCTCCCTTGCCACTCCCTCAGTGTTTCCCTATTGGTTCCCATACCCTAGCCCCACCTGTGTACCGCCCCGTACCCTCAGATCATTGGCCCTTTATGTTCTCTCCCCGCCTCCACCAACCCCATATATAAACCTGGATCCTCCCATATTCTTGGTCTTCGTCCCTGGACCCCTTCACGTGCATGGCTGGAATAAACCTCTCTCGTGGAATCCCATACGAAGACCCTTCCTGCCTCTTTGCAGTCGACTCAGATTCTGTAAGCTATCCGGTGTGTGCGATTGTGTGTGTGAGTGTGCAGTGGCCTTGCTGAGCGACTTCGCTTTGGAGACGTTTCTGGAAGGTTGCGGCACCCACCATCTGCCAGCCGCCACAACAGGTGCACACCCCAGGGGTGCACAGAAGGGCAGGATGGACTGTGAAGACCCAATGAAGTGACCACAGCTCCTCTGCCATCAGCCACAGCCACTGCTGTCCCCCTTGGTGGGTCCTTCTGTGCCATCTGCCCCTGACTAGGGTTGTCCTTGTCAGCAGGAGCTGTGCTGGATCAGTGGCCCTGCCCGGTGAATTGGATTCTCTGGGGTAAGATCTATGATATGGGAGGATCCATGACACAGCTGAAATTCCCTCCTGCAAGCACAAGAATGAGCCCAGATGTTTCTCCAAACCGCCTTTGAGGTGTGGGACATGCTGTGCAGTCCCTGCCCCTCAATACTCTCATGTCTCCTGATACTGGATCCAGAAGATGAGCTGAAGAACATCACCAACAGCTTCTTCATCCCTAATCCATCCAGGGGCTACCTCCAGATGCTCCTGTGACTGGAGAAAGGAGAGGTTCCCCAAAAGAACCATTTGCAGGTGCCAAGCTGAGTCCATGAACATCACCATGGGCTGTTCTCAGTGCTCTGCTGCCCTGGACCCTCCCCAGCCCCAAATCCGTGTCCTCCTAATGAAAACGAAGAGCTTGTCTCACTTAGGGACACTCATGCTCTTGTTCCCACTCCCACAGAAGCTTCTCCATCCACACCAGGTATGAGAAGAGGCATGGGCAGGTCCCCAGTCCCAGTTTCCTGGAGGGATAGGGTGGTGGTGGGAGCCTGCAGGGAAGGTGTGAGCTGTCTAGTGGCCAGAATGGGGGTGGTGGCCCTTCCCTTCAAAGGGACATGGGACAGCATTGGCTGGGGATAACAGCCTGTGTGCAGAGCAGGCACATAGAGGGGTCTCTGGGGTCCAGGGGTGGGTACTCTCATCCCTACGGACTGGAATGGCCAGGAGCTGGGCAGTGTCCTTGCCCCAGGCACTGTGTCCCTGCTCCTGCTGCACCCAAGCTCAGCATCTCTGCTGAACACGGCGATCGTCACTTTTATAGGCACTACAGCAGCCATTGCTTTATTGGAATGGAGGCTTCTTATGGTTTAGTATCATTAAATACAGATGCAACTTGTGTTCCTAAAGCCATAATGCCCCTTCCTGCTACTGCCTCACAATTAACTGGGCTATAAAGCTTTCAAACATATTGCAGGCACTAATTCAACTGGATGGTGAAGAAACACGGTTTTATTGGGCAATTACAGTGCTTGGAACATGTTCCAGTCTGCACGGTACCTTCCCAATAGGAACAGGGGCTGCCAGGCCATGTCACTGAGAAAGGTCCAAAGGTGGCATCCAAATGGCTGCATCTCCAGGCTGCAGGGATGGTTTTATTTACATCTTAATAAAAAGCTCTCCAGGAGTGATGAGAGCTCCACGATCTGTGCAAGTTGGGCTGGACCAACCCCTCTGCACCTCAGCTCTGCTGCTGCCCAGCCACCCCCACCTCGCTGCTGTTGCTGCTAATCTGCTCATCCTGCTTCTCACAGTTCAGCTTCAGATTCCTGGGCTATGCCCTCTACACTCAGACCACACCTGGTGCTTTAGTCTCTGGAGAGCTGGGTGGAGAATCCCTCCACTCTCCTGCTCCTGCCGTGCTCTGGGGGTGCTGAGGTTTCTGGGCAGGAGGAGCAGTGGGGACACAGCAGCTCTCTGGGTCTTGGTCTCATGTATGGGGTCCTGTTCCTTCAGCAGGGTCCTGTCCTGGCTCCAGGGTTCACTTGGAGGGGGTGAAAAAAGATGCTGAGCTGGGTGGTCCTGGGCTGCCGGAGGAGTAGGAGAGTCTGGGAAGCTGTGAGGGGCCCTGGGACCATTGCTCTGATGGCTCCCAGGTAGGAGAGGGTCCTTATCTCCTGACGCACCTGCAGACTGCCCCAGGGACAGATCCCTTGGTGCCTTTGCTCCTGACATGGGAGACACATGAATGACATGATACGGCATGATGTGACATGCACCAGATGTGGGCGTGTGGGTGGGCAGGACATGAGAGCAGGCACGAGTTTCTCCAACTACACTGAGTGCAGAGCTCTCTCTGGGGAACGTCCTCCCACCCAAGTGTCTCTTCTCATCCCTGCAGGCCCTTGGAAAGGCAAATCTAAACACTGTGAGCAAAATGGCACATGGGATGGGACTGGGCAGGCACAAGAGAGGCAAAGGCAGGTAACCATGTCCTTTCAGCCCATTCAGCCTGCCCTGCTCTGGGGCTGTGCTGAAGCCATGTGGCTTTGCTGATGACTCTCATCTGCTGGAGCTGTCAGAGGATGTCAGCTGGGAGCTGATGGGGCAGCTGGGACACAGGTGACAGTACAGAGAGCAGCTGGCTGCTCTTGCTGTACTGTCACAGCTGCTGGTTCCAGTTGCATCCAGAGAAGCATCAGGGAAAAGTTGCTTTTTGGTTCTTTGCAAGGTCAAGCAAGATACTGTTAATCTCCTAGGAAATTCCCTGGCTGGCAGAAATGGTACAAAGCCAAATGGACACACCTGGGTGCGAGCACCCACTGTGCTCCCATGGAGACTTTCCTGGAAGAGGCGCAACACTGAGAACTCCCTGTGCCATTCAAGGATGAAGCCCTCAGTCTGGGGCAGGAGGCTAAAGCCTCCTGAGGCCCCCCTGCCTTGGCAATGAGCTTGCTCTTGCATGGCAAGAGCCTTTTCCTGCCTCTTCTCAGGAGGTGTTTCTTCGCTGGTGTCCAACTCCCCATGGAACATAAATCCACTCCCACCCTGGTGCTGGCTATGCCTTGAGCTGGCAGTGGCTGCCTTTTGCTGCTGGTGGCCATGGGTGATGCAGGCAACCTTACTGGGAGCAGTGAGGGGACAATCTGCCTGGAGAGTGATTTTTCTCCTCTCTTACCGGAAAAGGGGTCATTTCCTCAGTGTGGAGAAGGGAGTGGACACTCCTCACTCCCAGCAGCCTGTGCTGGTGCCAGCTCATCCCTCCCCGTGTCCTCAGGTGGGAGCAGAGGCTTTTTGTACACCTACAACCATCCAGTCCCCGAGCTCCTGGGACTGTGTGAGAGCAGGGTGCAGACAGCAGCTGGGCAATTTGTCCCTGTCCCCGGGTCAAGGATGCTCTGTGCCACAGAACAGCTTGGGTAAGGAATGGGATGGAGCCTGTTCAGAATCTCCTTGATAAAGCTGTGCCAAAGGTAGCAAATACTTGAACATTCCCAGGGTGCAGGTGTGGTGCCCTTGTCTGTGTCCTCTTGGATGGCCATTCCCACCACAGTGCTTTGCCATCCTGCAAAAAGTGATGTCTCCTATGAGGCTGGCTCAAGGGAAGGAGTGAAAGAACTGCTCCCATGTCACCTGTAGTGACCTCTGATTACTGGCAGTGACCTCTCTCAGTGCAGGGCCCAGGAAATAGTCTCATCCAGGGACATCCTCATGCACAAGCGGTGCTTCAGCCTGTTTGCAGGGTGGAAGCCCTGGTGACGTGAGGTGGGGATGCTCAGCAGGCCTTGAAGGGAAAATGTTCAGTGCTGAGGAAGGGAAAAGCACCCTGGGTGAGTCTGAGCTGGGGAGGTTTTCCTGGTCATCCCTGAAGGTCACTCACAGCAACAGCACAGGTGGCATGGCAGGAGCAGCCGGAGGGCTGGGAACAAATGCTGGTACCAGCAGGGCACTCCTGAGCGGAAAGGCAAGCAGGAACGTAGGAGTGGGGCTTTGATTTGGGAATTTCTTTTGAGTTAATGACCACATTAATGAAAGAAATTGTAGTCAGATTCCCTCTTGAAATTGATACATGGCCCAGACTGGGAGTAAGAGCAGACTATATTCATATTCCTTTTTTATCTTTTTCCCCCATTTTTGAAATGGAGTAGATTTGTTAAGTCTTGAAGGAAAATGTGCTATAATAGCAGATTTTTGTATCCCTGTTTATCCTTAATATGACTGCTTCTTTCATGGTACTACCTTCAAGAAACGACTTCTCATTTATACTTCCTCTCTGGAGAGGAAGGTCATATCCCTCACAAATGGGAAAACTAATTAGAGAAGTAATTCAGCAGCTCCCTGATAGGTCAGATATGGGAAATAAATATAGAGGTTTGTGCATTATTATGACAGTGTTTTTTGTCCCTTTAGTGAGTTGTCATGAAAACATGTTGTATTAAGAGAAGATTAATTTTATGCCCCAGTGGTGGAGCAGAGGGGCTGTAGCCACACAGGGAGTCCTGACCCAGCCTGCGCAGCGGGGAGCCTCCCAGAGCCTCCCCTGCAGCCCTGGAGAACACCACTGCAACGGCCCTGAGGGTGGCCAGCAAAGCCTGTTTGAGAAGAGACGTGGAATCATGGAATTATACAATCCTTAAGGTTGGAAAAGCCCTTTAAGATCAACCACCGAGTCCAACCATTAACCTAGCACCACTGTGTTCACCACTGACCCATGTCCCCAAGTGCCACATCTACATGTCTTGTAAATCCTTCCTGGGATGGGCACTCCACCACTGCCCTGGGCACCTGTGCCAGTGCCTGACCACCCTTTTAGTGGAGAAATTTTTCCAATATCCAGTCTAACACAATCTAATCCCTGGCACAGCCTGAGGCCGTTCTCTCTCCTCCTGTCCCTGTTCCTTGGGAGCAGAGCCCGACACTCTGGCTGCCCCCTCCTGTCAGGGAATTGTGCGGAGCCAGAAGGTCCCCCCTGAGCCTCCTTTTCTCCAGGCTGAGCCCCTTTCCCAGCTCCCTCAGCCGCTCCTGGAGCTCCAGCCCCTTCCCCAGCTCAGTTCCCATCTCTGGATGCGTGAGAAACATGAACAACATGAGCAATGCAGATGAGCAAGTGGATATTCCCTTCCCCCAAACTTTTGCAAAGGGTACAGCTGATACATAGAAAAGGAAAAGCAAAGCCCCTCTTCACCAGTCATGAGCCTACTTGACATCTCTTCAAACATCTGCTGGGTTTAGGCACATCCCAGGCAAGGCTCCACCAAACAGCAACTCTGGACACTGTCTCCCACAGCTCTGCATCCTGAAGGATGCACTGGCACCTCGTTACTTGCCTATAAATTCTCTTTCCTTGAATGTGCCTGCCTGGGAGTGGGCTGAGAAGACTCGCGGAGCTGGTGTGGTGTTCAGAGGCTCATTAGTGGTTTTGGGCAGCCTGTGATCCTCCAGTTGAAAGCCCAGTGTTGGTGAGTCCCCACACAGCCCTGAGCCCAAGGAGCAGGAGCAGCTTCCTGTGACAGCATCCTATGGGTGGGAAGGCAAGAAGTCCCTCCCCGGCAGCCCCAGAGCTGGAGCCTGGTGGGGCCGGCAAAGGACACCCGCGTTGTAGCTATTTACTGCTTGCAAATGAGCCACAGCCTCGGAAATGTTCACAGGAACGACTCCAAGTAACAAATTCATTCGAGAAAGCCACAATCTGCTCATGGCTAATTTGAGAACAGAAAGAGAGGAGGGCTGGGGCATGTGATGAATTATTCACAGGGTGCCAAGGGGGTGCAGGAGGCCCGTGGTACAGTGGGGTGATGCATCCACGGCTTGGGCTTTGCAGCTTCAGGTGGGGTGTAGCCTGAACTGCCCCCGAGTCTGGAAGAAAATTCCTGTCTTTGTTCTTGAAATGGGGAGAAGCAAGTGAAAAATTGGGCTGGCAAAGGCAAGTTCAAACCATGAAGTGCCTGTGTGTGTGCATACAAATGACTGCAGTCAGCAGGGAGGTTACACCTGGGGGAGAATGGACAATATGCTTTAGGTGCTCCTGAACTGAGAAAAAACCCTGCCCCCAGCCCAAGAGTGGCTGAGCAACCACCTGGGAGAGCAGGTTGTACAGCAGATGGGTGTGCCATGGTCTCAACAGGTCTTGGTAGTGCTGGTGGTGCACCTGTGACCTGCCTGGCCAGGATAACTGTGGACATGGAATTGTCTAAATGCAGCTCCAGAACTACATGAGAGACAAGGAGCAGGAGTGAGAAAGGGGGACAGTGCAGGAGGGCACAGGTGGGACTGACAGTTGACAGGGATGCTGGAGGTTGAGGTGAAGCTGGGCTGGAGGCAAAGAAGGAGTGGGAGGAATGTGTAGGGGAGGTGGAGGGGCCAAGGTTTTTGACCTGTTCAGTAAACCTGGCTCTGGGAGCCATAGCCACAGGCAGCAGACTGTTCAAATGGACAGTTCTTTTTCCATGGGATTGGGCACAACAATGGTCCAGACTGCCCCACAAAGGGGTCACCCACAGGGCTACAGGCTTCTGGATCATCATGGTCCTGCCTGGCTGGGAAACTGTCCTAGAGCTGGGGCTGTGCAGACAAGGTCAGCTGCTTCCCAGGGGTCCTGAAAGGCTCAGGACCTCCTCAAACTGAAAATCAGCAGGAGCAAATATAACCTTGGGCACAGAGCAGTTTGGGAAGTTAGACATCACCAGTATCTGTCTGGCCAGCGCTGCTGGGGTGCTTAGTGCCAGAAGAGGAAAATGAGATCAGCCAGCACTGAGAACAAACATTTTTGGACAGAAGTGACAAGAAAAACGAATCCTTAAGCTAAAGATAGTCCAGGTGAAGCAATAAAGTGTCATTTTCTCATTTAAGAAGTTTTTAAAGAATCTGCATGTTTTCTGTGGATGAGATGGAATGGGAAAGAGGGTGATCACTCTCCAGCTCTGTGCTTTGAGCACCCCCCTCCTACAAATGCCATCTCTGTCCTCCAGCCTCTATGCACTGAATTTGGCTCTTCCCTTTCTTTCTGAAGGGCAGTGCCAGTTAGGGGCAGTTTCCTTGCTGCAGGGCTCAGGAATGGGAGCCTCCATTAACCTGCCCCGTGCCTGTGGGAGGAGGCGCTGGCCCTGCCTGACCCTGCTGTTTATCATGGCTTTGTCATTTAATTTGAATTTATTGATTTGTTTGTCACAGTCCGGGATCAATCACTGCGGTGATTGGAATCCAAAGCTCGGGACGTGCTGCTGACCTGCTCCTCCTGTTCCTCCTGCTCCTCCTGGCCAGCCTGGAGCAAACCTCAGAGCCCCAGAGCCTGTGGATGGCTGTGAGGAGACTGGGGACTACCACCCACACCATCCACACTACCAGGCTGTGTCTTGGGGAGGAACTGGGTGACGATGTCCTCTGCAGGCATGTGAGGAAGGCAGCCAAGTGGTGACTAATTAAAAAGTGACACTTGCAGGCAGAGCTCTGATGTCTAAAAGCACTTTTGTATCTCAGCAGCATGTTCTGAGTGATGGAGGGACCAGTGAGAAGCATTAGGGTAGGGAGTACTCCATGAAATGGAGCTTCGCAGGGTAAGAGCAGTCCTGTTGTGCAGACAGACATCTCCCATCAGAGGGCAGAAAGTGCTCACGAGCTGAGGACACCCCGGGAAGGCGGGAGATGTGGTCCTGCTGCAGGGCTGAAGGGACCTCCTGCTGTAGGTTTGCTGTGTGGGTGGGGATGCCCTGGCACAGGGTGCCCAGAGAAGCTGTGGCTGCCCCCTTCCTGGCAGTGTCCAAGGCCAGGCTGGACGGGGCTTGGAGGAACCTGGGATAATGGAAGGTGTCCCTGCCCATGGCAGGGGGATTGGACTAGCCCTTTAAAGGCCCCTTCCAACCCAAAACACTCTGTGCTTCTGCTGGAGCTGCTGGGCTTGGCTGTGAGCAGTAATGCAGAAGATCTGCCAGGGGCTCATCCCTTATGCCACATGGCTTTGTTGTCATTTGCTTCCAAGTCTCTGCTCTCCAAACTTCCAGCTGGATGGAGCCTGTGACCCAAAACTCAGCGTGAGCCTGGCTCCAGCAACAGGCTGGGTGTGTCCATGGCACTTGGAACTCTTCTTGCCCTGGTCACTCTGTAGGTGCTGTACACAAGGGGTCAATGTGTTGGATGCTGGTCACCACACCCCTCAGAGCATGGTCCTGCTGGATGCCTTCACCTCCAGGATGAAGGGGACATGGCCAGATGCTGCAGGAGAAAGTGCAGTGCCAGGGGTTGCATGTGAGGGATAATTCTGGTTTCTGAGAGCTGGAGACTGGCTTCCTCCCAAGGTTCCCGGCAGAGTCTCTGCCAGACTCGCTGCTGTGCTCAGCAGCACGTGAATAATCTTGTTACCAGTGTAGATGTACAAGAGCTGCTTCTGTCTCACTAAATTCCAAGACTAAAGTGTCTTCAGGTACTGGGAGGCCCACAGGCACCTTCTGCAAGAAGATGTTGCCTCTCCCCATGGGAGCTGCTGCTTTCCAGATTCACTGGGTGTCCTTGGATTTTGAGGCAGGGAGAACAGATGCTGCGAGTCACTCTTTTCTAGATCATTTATCACATCATCGGGCCCCTCTGGCCTATGCCTTCTCCAAAAAGCACTCACAGGCTCTCTGACCTCTCTTCACGGCTGAGCTGCTCCAGGCCCCAGGCTCTGCCCGACATTCTCCAGGAGGAGTTCAGCTCTGCCACTTTCTTCTAGTGGCTCCATTTTCCTGGTTTAAACCACATCATCAGCACAAACTGAGATTTCAACCATCTGCATTTGCTCTCAGACCATGGAGGGGCATCACACCCAGATTCCTTCATGGCAGGTGCCCTTGGACTCCTGATTGCTGGGTAGGCCATGCACCCCTTCCACCCCATCAGTGCACTATCATGCTCAGTTTCATGGCTGGAACATCCCCAGGGAAGCTCAAGCTCCTTGGCCAGGACAGGACACCTGGACAGGCTGCTGCTTGTGGGCAGCACCAGGTTTTCCCAGGGTGATGCTGCTGGGAGGAGCAGAGAGATTTGCTGAGCAAAACCAAGACTTGACTGCAGGCAAAGCTCCAGTATGGATGCTGCTGGAGGTGCTGCTCCACAGGGAGGTGGGGACCAGCTTCCCGCCCTTGCTGGGAAAGCTGGGCCCATGGAGAGCAGGGACACCTGTGGCACATCAGTGCTGCTCCTGAGGGAGGCTGCAGCAGAGGGATTTTACTGAATGCTCACTGTTTTCTGTGGGAGATAAGGCTACTGGGAGCTGAGACCACAGAAAGGGCTCTGATAGCTGAGCTTTCTGCAAATATTTGGTGAGTGCATTTGACTCCCTGCAAACAGGGACCACCAGTGTGCCCTGTCTGTAATGGAGAGATTGTTTTCCAGGTTATCAGGGGAATTCTGGTTGTCGTCTCCGTCTGGAGTTGTTTTCAGTCTTGAGCTCATGGCCTCAACTCACATCTGTTTTGGTCTTGACCCAGCCTGGGGCTGACCTAGAAGATGGGAAGTTCCAATCACAAGAGAGGGAAGCTTCCTGTATCCTCCTGGCCAGGAGCTGGGATGCAGCAATTCCTGATTGGTCCTAGTGGTCTGTCTGGTGACAGGGACACCCATTACTGTCCCTTTTCTGTGATGCAAGTCCAGGCTGGTCCAGAAGGGAGTCCAGGGCAGGGCACGACATGCAGAGCATGCGGACACAGGGGTTTGTGTGGCATTATGAGACCCCTTAGGTCTATTCTAGTCCTTGCTCAATCTTTGCTCAAATGACTCTTCTCCAGAATCATCCTGGCTGTGAGGAGAGCTGCTCCCAGAGCTACACATCCTGCTGCCCCTCACCTCTCTCAGGCTGTTTTTCCTGTCCCTCTATTAGTCCAGCTAGTGTCTCATGTGATGGCCTTCAGGACAGAGAGCTGGGCTGGTCCCAGAGGTCTTGCTGCTCTCAGGCTCTCCCGACCTCTCCCTCTGCTTCTGACCTGATGGATCCCTGACCCAGGCTCTCACCCTGGGATGCAGCCTGGCTCCAGAGGGTTTCTCACTGATGCCACATCCAGAGATGGCAGCATTAAGCTTTGCTGTCCTATGACAAATTCATTAAATTGATTGAGGTTTCTGCTGACAGCTGGGGTGCAGCAGGCTCTGGAGGCACGGCCCCATCTGCAGATGCTCTAAGTGCAGGGGCAGCACCTCCCTGGGGAGAGTTTGGGGTGACAAGTCCTCTGCTCAGCCGCCACTGCCCTCAGCAAGTGCCTGAGAAGGCTGCCCATCTGCTTGCTGGTAGACTTGCCTGAGTGCATCTGCACAAGATGCCTTATTTTCTTGGAGAAAAACGTAATTATGAATGGGACTTTGGCCTCTAAGCTGCGGTGAACAGTCATTTCTTTAAGGGATATGGGGGTTTCCCCAAGGAGTTTGTTCTGGAGGAGTGGTGAGGCTTTGCTAGGCAAGTATCCTTTTAAGCAAGGTGTTCCAAGCAGGGGAGTAGAAACAAGTGACACACAAGTTCAAGTGAGGATCCTTGTGGCTTCCTGGTCTCCAGCAAGTCACAGCCCATTGCATTTCACCCACTCAGGCCTCCTACAGAGTCGTGTCACTCGCTTTCAGTGCAAGGATCCCCAGGACAGCATCTCTCCCCAGGAGAGGTGGAGACCTGAGGAAGCTCCTGCTTCCCTTTCCCACTCACTGGGACATTTCCCTGCTAGTTAAAGCTCCTTCCAGCACGAAGTATCTCCTCCACAGGAGGGCGTTTGTGTGGGATGACTGAGCCAGCCCACAGACTTTCTATTTGTCAAGACAGACATGCGGAGCTCTTTCGAGTCCCTCATTGCCTATCCCTCTCACCCTCGAATGCCGTGGCTCTGCACAGCCAGGCTGGGCTCAGCACACACAAGGGTGACATTACTGCCCTCCTCCTTCTGTCCCCAGTCCACACACTTACAATGACCCACAGAGCCCATGTCCAGCCCTTTAGGACTCCTTGATGAAGCACTGGGCTGTAACACAACGCGTGGGGCAGGTTCTCCTGGGAGAGCCCAGCCTGTCCCCAGCCCTGCTGAGAGCTCCATGGGATTTATCAATCTCTCCATGCTTTGTGTCAGCCACAGATTTTCTATGAATGAGTTTTTAATATGTCTGTTTGAATCACTGATGAAAATATTGACTACTCTGAGCCTCTTGCTCTAAAACATTATGAGAAACACAGATTTAATGACAGCTCCCCATCAGGGGCTGCTGCCTGGGCTCTTCCCCAATTCCCAGTCTCACATGTGTCTCCCAGATGCAGCCAAGTGCTCGTTTCTAATCAGCCGTGCAGCTCCGAGTCAGGCACATTCCACAAGCTGGAGCACATCACATCTGTTCAGCCACTTCCAGCAGCCACACATGGAATCTCCTCTATGAGTGAAATGAAGGCTGACAAGACCTCTTTTCCATAAAAAAAAATTGATTGGCATAAATCTTCCAACTTCCTTTCAGCTGCTTCCTGGATCCCTTTCCTTTGTCTTTGCCTGTGCCTGGTGCCCAGAAGGAGCCTCACCCACCCTGCCATCTCCTTTGGGATGCTCCAGCTTCCCCAGTGGTCCAAGATGTACCGGGGATGCTCCTGCACAGCCCTCTCCAGGTCTGCCTGTTGTGGCACTCATCCCACTCAGTGCTGTTTAACACCTGCCTTGATCTTAAAAATGCTGGTGAGTTTTCAGCATCCTCTTGTGATACAGACACCAAGGCAGCCCAGAAACCCCTATTGCATTTCTGCCCTATCAAGAGTTTGGCCATCTCTTATAAACAAAATCCCTGCCCTATTTTTTTTTTGTTGTTGTTGTTGTTCACAGAGCATTTCAGTTGCTTCCTTACTGCCATTCCCTAAGTCATGCATTTTTAACTGATGAATGTAGCTTCTCATATCAATTTTCTGTACTTCATAACTTCTAATTCAAAATCAATGGTTATCTATTTCCCCCCTACGCTCTATTTTGTTATATATTGCTCTTTTTTCTTGATTTCTAATATCTGCCTCCACTTCATCACTGAGGAGGATGGGCATCTGACCAAATATTACTTGATTATGGAATTATGGCTCTTGCCCTTAAAGAAAAAAATCCCTGTTTTCACTCCTATTTTTCTGTCAATGTTGTGTCCTTTCCAATTAGTTTTGCTCTCAATTCACCTTCCTGCTGGGGATGTTCTCCTGTCACACCAAGTGAGTCACTTCTGGTGGTGGGTCCCTCTGTCTGCCATGGCACTGGTGAGGAGTGAGACTCTGTCTGCTTCTCCAGAGTCCCTCCTAGCTCCCATTCCAGTAATTATACAAATACAATAATTACAGGAGTCCTTGAGCCACTTTCATTCTGGTAGTTACTTTCCCTCCCACCTTCCAGCTCAATGCCTCCCAGCCAAGTTAACCACTCCAGAGGTGGATTTCCATTCACTACAGGTCCCAAACCCAGCCTGTACCCAGCCTTGTGCGTGTTTTTGCCTGCTTCACACAGGACTGATTCTATCAGGGTGGCCAAACAAAAGCCCCCTTGGGACTGATTTGAAGGGACTGACCCCTTCCAAAAGGCAGGGACATCCTGTCCTGGTGCATGGGGGAGGTGCTCCCTACCTCCATCACCTGAGCACTTCTGAGGCACCTTCAGTGAGAGCCTCAGCTCCTGGAGAGCTGCAACCTGAAAAGAGAACAGGGCAAATTGAAATTAATAATTTATGAGTGACAGTAACAATTTCCACCATTCGAAGAAGCAAAGAAAATTGCTCCATAAACATTTTTCTTTTCAATTTCCTACCAGTTACTTGAAATTTGATTTCCATCTAGTTTGTTTCATCAAACCTCCCCAAAATGATTTAAAAGGTGTCTCTGGCAATTACCCAGCTGCAGAAGGAAAGAAATGGCAGCAGGACAGCTCCAATTCACCAGCCCAAAAGGAACAGGGAAGAGGAGGAGGGTTGGGGTCACTGGCAGAGAAACAATCAGCCAGCACCAGAAATCTCTTGTCAGTAGTCTGGCCAGCACAGACTCAGCCACGCTCAGCTGCACAACACAGCCTTAGGGTGGCAGGGAGAGCACGGTTCATTCCTGGGGACAGTGAAGAGGTTCAGGGACTGTGGGCAGCAGCAGGAGACCGTCTGACTGTGCACCAGCCTGCACATTGCCCTCCCTCAACACTGCTGGAATCTGAGTGCTCCTGAATTCCTCCTTTCCAACCCTGGTGGGACTGGGGTTGGTTTCAACCACGTGCTCCTGTTCTGCCTTCACTGGAGTGAGGGGCCCTTTGGGCTTGGCATGTGCTTGGCCAAGGGATCCCTCCTGCAGAGTGCTGAGGGCAGGTGGAGCTGCCTTGTTTTGGTCACTTCTGACACTTTGTGAAACTGGCTTGGCTGTCCCACCTGTTTTCTACTTTGGGCTCTGCTTCTGTCCCTCTCCCAGGGATATTCTGCACCTTTTCCCAGTAGTAGAGGCCAATCTCTTCTGCAGGACCAGTTATCTCTGATGATTAAGCACGAGCAGTTCCCACCCCTTTCTTTCACAGTTATTCTCCAACATGGCTGATCAGGCCTCCAAGCACCACCCTGAGCTGTTCAAGCCTGCCATGGTCCTGGCACTGGGGCAAAACTGCTGTGAGTGTGTCAACAAGAGCAATCACTCCTGGCTTGGATCTGCTCCAAGAGCTGGATCTCTTCAAGTGGCTCCCAGACCAGGGAGCTGCTGGTGGGGCTGGGCTGGCTCACCCTCACTCATGCCAGCAGTGGGGATATTTATCTGGAGATCAAAGACAGGGGTTCCTCTGCAGCTAGAGTTCCCCAAGGCGCTTAGGTAAGAGGCCACTGGAGCCCTTCGGCTGGGTCTCCACATCTGCCATCAGCATTGCCACTGATTTAAATAACAGACACTGAGTGTAGGGAAACGATATCTGGAAACAAGAGATTCAAGGGGCTGGGAGGCTGGTGATGAATAAACATCCACGGCTTGCAGTGAATCACTGCACATCCTTGAACATCCCTGGGCAGAAGGGCACTGATGCCAGGAGTCGAGGAAGGTGCATAGAGGAAGCTGCTCATCCTAAAGCCTCACCAAAATTTCCCTGTCCTTCTGATAATTGAGGAAGACAAGTGTTGAGTAGGTAGCAGTCCTCAGTGGGCATCATTCAAGCTTGGAAGTGTTTACAGTGTCAACTCTTTGAGCATAATAAGGAATTACATGAATAGGCTGGCTGAGTTTTTAAAGTAATAGCTTTGTTAAAAGCAGTTAGGATCAGGTGCTGCTTGTCAGTGCTGTGGCTGCCTTGTGGCTATGGCACTCATGGGTTTGCTGTCCTGTGACTTTCTAGCCAAGTAACACAATTTTTTCCCTTCTGAAGTAAATAGCAATAAACGAATACAGAAATTAAGAGCAATTCCCAGCACCTGTTGTGTAGGAGCACTCTGAGTGCCTAAAGCCTTCCTGCAGAGCATGGGCAGCACTGATGTCCTCACTCTGGCAATGAGCTGTTCTCAAGATCTTTTGCGTTTAAATAAAGACCCAGGGTGGTGATAACTGCTCTGAGTGTGAATTCATTATCCAGAGGGATCGGTGCAGATGGGAGGGAATCTGTGACTGCACTGAGGAGAGAGGCAGCAGGGGCTGCACACGTGGTTCAGTGCCCCTGTTGTCCTCCTGCCCCAGGGGAGAGCTCAGCGCATATCAGGGGCAATACCATACCCACTAAGGGCAGGTGCTCCCCCTGGAGAAGAGGATGCCCAGTGGGATGTGTAGGACTCATGCCTGAGGGTCAAATGGGACTTGATTTTGCAGGGATCAGATCCTCTTGGCTGGGCAGCCAGACCCAGTGACAGGTAAACTTCTCTTTAGGATATTCTCTCCCTCCAGTTTTCCCCATGACACCCAGTGTCCTACCCCAGGTCACAGAACACAATGCAACACCAGTGTCACATCCCCTCACCATAAGTGCTAAAGAGGTTGCCATGGAAATCCTATTTTTAGCATTTCACCCAGCTGCAGAGCTCTGAGGACTCATAAGTGTGCTCTGGAAGCTAATTAGAAGTTTCTTGCAAAGTTTGACTAAAATTGGTCAACTTGTCTTGGAGATACAGGTCAAGAGGCATCACTTGGATTTGGACTTGCTTTTTGAATAGTAGTTTTTGGAGTAGGTTCGTTTATCTTAAGTAGAAAAGCTTTTCACATTTTCCATGGGGCAGCCCAGGCAAAGGCAGGAGAGCAACAGTAGTTAAGTACAGCTGCTAATGAGGTTTTTAGTCAAGGGCTAGACGTGCACCTTTTGGTGGCAATTTTAAGTGTAGAGGTCACAGATGTGAAAATCTGATTTGCTTTTGTTATCTTTTTGTTGAACGAATGGGAGGTGCAGACACAGAGATGAGTTCCTCTCCCATGGCAGCCCCAAGACACAGCACAGCCTGGTGCTGATCAGTGACTCTCACCCCTCTGTGTTCCCTCTTGCTGTGTGGCCAAGAAGATGGATGGGGTGGGAGAGGAAGAGACCAGGAAGGGAACAAGGTGTTGGGAAAGGCAGAGCTTTGCTGCAGAGGTGAGGAATAGGCCCCAGTTTGGGTCTCTTGGTCATGGTTGGTTTGGTTGGTGAAGACCATGGTCTGTGGATTAAGGAGATGGGTGAAATGCTGATGTCTCCAAGGAAAAGGGGCACATGTGGAGATGGTCTGTGCAGGGGGTGAGGCAGAGCTCTCTCGGTGCTGGTGATGGGGCTGACCCATGGCAGGGGGGTGTAGGCGGGTGTAGGAGGGTCAGTCTAGGCTGGACATCACCCACTCTTGTGAACAGGCACTGCAGGACATCATCCATCCTGCAGCTGCAGGGGGACACCTCAGTGCCAGTGTCACTGCCTCCCGTGAAGGCAGTGCCCAGCTCCCCTCGGCAGCCCTGGGGATGGTGGCCATCCCTTCCTGTCATCACCAGCTAGGCCACTCCCTTGGCCCACCCAGACCAGCTTGTGCTCTGACCCAGCAGTTCTGCCTTGTGTTTGGTCTGTGCCATTGTCCTGTCTGCAAGGCCATGCCAGCTGTGCCTGAGGGATGTTCCCCACCCCTTGCTGACAGGGTGAGGATGCCACCTCTGCTCTCCGCCCTCTCAGCCCCACAGGCATGATGCAGGCTGGGGGTGGTGGAGGTGGTGTAGAGCCCTGCTCTGCTGCCTCCATCCTTCAACATCAAACCACTTGAGGTGAAGCATAGCCTGATGTCAGCACTGGAGCCCCGCACCAGCCACGGCCACCACAAAAAGTGGTTTGTGGGACCGAAGTGATGCCTTGGGCTACAAATGTTCACTCAAAGCAGGAGAAGCCCTGACAATTTGCTGCATTTTTCTGGTGTTTGCTGGCAGACAACAGCCTTTCTGGCAGATATTTAATACAAATCCAGTGGCCACATGTGGGACTTCTCTTTGTTCCTTGGAGGGCTGTGGGTTGGAGCTCAAAGTCTTCCTCCCACCTGCCCACCACACCTGATTGCGGCAGAGCCTCTGCCTTTGCCAGCTGTCACTGGGCTGCATTTGGCTTGCTGCTCTGCTGTTTCAGAGAAGCCAGAACCTTGAAAAATTCATGTGGAGTGCTAAGAGGAAAAAACCCCAAACTTAATTTGGGTTTTCATGACACACAAGCCCTCTATTAGGCCTTGTAAACTTTTTCTGACATTACCACTTCATGAAAACTTTGATTTCAGCTGTTGACTAAATCTTTAATCTCCCTCTACCTTCTAGGTCTGTCTCCTTTTCTTACTTAAAAAAACCTTTTGGATTTTTCTTCAACAGCATCTTTCAAATGTCAGCAGTTACCAGACTAACACGGAATGCAAAGGCCTTGGCAAACAGTCTTTTAAAGAGCTGGGACATATAAATTCAAAGGCATGATATAATCTAGGAGGAATCCATCAGCCAGGGGAGCCTCTTGCATGAAGTGTATTGAGAACTAAGCACAATATGAACAGAAGGAAAATTGCTTTTTCCCTTTTGAATTTTTATTCACTTAGCAGCAATATTTACTAGTAGTAGGCAGAACCCATTTTTCATTTTCTGGGGAGATGCGAGAATTCCAGTGCCACTCATCTTGTCACCAGATTAAATCTGTCAACTTGCTGCCAGGTCACTGTGATATTAATGATACACTTGTAATCCCTTTCTTTTGGGAGGCCTGTGGATGGAGAAGTAAGACACTTGACCATTGTTCACATGTTGTAATAGAAAGAAAAATAGCACTTCTGAAATCCTGGGAAATTGCAGCTCACTCTGTCATTGATTCCCTTTATGTTCACGGAGCCGGGCTGCAACCAATTCTGGCAGCTCTGTGTGCGACGCCTCGCCGTCGCCAGCCTTATTTGGTAATTAGTCAGCAGCCTCATTTGGTAATTAGTCAGCAGCCAGCCCCCGGTGCTCTCCGCACGTGGCAGGCGCTCCCGCAGCTCAGCGACTCCAGCTGTCAGTGGCCCGGGAGCAGCCCGGGATGGGCGCAGTGCCTGGGCTGGCCTCGCATCTCTCCCCCGGCCAGGGCAGTGTCACCTCTTCCTTGTGCTGCTGTGGGGACGAGCAGCCACCACTTCCCTTCCAGAGGGACAAATGGAGCACACAATGAAGGAAAAGCCCCAGTACCAAGTACAGAACACAGCTGGTGTCACATCCTCTGCTGCTATGACCTTATTTAGTGAGGACTTTGCTGTGGTTGGAGAGTGGTCTGGGACCTGGGGTGGCAACAGGGGGGCCTGAAGTCTTCAGTGTTCCTCATGAGCCAGCTGGGTGACAGGGGTGACAGCACACCCATCCCTGGAGGTGTTCAAGGCTGGGCTGGATGTGGGTCTGAGACACTTGGTCTAGTGGAAGGTGTCCCTCCCGTAGCAGGGGACTGGAATGAGATGAGATTTAGGGTCCCTTCCAACCCAAACCATTCCATGATTCTATGATGACTCAGGGGCAGGTGTCCTGCAACAGAAAAAGTCTTACTGTCTTTGGAGTGGGGATTCCTCAGTATTTC
The DNA here is from genome assembly GCA_013397115.1 of Edolisoma coerulescens. Classification (NCBI taxonomy): domain Eukaryota; kingdom Metazoa; phylum Chordata; class Aves; order Passeriformes; family Campephagidae; genus Edolisoma; species Edolisoma coerulescens. The sequence goes on from VWZW01006601.1 coordinate 195,495, forward strand.
AGGTAGAAAATTCCTCTCCCTCGAAGCTCCCAGAGATGCCTGCTGAGGTCCAGCTGGAGCTGGTCAGGAGAAAGCTGGGACATCCTTACGAGGCTTTGGAGAACAACTTGTTTCTTTAGGACAGTTATGGATAAACACAACCCCAGCAAACCTGAGCCCTTTCCAAATGCTGCACACAGCTCAGATCTTCCCTGCTCCCTTTCCCTAAATCTTTGGGTTACCCAAAACCTGGATGTGTGGGGATGTTTAGGAAATGGGGCTGCTATGGAAAAGGCTGAACTCCCAGTGATGGATTTGGCTTTGAACTTCCCTGGTGAGGGAATCTCTGGACTTTGTCTGTTATTAATACTGGGGAGAAGTGCCCTCCATGCTGATCTGACTGACCAGGTTCGTGGCAGTGCCTTGCACCCTGTCACCTCCTGACTGCCCCCCAGTAGGACGAGAGTAGCCCTCCAGTGAAGTGGCCTTGGAGCCCTGCTGGAGCATCTGCCCCAGGCAGCAACCGCATCCCGAGGGCAGGATGGAGGGACTCAGGGAGGCTTCCTGGGATCAGACCATGTCTGTGCCCTTCCTGCTCACCTGTCTCCTAATTAGCATTCCTTTGGCACACTTAATTAGCACATTCCTGCCTTTAAGTTATGGGCTGCTTTCCTATATTTACAGTCTCCTAAAACATCAAGGGAGATAAATTACATCTCATGAAAAACATTAATTGTGTGAACTCCTTCTGGCATTTTAGTGCTCAGCTTGCTCCCCGCTCTGCCCGGAACCTGCAAACACACACAGACGGGGGATTTACATACGTGCTGCCTCTCCTCCCACGTGGGACTGTTCCCTCCTGCACACACCTGCACACACTTGCACACAGGTATCCATCACCCCCAAGCCAGGGCTGCCCAGACCAGCCCTGCACACACGAAGCAGCACCTTGTGGTCTGTGAGGTGTTAGTCCAACATCTCCTGACCACACTGGTGGGGTGGGAGGCTGCAGTGGGGTTCAGCTGCCCAGGAAGCTCCCAGCAGAGCACTGGTGTGTGCAGAGTGCCTGGTTTATTGAGCACGAGGGCCTTATCTCAGTCAGCCAGGACATGCTGTCTCTTGCAGCCACTGTTTTAGAGAAGAGTATTTCCTGCTGAAGGGAAGTACTGGCAAATTTGCCGGCCCTCCGGAGAGCCTGGCAGCATGGAAGGTGAGCACCAACCTGTCACCAGGGCCTTGGCACAGGCAAAATGGAGTTTGAACATTGTGGCACCATGATCCTGCATCCTTGGGACTTGCTGAGACTCCTTCAGAAGTACAAAGGAAGAGGAGCATCCCAGCAAGGAAGCTCAGTGCAGAGGTGCCAGCTGTCTCAGAGCCCTGCTCAGGAAGAGCCATGCCCCTCTGCATGCAGGATTGGACTACAGGTTCCATGCCAGTATTCCTACCCTCTGTATTTGCCTAATATTTCAGGTAGTACAACTGAGCCTCCTACTCTCCAGGCTGAGAAAGAAAAAGGGCGGAAGAAGGCTTGTAGTTTGGGAATAACAGTATGTGGAGATCAGAAAATCAACATATAGAAAAGGAAAAATGTTTGAGGATTGATCTCAATTAGGGAGGAATCCTAGAAAATAGGTGCAGGAAGTGACTGGCAGGAGTCCACATTTGGGTTTGTTTGCTTGGTGCTGCAGTGAGTTTTGTGTGCCTGGGTCTTTTGATCTCCTCTGCAAAGCCCAGCCCAGCAGAGCCTCCACCAGCCACAGCAAGGGAGGTGCTGCTGAGCTTGTTGGGTTCGAATATTCCTGGGTCATGGGATGCACAGCGTCAGGTCACCCCTGAGCAAGACAGGGGTTTTATCTGAACTCCAGTGGTGAGTTCCTGCTTTCCCCAGCTTGTTCTTGGGGTGACCTACTGCTGGCTGTCCAGTACCTCAAGGAAGCCTCCAAGAAAGATGGAGAGACACTGATTACAAGGATCTGGATTGACAGAACAAGGCTGAATGGCTTCAAACTGAAAGAGAGGAGGTTGAGATTAGACACTGCCATCTTGATTGCTTTGATGTCCATGAGGAGCCAGGGTTTCTGTTTTAGCTTTTATTTGAAGGACAGCAACTTCTATTCAGCCAAACACTTGGACATGGTGCAGTGTCAGAGTCAAGGAGAGAAACCTCTGTCCTGGCATGGGCAGTGCTGTGACACCAGCTCACCTCGCTGGTTTTGGTGTTCTGGCCATGTTCTGCTGCTGCCTACAGAATTTATCAGCAGCACAGTCATCTCCAAAAGCCCCACCTGTGGGGATTCTGCTGGATCTGCTGCCCATATGAGATCTTTTCCTTCCCCATCAGTCTTTTAAACCATACCAAATTTCAGCCAAGTCAAGGTCCACAGCTTTCCCTGAGCAAGGGAAGAGGAGATGTTTACTGATAAGATTTTCCAGTGGATCAGGTGGGCTGGATGTTCCTGTGGCCTCCAGGAGCTGGATGGCCAAAAGGCTCAAGATGGCAGAAATGTCTGCAGCCGTTTGAGAGCCTGGTCAAAGAACCAGGTCCTGTAGGCAACAGAGAGTCTGAGGCATCTGCATCCTTCCCCAGGTCTGGCAGGTGAGCAAATCTCACTTCTCAGCCTCTGTGTCTCTTTGCAGGCTCTCAGCGGTTACCCTTGGGACCCTGCTAAGACACATGGGCTGAGCCACTGCTGGTGGTGCTGCCCCACTGTCCTTCCCCTGCCAGGGCTCACCTTTCTCTCTGCTCTGGAACTCTGCTGGGTGGGTCACACCTCACATGTGTCCATGGTTGCAGAGGAGAAAAAGGCTTGTATGTATATGTACATAAAAGTTTATATATCTATCTATATCTAGATACCTGAATATATATTCATATACAAATATGCATATCCCTGCATCCAGGGAATGGGTATGCAGGGCTGTGGGTGACACCTTCCAGGTGCTGCACTAGCCTTTGTGTCACCAGAGAGCCAAGCAAAACAAAGAAGATTTTAGTTTGATGACTCATTTCAGGAAGAGCTGATCATTGAATCACATTGAATTGATTTGGGTTGGAAGGGACCTTAAAGCTCATCCATCCCACCCCCTGCCACGGGCAGGGACACCTTCCACTGTCCCAGGCTGCTCCAAGCCCTGTCCAACCTGGCCCTGGATACTGACAGGGATCCCGGGGCAGCCACAGCTTCTCTGGGCAACCTGTGCCAGGGCCTCCCCACCCTCACAGGGGAGAATTTCTTCCTAATATCTCATCTAAACCTGCCCTTTGCTAGTTTGAAGATCCCTCAGGTAAAAGCTGTCCTTGCTGCCCCTAGACAGCTCCCTCCCTGAAGCCTGGCAGGGACCTTTCCTGGCTGAAGCACCCATGCTCAGCAGAGAGGGTTGGAAAAGGAGTGTCTGTGGCCCAGGGAGGACAAGGTCTGATTGGTGTAATGGGACCCCCTTTTAAAGCACATCTTGATGTTTCTGACTTGTTTTTAAGTCTGAAGCCCTCACATCCCTCTCTGCAGACCCCACATTCCATTCTCCTTCACAGTGCCTGTGTCCCCTTCGGCCTGACCCCAGTGTCCAGTACTGTTTGGACCTCTGTGCTCAGCGGGAGGAGATGGGGCATGGTGGGCCTGAGCTCTGCCTGGCTTCTCTTTCATCCTGTTGCTTTGGGCTCTTCTACATCCCTTTATCCATGCCCAGCCTTTCCCCCCCCTCTTTCCTCCTGTTATGGTCTCCCGTATTTCCCTCTTTCACCCTCCTTTCCCATCCTTCCTCTCCCCAGTCCATGCTCTGGTTTGCTCATAGCCAATGAGGTTGTTTTGGGGGTAGAAAACAACCTTGCCAAGAGCAGTATTTTGCTGTCCCCTGGATAGCAATTTTTTATTTGGCAGTCTGGCAGACCCCAGTTAATACAACCACAAATAAGAATGTGCCTACCAGGACATACATTAGCAGAGAACTGGTTAAATCCTTGGTGAGTGAAAGTCAAAGTCACTCGCTTTCAAGGGGCTCCCCTGATTTACACCTGCTGAGCTCAGGCCAAACATTTACATTTACAGTGTACAGACATGATAAAATGGAATAAAAACAAAATACTAAACTTGATCCCATCTTAAAGCTTTATGTGAGCCATAAATGTGTTTGAAATAAATCAGGTACCTCTCATGGACCCTGTAAGTCAGACCCCTTGGCTTCCAGAGGACTGAGGTGCAAAGCCAATTGCTCAACTCTCCTGCTTCTTCCTGTAGAGGGTTGATGCTCCCTGGAGGTGTCCTCTGTTCAGAGTAAGGGCTACAAGTGCTTGCCTTGACTGAAGAGTCAAGCCCTCCAAAGGTGGAGGATGCTGGAATTAGGACTGTATGGGTAATAAGAACTCATTTTTCCTGGTGCTTCTGAGTTATGAAATACCCTCTATCCACAGGCATGGCTGGTTTTTCACATCTCACTTATTTTTTGTGGCTTCCTATTTCTTTTCAAGTTTTGATTTATGGGAAATTCCTTTAGATGTTGACTGAGACACTAAATAAGGGAAAAAAATAAAATAAAACAACAAAAGGCAAACTGCCTTTCCCTTACAGATGATCTACCACTATGTTAAATTTCAGGTTCATACTTGGGGCATCTGACATTACCATTGTTCAAAGAGATCTGAAAGACAGCAGCTAAATTATTCCTAATCTTGTCTCCTAGGCTGCTTAAAACATGGTTGTGTTGCTCTAAAAAATACATATACCCCAAGGCAGAGAGCGCGAGTTGAAATGAGAGGTCGAGGGGACAGGTGCAGTTAAAAGTAACTAAAAGCAGAGTTATAGAGGCAGCTGTGGCTCGTGCCTTCAGTGAAGTCTGCAATGCTGGATGTTTTGGGGTTTGCAGAGCAGAGCACCTGTTTTCTCTGCTGCTTTAAAGGCTTTTCCTCGAGTCCTTCCGTGGTTGCAGCGTGCTCAGAGCTGGGTCACCCTTGGTGTCTGAGCATACTTTTTCAGCAAAAAAGCAGCTTTTTGGCTCAGAGTTGCTGCATTTTGTGAGAGTTTGTGTTGGTTTCTCCTTAGTGGTATTTGAGTGACCTTCAAACACAGGGCAGTAAAATCCTTCCTGACATACCACAAAAAATCATAGGGACAAAGTTGCTGCTCGTGACGGGGATTGTGCTGGTCCCTTGTGCCACTGTTTGATCCCTCCTGCTCTTCAGCACTTGCTGCTGCTTGGGAGTTCAGATGGCTCTGGAGAAAGCATCTGGCTTGTGCATTCACCAGCCTGTGGTGCAGGGTGTTCCCAGGCAGCTCCAGCACCCCTGGGACAGCTCTGGGCTGTGCCCAGGAGCTCTGGGCTGCACTCTGAGCCTGTTTCCTTTGGTAAAAGGAGCTCGCTTGGGAGATTTCTGGTCTTGCCTGAGCCTCTGGGGCTTGAACCAGGGAGGGGCAGGTGTGCTCTGGACCCCAGCTGCACCAGCAGACAGAGATGGTGGGGTGTGGATGTGTCCCACAATCGTGGTGCCCCATAAGAGGGGACAGAAATGCAGCTCATGCAGCACCTGCAGTGTCTCCACCAAGTCCCTGATTTCTCATGTCTGAGTTTTTAATGGTCGAGGTTACACTTGGAATAAACAAAATGGGCATTCTAGAACTGGGCAACTGGCAAGGCTGTTTATCCCAAATGTCTGCCATTGATGTTCACTAAGATAAAAAAAAATAAAGGAGGGAAAAAATGCTGTAAACTCACATGACGAGCCAAATCCTGGGATTTATTGCTGCCTCCTGAGGGATTAGGGTAGCAGGAAGGAGCTGAGCCTGTGTTTTCTCTCTGATGGGTGATTGCAATGGATAATGTCTCTCCTTAGCCTTCCTGACAAGAACTTCGGCTTTGCTTCATGCACGTGAGCTGTGGGATAAATTGTTGGGGTGATCCTATAGACCTTGAGCAGCTTAAGTTACTGTAAGGTTTTGCTGCATTCCAAAGTGCCTGGTGAAGTGATGTCTTGGGGTGACTTTATGATGTGTATCCCCTATCAACATGCTCTATGTCCAGACATGAACCCTATGTTTTTCTGTGCCTTTAAACTGAGCCTGAGAGGAGAGAAAGGAAAAAACAAAGCGAACTTTTCAAAGCAGTCTGTGCTCCAAGGTCACTACTCCTCTGCATCTTTCAGCTGTGGCAAGGAGAGTGGAGGAAGCACCCTTCTTGCTTTTCAGCCAGCTTTCGGCTCTGTTTTCTCTGGAGAGAGACAGAGAGTTTTTTTCCTAAGACTTTAGCTTCTTCTTCTTCTCTTCTAGAACTGTGCAACAACACCAAAGCATCATCTGGGAGAACTGAGAGAACTTTCCACCGAGGCCCGGGGCGGGGGGGACCTCCATGCCAACTCAGCGCCGAAGAAGAGAGAGCCGCACCCACAAAAAGACTTTGAATTTACCAGGTTATCTCCAAAGTGAGGGATTTTATTATTTAGCATTATTATTCCTTTCCCGTGTGTTTGTTAAATAAATAGGTTTTTTCCTCCCTTTTCACATTCCTCCGAGAAATATTTCTTTCCCGAACCTAGTAGGGGAGGGGCGGTTGTAACCAGCCTTCTATCAGAAGGTATTTTCCTCCAAATTTGTCTCAAACCCTGACAAGTGGGAAGCAGTCCTCCCATGACCAGACATGACCCCACTCCTGTATCACTTTTGCTGGGGCTCTTTGCTGTCCCTGTGCTCCCCAGTGCCTGTCACACCTGCCCCTGCCATGGTGATGTTTGCTGCACGATACCTGTGTGCTGTGGGGTGTCCTTGGAGTGCTCCATCCCTTCTGGCACATTTGTGGGTTTCATGGGTCTTTCTCAAAGGGACAGGCTTTGCTCCTGCCCCTGCAGGACTCCAGGCACTGGCCACCCTGCTGCATCCAGGGGAGCCACCAACACATGGCTCCTGTCTCCTTGTGATGTTGCACTGCTCAGGCACCATCCCCTTTGGGGTCTGCAAAGCATCAGGCAGGCACAAGGCTCCAAATGGATCCAGGTGTTTTCATCATATCAATATCCCATTATCATAATGAAACCCACAACAGGAAGGAGGTGGCTGCACATTGAACAAAGCCTGCCAGATGCAGCCAATTCCATTATTCCCAGTTCTGACAGGATCATGGAGCTAATGGCAAAGCATTTCTGCTCTTTCAGAGTTGTCCCCCGTCCCTTCATGTCAACACACTTGTGGCCCCCCACATGTGTAAATTCATTTATTTGCTGGCACACTCGCATCCACCCAATGAAGACAATAAAGGGCAAAGCGCGACTCAAGGACTGAGCTGGATAATCCCCACGGCAGGCCTGACAGTGATACATACACTGGATTCTTGAAAGTTCTTTATTCTGCTGCCTGTCATTCACCAGCAATGCATTTCAGGGGCAGCTTTCCCCAGAGATTCCCTTTGTCTCTTTTCACCCTGTTCCTGCCAGCCCATGGCATCACTCCTGCCTCTTACAAGGAATGTTGTCCTTCCTGCATCCCTGCGTAGCCTCTGCTCTCCTGCTAAACCAGCCCCGTGTCTCTGTTCCTTCCCTGGCCCCATTTCAGAATTTATTTATGCTGCACGACCACTCAAGGTGGGACATCAGGTACCAGGGAAATCCCTGTCAGGCTGCAGGGCTGGTTTTGGATGGGTTCCTAAGAGGCAGCCAAGGACCATCCATGTTTGGCAGATAGACACAGGGATGTAGCTGATGGCCAAGCCCCCAGCTGGGAAGAGACAATGTGTTGCGACAGGTGGAGATGGTAAGGTGCCACAACCTTCCGGAAGCATCCCCAGCATGGGAGTCGCTCGGCAGGCCACTGAGCACATGCTCGCAAGCATGCAATCCAAATAGCAGAAAGGATGAGTCGATGGCAAGAACGCTGGAAGGGCCTTCGTATGGGATTCCACGAGGAGGTTTATTGAAACCACACATGCGAAGGGGTCCAGGGATGAAGACAAGGAAACAATGGAGGGTCTAAGCTTATAACGAGGGCAAGAAAGGGGGGGAGAGAGCATCAGGGACCAATGGTGGAAGGGTCCAGGGGAGGAGCATAGGTAGGGCCAGGGTACAACAACCAGTGGGGAAGAACTGAGGGAGTGGCTTAGGAGTAAGGGCCGATGGGGGGACAGGGAGGTAGAACTTTCTAGGGCCAAGATATATATGGGAATAAGGGGCAGGGAGGCCAATGGGACAATCAGGGGAACCGAACTGGGGTACATTTGAATCTTTGGGGCAAGGCATCCTGGGGAGAAGCTTTCTGTTCACCTTAATTTGGGGGGCGACCTTAAACCTCTGCAATGTCCCACCAATGGACTCTCACCCTATCCATGGTGGGTTGGCCAGCCCCCACAACAATATGTCTAAAAGCTTATGAATTTGGGTGCTATGGGAGCTGTCTGAAAGCATCCCGTGGTCCTTGTGCATCTGCCATGGGAGGGGGGCTGGGAGAGCCTGAGACAAAGGGACATGGTGGCCATGGATGTTTGTCCACACTCAGGCTGGTCTTGAGAAGGGGAAGGACATCCCAAGCTAAAATATAGATGGGAGGTTTAGATTAGTTATTGGGAAAAATTTTCTTCCCAGAAAGGATGGTCAGGCATTGGAACAGGCTGCCCAGGGCAGTGGTAGAGTCACCATCCCTGGAAATGTTTAAAGAGCATTTGGATGTGGCACCTGGGGACATGGTTTTGTGATGAACACGGTGGTGCTGGGTTAAAGATTGGACTTTTCAACTGTAATGATTCGATGATTTGGTGATTTTATCTCTGTGGCTGCCCCAAACAAAGCTGGGGGTACCGAGAGACTGAAATATCTCAGGAAAAACACTCCTACCGTTTTTTTTGGCTCAGCACAGCCTTCCCAGCCTATCTTGGGAAAAAGCAACCAGGGAGATTGGACCTGGATATTTCCAAACATCCTCCCTCTCTGTCCCTTCAGATGCAGGGGACAAACACCTGGGAGCCCCAAAACATGGAACAGGGAACAAGGACTCAGTGTGTGAAAAACACAGCATTCCAAAGGAACTCAGTGGGGGGACTGAAATGTATCTCTGGGAGTACAGAGGTGGTGGGGCTGCCATGAGAGGAGGTGGAAAAGAGCCATCAGAGACAGTAGTCAATGCCTAGGGAAGGGTGGTTGCCTGTCCAGGGCTGGTGAGGGCACAACCAGTATGAACCAGTACAAGGACTGTGGTTCCAGGCAAAGCCCCATAGTGGCATGGCCCTGGCGGTGCTGGGTTATGCAGTGATAGAACAAGGGGCAATGGCTTCAAACTGAAAGAGAGGAGGGTTAGTTTAGAGATTAGGAAGAAATTCTTCCCTGTGAGGGTGGGGAGGCCCTGGCACAGGGTGCCCAGAGAAGCTGTGGCTGCCCCTGGATCCCTGGAAGGGGCCAAGGCGAGGTTGGACAGGGCTTGGAGCAGCCTGGGATAGTGGAAGATGTCCCTGCCCATGGCAGGGGTGGCACTGGATGGGCTTTAAGGTCCCTTTCAAACCAAGCCATTTTATGACCCTGTGATTCTATGACCTCGTTACTCAGAATTTAGTAGGAATTTGGTAAAGACTGAGCATCCCTGGGAGCCCAAATAATGTGATGCAGTTTTGGCTCAGTCCTGGCTGGTGGGATCTGGAAGAGGCAGAGTGTCAAGGTAAAGCAGCATTTGGACTTCAGAAAGGTGGTATCAAAAGGTACTTCAAAGCCATCCCCCAGGACCCTGGAGTTTGTGACAGTGCATGGACAGGGACGTGGGGCACGTGGTGCTGAGCCTGAGGTGTTAGAAATCAGAGATCAGGCCTTTGTCTTTAAGGCTGGTACCTCCCAAGTGCTCAGTAAACAAATCCAGCCTGGAGAGGGAAGGAGCCAAGCTCAGATCTCGAATCGTGGTCCAGGGGGAACCAGAGTGATTTTGTAGAAGTTCTGTCAATGCATTTTAGCAAATCAGTACATCCTGTTTGGCCTGGCTTTCCTCAAGTAGGTCACTGGTTAATCTGATGGAGGCAATGAGCCATTTTCTTTCTATTTATTCTTTGATTTTGCTTTTCTAGCAGGTATGGCTTCACAACCAGCATGATGAAAGGCTATTTATTGCTGGCACCTGAAAGCATTATGCTCCAATAGATGTCTGCATTTAATTTCAAACACATCAGGATGTCTCTAATTCCCCGACCATGGGAAGTTGGGTGTTGTGAACTTTGGAATAATTTTTTAATAGTTCTCTAGTGGGGCTGTAGTGAAGCTGAATTTTAAAAGTTGAGGTAAAATGTCTGCTTGTCCAATTAGAATCATCTCAGAATGGTGGAAACACCGGTTTTATGTGTGCAAATGAAGTTATCGCAATTAAAACTTATGCAAGAAGGAAAATTCTCCAAAGTCTCCAAAAGAGCAAAGATAATACAGTTTATAGACTCTGGGAATGAGGGCTGTTAAAGGCAGAGACTTGGGAAATATTTACTGCAATATATTAAAAGAAGCAGGAAGGCAACTTAGTGAAAAGAGGTTTTTTGGTACTTTGCAGGAAGCATCACAGAATTTTCTTTTGGGAGCACAAGGCAACAAGGAAGCCCTTGATGTTTTTGTGATCTGTGTTTGTCCCTGTGTGTTCTGAGATAGCACAGTCTGAATATTTGTGATTCATAAATCAGCTGGGAAATGATTAATGTTATTTGATTTCAAAATTATTGCCTTGTCCCTTTAATAGGCAGTTGAGAGCTTTTTTTTTTTTTGAAAACTGTTATTTCAGGCTGCCTTCAGGTGTGGAGGAGACATTGCTGCCTCTGATTCACATCTGCAGGTTCCTCCAGCAAACATCAATGCTATAAACTTCTATTTGCAATGAAAGTTTAGATTATGGAACATTCTGAGGGTGAATTCACTAATTACTTCATGTCTGAAATAAAATGTGAGAGCAAAATGGTGTCTGCAAATTTCAGGTACAGGGGAAGATGCTGTTTGGGACTGGGATACAACCTGTGAGCACTGGACTGCTCAGGCAGCTCCCACAGCAGGGAGCAACCACTGTGTTCATTCACTGCTGGAGGAGTCCAGAGGAGGCCACGTAGATGCTCCAAGGGCTGGAGCCCCTCTGCTCTGGAGCCAGGCTGGGAGAGCTGGGGGTGTTCACCTGGGGAAGAGAAGGCTCCAGGGAGACCTCAGAGCCCCCTCCAGGGCCTAAAGGGGCTCCAGGAGAGCTGGAGAGGGACTTGGGACAAGGGATGGAGGGACAGGACACAGGGAATGGCTTCCCACTTCCAGAGGGCAGGGAGAGATGGGATACTGGGAAGAAATCCTTCCTTGTGAGGGTGATGAGACCCTGGCACAGGGTGCACAGAGAAGCTGTGGCTGCCCCTGGATCCCTGGCAGTGTCCAAGGCCAAGTTGGACAAGGCTTGGAGCAGCCTGGGACAGTGGGAGGTGTCCCTGCCCATGGCAGGGAGATGGAGTGAGATGAGCTTTAAGGTCCCTTCCCACCCAAACCATTCCATGAATCTGTGAATATCCCTCCTGATCCCTACAACAAACTCAGCCCCCTAGGGCCAGTTTCAGCACACAGAGAGTCACCTACCCTCCATCCCCATCACTCAAATGGAACATGGAAAGGACATGACATGGAAATCATGGATCTTGGACTTGCTTCAATGCTCTTGGTTCTCCAACTTGTTCAGTAAAAATCGATGTAAAGAAGAAGAACCTCCCTGCCTCCCCCTCCTTGAGTACACATATCTGACAGGGATCCTCTAAACTTCTGTTGCCAGATGAAATGGAATACAGAAAACCAGAATGAAGAATAAATGAGCCCATCTGTCCATCTCTCCTCCAAAGTGCATCACATTGATGGGTGATCACCTAACAGACCATTAACAAATCCCTGGTTAGGAGGATTTCTCTGACCACCTATTCCAGGGCTCTGCTCTACAGATTATAAGGAGGTTTCTCCAACACCAGCTAGCTTTTAACCTTTACTGGTCTTCAGACTCAAATCTTTTTTGAACTTTCAGGTTTTTTTGCACTTACCATCTTTTATCTGCTGTTGTATCAGGAGCAAACCCAGAAATTATGTACAATTAAGAGCATCCCAAGTGCTGAACCTATGAACAAATTCAAACTAGAGCATGGTTAGACACTTTTCCCTGCTCATTCTGCCTCAAGAAACAGCTGCCAGGAAAAAAAAGGAAAGTTTGAAGGCAGTTTTTCTTGACAATTGCTTGCTCTGAAGCTCCTGAAGAGTTTCACATTTTTCAGACAAGTCAAGCAGAAGAGGCTAAGTGCACCCAGCTGTGGCACAGAAAATTGGGGGGTGCACAGCCCATGTAGAAAATAAACCCCACGAGTGAGAGAGGCTTTTAAGCGGAGGGCACACAAAGAAGGCAAAATCATAGGATTACTGGCAATTGATCTAGACAGAAGAGTCAATCTTGCAATTTTGGGGGCTTGCTGAGTCTCTGATAAAAGACAGGGCTGCAGCTGAGATCTGAGAAGGAGGAAGCACAGGGAGAGAGGGAGTGAGAAATGATGTCGGGGAAGACCCAGCTGTAACTCTCGACAAAACATTTACAATTTCCAAGTAAAAAGATCTCCATGATGGGAGAATTTAGTCACTGGAGAAAAAAGGAGAGTCCAGATGCTGCCAGATGGGACTCACACCGTGGAAGAAAACCTTCCTGAACTTCTGAATACAGTGACTATTTGGAGAAGTGCCTGATGTCACCAGTGCCCAGTGATGATGGCTCACCTGAGCCTGTCACCACAGGGAGAGGGGCTGGCTGGCTCCACCAGAGCTGTAGGTCCTGCAAAGCCGGTGTTCAAACAAGGATGCCCTGGATCCAGTGGGTGTGGGAGATGGCCCAGCAGAGGTGGTGGGGGCAGGAGGAGAGCAGGGGGCTGCCCACCTGCGGGGGCTTTGCCAGGGGCAGCACCATGCTGTGACACTGGGCAGCCTCCCAGAGCACGTTCCTGTCGGCAGCACCAATCTGCTGCGTTCCCTGAACCTTTAGACAAGTGTAGGCTGCCTCTCTGGTGACAGTTTTTTGCTTACACACTCCCAGGTAATGGATGATGAAGACAAATTGCTGTGTTATGTAATTTAAAGTGAATTTTGCCTGTCAGCACAGTTGAAATAAATGTGTTCATTTCCCCAAAATGGCCGATCTGTCACATTATCCTGTGTCCTTGTTTCCCCCATCCAATCTTACAGTGGAAATTGGAGATCTGATTGTTTTAAAAAGTGAATTTATCATATCCTTAATTTCCCTCTACTATGAAGAGCCATCTTTAATGTTTGTTTGTCCAGTCCTAGCCAGTGTTTTCCCTCGGATGACCCTGGCACGGGCAGGGTGAGGAGCTGCTCCTGTGGGTTTGTGTGAAGCACCCCCAGAGCTGCTGGTGCTGGGAACGTCAGATCTCAGTGAGCCAAGGCTCACCCCACTGTTTTCCTAAAAGCAAAGGGTCCTTGTGCTAGTTCCTGGTGCTGTTCCTCAACTGTATCCCAAAGCAATGGCACGGCTCCGGTCCTTTCCCATGCAGCCCACCAGGAACAAGTTACCCGCCTGCAATTACACTGGTTGGTGTTAATTGTATAATTTAATTCTTTATCAGCTGAAACTTGTGTTGGTTTTCCTATTATTTTCTGTGACTGATTTCAGATGAGAGACCTACTTTATTCATGGGGCACAGCAAAGTAAAACGTCAGTGTTCTCCCCGTCTCCTTCAGCTCCCTATTGTCTCTGATGGAGTCAAAATTAATAAATGCCAGATATCTCCTTGTTAGCTCATGGGGTGCTGGGGTACCTTTTCTGCTGTGATTAGTTTGGAAGTGCTTCCCAGCGAGAGGCTGTGTTTAACCCTCCACAGCAGCGAGGGAAACTCTCCCCGGCTCTTGTGGAGAGCCAGCACATCCTCAGGCTCCCCTCCACACAGCACATAAATATTTCTGCTCCTGTCTTCCCTGCCTCATTATTAGCAATTTTATCATCTCTGTCCAATAACAGTCCTGCTGACTTCTATTCTTTGATGAATCCTCTATCTCCTTTCCCAGTGGGAAGTTGCCAGCTGTGATTATCTGCATCCCAAAGAGCTGGAGCACTGCTGACAGTGGTGTTTCCCCATCTGTATTCAAGCCCTGTCCCTGCTCCTGCCCCACTCTCTGGGGCTTGCTCCCAGAGTGCTTTGATGGAGCAGGTGGCTGTAGATGGGCTGGAACCTCTCAGTCCTGCTCACTGTCTTGCTCACGGAGTCATGGAATATCCTGGGTTGGAAGGGACCCACAGGGATCATGCAGCCCAGCTCCTGGCCCTGCACGGACACCCCAACAATCCCACCCTGGGCATCCCTGGCAGCGCTGTCCAAACGCTCCTGGAGCTCTGGCAGCCTCGGGGCCGTGCCCATTCCCTGGGGAGCCTGGGCAGTGCCCAGCACCCTCTGGGGGAAGAATCTTTTCCTAACCCTGGCACAGCTTCACGCTCCCCAGCTTCTCCTGCACTGCTGTGGCCTCCCATCCCCCAGCTCTTGTTGCTGCTCAGTGTCATCCTGGCGCTCGGGAAAGTTGTGCCTGCAGAAGCTGCAGCCAGAGCCCAGACGGCTGAGATAACGTCCTGCCTGAGGGCTAGATCTGACCCTGTGCCCTGCACAGAGCAGGGGGAAGAGGAGCAGGGTAAACTGTAGTTCTCAGGAGCAGAGCTGAACCAAGCTACTTTTGTCCCTGGCAAATGCCCTGGCTAAGGAGAGGCTGCTCAGCTCTGGGGAGCCTGAGCAGTGGTGCATCCCCATGTTTGTCACTGGCCCTAGCCCTGTGCCCAGCCCTGCAAAGCCTCTTGGCATTGTTGGGTGCATTCACACAGGGTCTGCGTCTCCACAGGCTGGGAAGGCAGGGATGCAGCTGCACATTCCCACTGTAGCCTTGCAGGATGAATGTCTGATGGACATGGACAGCCTGCTCTGGTGGAAGGTGTCCCCACCTGTGCCTGGGGTGGAATGAGATGATCTTTAAGGTGTCTTCCAACCCAAACTATTCCATGATTCCGTGATTTTATGAATGTGCAACAGGTGAAGGCTTTGGGTACTGCAGAACTTCTCCCAGCAGCAGGGCAGAGGTTTCCTCTATCCAGGACTTTGTCCATGTCAGGAAGGATAAAGCCACTGCAAAACAACATGCTAATTTCTCCCACAGTGCAAGCAAACAACAATCATTTTGCTAAAATGGAAGTTTATTTAATGACAAATATTTAAAGTTTGTTTTATGGAGTAAACCAAATCTGGTCTGTCCCTTTCCAAGTACTTTGCAGCAGCACTGGTGCAGCTGGAACGAGGTCTGGGGGACTGCAGGCTGGGACGTGGGCAGGGAACAGCATGGATCTCCTTGTGGACCGGGACAGTCCATACCACCCATCCCAGTGCTCCAAGCTGTGTATGAGCAGAGGGCCCTCAGAGTGAGGAGGGGTGGGAATGGCTTTTTAGCCTCATCTGCTCTTCAGAAGGCGCTGTTACCGATGTGTGAGAAAACCAGGTCCCACCACAGTGAAAAATCAGGGGTTTTCTGTCTTTCAACCCAGTCCCTTCCTTCCCATCCTGTGCGTGGAGAGGCTGAGCCCTCTCTGCTCCTCTGCCTGCTTCCACTCCATCACTTTTATATCAACTTCTGAGGTGAAGTGTTATATCATAAAGTTCCTACAGTTCTCCTTCCCCTCACACTAACCTGCACTCCAGAGCCCGTTGTGCAGGTTTCCCTTTGCTGGGAATATTTCCTCCTGCCCTCCCTGCTCTGCGATAGGCTCAGAGACAGTGGGAACATGAGTTTTTTCCCTGGGAAACCTAAGCCTTCCTGTTGGAACATGAGGGTTGGTGGGATGGCCATGCTTGGGGCAAGGGAACAGTTAAAAGGCTTTTGATTCAGTGCATCTCTTCCATCCAACAGCACCATTATTTCATACAACTTATTCCTTCCATTGAAACCTTCAAATAATTTCCCTTTATAATCAAACTTTTCTATCCCTAAATCAGTTTTACAACCACCTTATTATACCTTGAAACTCAAAATGAAAAATAACTGTTATAAATAATTGGGCTGTGCTGTGAATACTAAGCACACCCGTGGCTTCAAGAGGATGGGATAACAGGGACGTCCTCTGCCACCCACCCAGGGAAGGGCTTGCTGGCTTAGCTTGTCTTCTTCAGTGCTCCAAGTGGGGTGCAGAGAGGAGAGGCGAGGTGGAATTCAGTCTTTTCCAGGCTCTGGACCTGCCCTGGAGTTAGCAGGAGACTCTGTGCCACTGCTGTGGGTCGTGTTGGTGAAAACGCAGCGATCCTGGCGTTTGCTCCACCTAGGAGCTGGGGCTGTGCACCCCCGTTTGAGCTCAGCTGTCCAGAGTCCCCACCTCTAAAAGGGGTCAGTCCTGAGCTGAGAGCATCACTGGGTGCCTTCTTAGAGTCCCTGCACTGTCTCTGCCCACAGGAAGGCTCCTGAGGCCCATGCTCAGCTCATGGGTGCCTTCCCCTGCACCAGGGGCTGTGAAACCTCCAAAGCCTGAGGGTCACAGAATCCAGACTGGTGTGGGTTGGAAGTTAAAACTTATCCAGTGCCACCCCCTGCCATAGGCAGGGACACCTTCCACTGTCCCAGGCTGCTCCAAGCCCTGTCCAACCTGGCCTTGGGCACTGCCAGGGATCCAGGGGCAGCCACAGCTTCTCTGGGTCTTTGATCTCAGCCATTTATTCATCCATCTCAACCTGCACTAAGCTGACACAAGAGAGAAAAGAGTTTTCCCCCCCAGTCTCCCATTTGGACATTGCAGGGATCTGTCTGTCTCTCTCCAGAGTGGGATGTGCCTCCAGGAGAGCTCCGGCCATCTCCTCATTTTCAGGTGTGTGGCAAGGAGAAGGAATTTGTTGCTGGCTTGCAGCTTGTGTGATGGTTTTATTTAATATAGTCACAGAGACTAAAGCCAGAGAGATGCATTAGATCATCACACTTGATTTCCTGTAAATCACAGGCCATTGCATTTCACCGGGTTCATCATGCAGTGTATCCAGCGACTTGGGTTTAACTGAAACACATCTTTCAGGAAGATCTCTTCAGGCTACTTGCAGTGGTGGATAAATGTTTTCCTTCCAAAAAAGTGTCTAATTTATAATTCAAATGTTGCTGGCTTCAGCTCCCAGCTCTTGTTCTGCCTTTCGCATTGCAGTCACAGAGTCTTTATTGCAAGATATTTTCTCCCCCTGAAGGAGTTTAGATGTGATGATGAAGTCACCTCTCAGTCTTCTTTTTTAAAAGCTAACCAGCTTGAAGCCTTTAAATCTCTGCATGGAAGGTGTTCTTCCTGGTCCTTAAATCAACTTTGTAGCTTTTTTCTGCACGCCTCTATTCTTCCAACTATTTTTTAAAATTTATTTAAGCACAGACCTACAGAAATACTGCAATTTGGCAGAATGTGGTGTTGAACTGGAGAGTGGGGAACAGACCAACCCTGGGCTCTAGAGAATGGCCCGTGTGGCTGCCACCCAAACAAATAATTACAGAGCTGTAAATGAGGTGCAGGCAGTTCCTTTATCCCTGGGCTCCTTCAGCAGCTCCTGGCTGCCAGGGGAGTGGTTGAGCAGGAAGGGGCCAAGGGAGACCAAAGGGACAATATCCATGCTGGCATGAGGAACCCTCCTGGGCTCCAGCTGGGGGGATGGAAGAAATGCTGCCCTAGGAGTCTGCTGTGACCTCTCTGCTGGAAACTCCCCATCAGGATCCAGCATGTCCCTGTGATACCTGGACAAATTTAGGTCTGGATTTTTATATTCTTTTACAAAAATAAATTTTTATTTTCATTTTCCAGGCACATCGATAACTGTCCCTTCCGACCCAGGCATCAAAGGCAATATTCAAACTGAATCTGCTGCTGGAAGGATTCCTGCATCTCCTGCTCTTCTTATGCTGCTGCTGAGGTCTGGGCTGTACCTGCAGGTCATGGACCTCCTCAGCAGCTCTGAGGGGTGCAGGTGAAACATAAAGGAAGGTACTACCCAGAACTGGTGGAAATCCTCACACAGTGTCACTCCCACACTCCAAAGCTCTGTGTGGCTGCAGATGTGATGAGTGAAGTCAAACTCCAAAGGCTTCCCCTCCATCCCATGGGTGGATGCTCTTGGGGCCACTGCCCTTAGCCCAGGTCTTGTGGGGATCTTCTGACTGGCTGGCAATAATTATCTTTAAAAAAAAGGCTGAAATTTAGCCAAGGGGTACTTGAATGCCCAGAGGCTGAGTGCTCCTCCATGTCTGCTGATCCCAAGAGTTGGTCTCTTGGGAGAGATACCAACCACAGCTGAGGCAAGTACAACAATCACAGTTAATGAACATGACTTTTTAATTATTGAGGAAAGGAGATAGAACAGGAATGGTAAACAGTGGCTGCAGCCATTAGCTCTGCTGGGAGCTGATAATTGAGATGTGTGAGACAAGAGCATGTGTGCCTGGAGGGTCTCTGTCCTCTGCCAGCCAGGGACAAAGCACATCCTTTCCTGAGTTGCTGGTGAGCTCCCCCTTACACACTTTAGACAACTAAAGGAGCTTAGGGATAGGCACAATAGCCAAATTCAAAGGCTGGAGAATCCTCTTTATATATCTCACATAATCTAAATAGTATCTGCATATGTAAAGCTGATTAATCTCAGTTAAATCCAATGCAACCAAAGAAAGCATTTAAATCAGTTATTTAAAAGAAGTCACTCAAAGGAGTAGTATTGAAACCAAACATCTGGATACAGAGAGTCCTAAATCTGAATTAAATCCCACTATTTCTCTGTGTTTACCAAGATTAGCTCATGTCTTTTCTCAAGGAACACATGGTCTAAGCAAGTTGGTATTTAACAGGAGACGATGTTGATACCTTCAATTACAACAGCATTTCATTATCCCATTAAATTCATTATGAGAATACATTAACTCTGATTCCTTGCCAGATTGCTGACAGCCTCCTATTGCTCTCAGTGCTGAGGAAATAATGTGGTGTGTGGCATTAAAACCCGGTGGTGTCATGACTCCTCTGTTCACCACTCTGTGCTTTAGCTGTCTGGCCACTGCTTACCCAAAAAAATTTAACTGCGTGAGCTCAAAGGAAATGGTGATTTCTGTCATCCTTTACCTGGCTGGATGCTTTGACCTGCTCATGGCTACAGAGCACCTTTGTGTGTGTGCAACATCACCCCAATGGCTTCTGCTGCTGTTGTGGGAGAGTCCCAGAGCATCTGCCATGTTCACCTCTCTGCTCTGGTCCACTCTCTCAAATGTCCCTTGAGATCATCAGAAATTTAAAGGAGTTGACACTTTGCTTCACCCATTACCGAATCTCTGTTCTATGACTTTTCAGCATAACTACTGTTTTTGAGAAAGTGAAATTTTAGAGAGAGTTTTGAAACAGAATGATTATCACTCATTGCAGACATCGTTTGGGCATTAGGAAGAAGTTCTTCACAGAAAGGCTGGGCAGGCATTGGAAGGGGCTGCTCAGGGAGGTGGTGGAGTCACTGTCCCTCCAGGTGTTTAAGGAAAGGCTGGATGTAGCACTCCGTGCCATGGTCTGGTTGACATGGTGGTATTGGTCACAGGTTGGACTCCATGATCTCAAAGGTCTTTGCCAGTCCAATTGATTCTGTGATTGTCTTTTTCATGTAACTCCTTGGGAGTGAGTCCTGTCCTGCTGTGTTTGTACTGGGCTGCATCACTGTCCCCCTTGAGAGCCGTGACCAGCAGGGGAAGGTCACAGGGTGGCCGAGGGGCTTTTGCCACCCAAAGGAGGCAGCCCAGGCACCACAGATCTATGTGCCAGTTGAGGCATCCACAGCTCTGCTTAGATCAGGGCTGGGCCCACTTCTGCTCCATTCTGTACTCAGACAGTGCCTGCTTTGAGATCCAATTATGACATCAAATGGCCTTGCTACACTTGTACACCTCCATCTCCCACACTCAGAACAAAAGCAACAGGAGTTATTATATCAGGCTTACATGTGGAAGCAGATAATTTGTAAATAAACACCTCTGAAGGAGCTTATCAAGGAAAAAACACCCAGAAAAGCTTTGACCTTTATACAGAAACATGAATTTAGATGTAAGGAAGGTGTTCAGAGATACATTTGCCAGTTCTAAATGTTCTACTTAACATTTGAGGAATAAAGATGTTAGCATGCTTATGAAATTGATTCATTTTAATAAGAGTGATTTTTAAGCTGCACAGAATATTCTTGAAGGCTTTTTCTTTTTTTTTTTTTGTGAGCCTGGGTAAAAGTTATTTCACTTTTATGATGTAGTTTACAGCTTCTGGTAAGGATCCCTGGGGTCATCCTTTTTGATCCGAAATAAAGTGCTTCTCTCTTCCTAAAGATGGGCTCTTTTACACCTGAATGACTGGGAAAGTTTTTTCTCTTGCTATAGTGTGCTACTCCCATGTTTAAGAGGCATCTTGCTTTTAAGAGGCCAGTTGTGCAATTCTTTCTTTCTGACCCAAAATTTCTTGTGATATGATTTGTCCTGTGTGTACTTTCACAATGTGCAATTAAAGACCCAGGTAACAAATTCTGCAGTAGGCACAACTCCAAGTGACAATGCTACATGGTCTGCTTTCAGACCATGGCACAAAGGCAGCAGGATGTAGAGCTTCGGCCAGGTGGAGGGACGGCAGCAGAGCTGAGCCTTGGGTGGGTACAGGGGGAGCACAGAGAGCCGTAGAGCCCAAAGGTGAGCTGGGTGTGCTGGGGCAGATCTGCAGCTTCACCCCTTGAAGAGCCTTGTCCCTGCCCTAGCCATGGCAGAGTTTCACTGTGTGACAGAACCGAGCCCACATTTCCCTTCAGATGTTTCTGGTAAAGTTTATTTTTATCCCAATCCCCCCACGATTCAGGCAGGTGGCCGGTCCAGCCTATCTAAGCCCTCGTCAGCCCTGTCCTGCCCACAGTCACTGATGCCCCATGGGGTCACAGCCAGTGGCTGTCACCGTCTCTGACTGTGGCTCCGACTCCCGGTGCCCTCCTGGGGCCAAAGGGTCATTCAGCCTGCCAGGAGCTGCTGCATCCCCCGCCTCCTGCCATGGGAGGAACAAAGGGGTGCTGGATCCTTAGCACTGTCCCCAAACTTTGCCAGGCTTGAAGTCTGGGCCAAGGATGGCCATGCAGGGCCAGGGGCACAAGGACCATTCCACATGCTGGCACTGGTGGATGGGGAACACCCCACTCCTGCTGCCAGGGCCCCCTAAAACTGTGCTTTCCTATGTCTTCATCTGTCACCCCAGTCCCCTCCAGCACCACCCCTTCCCTTTGAGTGCAGCTGCACAGGGTGTGCTGCTCACCACTGACCATCCCAGCAGCCACAGGTGGGTTTTAGGCTCTCAGCCCATTTCTGTACAGTCTGAGGAAGCCCCTTCTCCTTCCCACCACTCCTGGCAGACTGTTCCTGCTGCCAGCAGGTAACAACACACCTGCAGATGTCACTTACAGCAATGGGAAGCCACCAGCTGAGTTGACACCAGCTGTGAGACCTCTTCGCTTTGCAGCTTTGGACATCCTTGACAGGGCAAGGGGGGAATGGCTTCCCACTGCCAGAGGGAAGGGATAGATGGGATATTTGGAAGGAATTGTTCCCTGGGAGGGTGGGCAGGCCCTGGCACAGGGTGCCCAGAGAAGCTGTGGCTGCCCCTGGATCCCTGGCAGTGTCCAAGGCCAAGTTGGACAGGGCTTGGAGCAGCCTGGGACAGTGGAAATTGTCCCTGCCCATGGCAGGGGTGGCACTGGATGAGCTTTACAGTCCCTTCCAACTCACACCATTCTGGGATTCCACAATTCTATGGTCCCTGAACTCTGTCCTGCCCTGGCTGGTTATCTCCTCCCTGGTTTAATTACCTGCAGTTCATCCCTTTCCCTGTGCACCCCAGCTCTCTTCTGCCCGGGCCTCCAGGTGTTTGTGAGTGTGAGCCTGGCATGAGGCGTGTGCTGCCAGCAGAGATGTGCTGCTCCCGAGGGCCCTGCCTTGCCTTCCCATGGCATCAGCAAAAGCCAACACCATAATGAGCCCAGAGGCATAAAAGATTCCAGAGACAAGGGCAGGCTTCCCTGTTCATCTGGGACTTCCCTGCTGTGTTCTCACCTCCTGGTTATTTGTTGGAGGGTGCTGTGGGGCATTTGTCATAACTTCACAGCTCATTGCTGCCCTGCCTGCCAAGGTAATTGCTCCTTTGAGGTGTGACAACACCTCCATCTATTTCTCCCTGAAGGTCGCAGTTCCCTGTGTGGTGCCACTGCTGGGGGGCCACCTGCCTTTCTGGGAGGATCTGGGGTGGCTGCTTGAGGCCTGGGTTGCAGAAGGTGGGTGGCTGCACTCACCCAAAAGCTTGGTTCAGTGAGCAGCCTGTGCAGAGACAGAGCTTCCCTCAGCTCTCATGATAAGAGAGCAGGTGAATGGAAGGTGTATTTCGTCTTCTACCAAAACCTGCAAACTTAACACATGTGCCAGGCCCGTTTGCCTGGCAGTGAGGGCTGTATGCCCTCGCTGTCGTGGGTTAGTTGTGCTTGGTCAGCAGAGAGCTGATGTGTCATGGGGTGTCCTAAACCCCTCAGCTCTCCAGGGAAAGCCCCACTGCCTCCCCGGCCAGCACTGAGAGGCTCAGGCAGGACTGGGTCCTCCTTCCTGGATCTTCACTTTCCATGCAGGCCCTCAGAGGAGGCCCAGAGGGCACTGCAGCAGCTGGGAGCAGGGTGAAGGCTATCCCTGAGGCCCTTGCTGTTATCTAAGGTGAGGTGCACCTGGGGAGCACAGCAAACATGGCTCTCTGCTGGTGGGATCGTGGGGCCTGATGAGCTGGAGTGACCAGGGGTTGGGGGACATATGCCTGGACTGGGGCTGAGGGGACTGATTGTGGATCAGGAGGTGGAATGGCTGGTGAAGGGTTTATATGAAGGGACCAGCAGGATGGGCTGGGCTGTAGAAGGTGAGGTAGGAGGGAGTCGAGTACTTGGAGCAGAGTCTGGGGGGCTGGGAAATGGGATGGAGGGGGCAGTAGGGCTGTGCAGGAGGGACCTGAGGTGAGAGGGCAGGTGTGGCCCTGACTAACCCTGGGGGTATTGCTCTCCACAGACCCTGTCCCCTCTGCTCATCCATCCCCCAGGCCATCTCTGCACTGCAGAGCTCCCACCCTGGGTCTGCAGGCACACCCAGACCCTCTGCACCTCCCAAAGAAAGGTCCCTCACAGGTTCTGCCATGGCTGTTGTCCCTGCAGCCCCTCCAAGCACTGAGACTTGTTCACACCTGGTGCCACAGAGGCACTGGCTGTGCGGAGCCCAAAGCAGCTGCACCCCGAGGCTTTTGAGTGGGACCAGGAGGTGACAGCACCTATGTCCTGCTGTGTGCCAAGTGTCTGGAAGTAGGCAAAAGGTGGGATTTATGCTGCACAATCAGTAGAGTAAATAAAAGCCTCTGACATTTTCTAATTGGGGTGCTGGGAACATCTCAGCAGCTCTAAGATGGTTCTGCAGTTTTGTGTAAATGCCTCATCAAAGTGGTAATGTATTCTAATTATTAGCAGAGCCCTGCCTGCCTCATGAACCCGTAATATTTTGTGGCATGTGACATTACAATGAAAATGTATGAATAACAATTTTTCATTTAAATTACCAGCTGTATGATCAAGATTTTTGTAGTATTATGAGGTTTGGGGTAAATACTCCATAAATATGTAAATAACTTGTGATGTTGTTGCATTAGGTAATTGCAGGAGGACACAGCTTGCGGTACAGATGAACCAAGAGTGGAGCACTCGGAGATTCTGTTTCTTTTGGTCACGTGGCTGGGGCTGCCTGATTCTTGCATTTGCTCCCTAGGGTCTGGGCTGAGACCCTTGGAGGACACCTAAAACACCTTCTCAGCTGCCGCACCCTTTGCAGCCTCTTTTCCCACCCAGCTGGGGATCTCTCTATGCCACCTGGATGGCAGAGCTGTGCTGCCTGGTGTGGGAATCTTCCTGGGGATTCATCACGGACTGGGAGACACTGGGTCCATCCCTGTTGTTTTTGTGGGATGAAATCTTCAAAAGAAACTTCTTGCTCCTTCCCCAGTCAGCCTGGCCCTGGGGCTGACAGCCCTCACCCAGAGGAGACCCACTGAGCCTAAAGGAAAGCTGTGAGCACAAATCCAAATATTTTTTCACATCAGCTAAAAATCAAGATATTTGTCCTGGGGAAAAAAGAAAATATTAATTTGGTTTAGCTTTTTCTTTATTTGTTTTCTTAAATAGCTTTCTAACCTCTATCCAGTTCAAAATCAGGCAGAACTGGTGAATGAGGAAGCAGGCGTGCAGTTTCAAAAGCTCCTATTTCCACCATTTTTTCCCATCTGGGTTTGACCCTGAAAGCTTCCCTGTCCACACTGTGCCAGAGCCACTCTGGCCCTTCAACCACGTGTGGCCGCAGGCAGGAATGCAGGTGCTGGGCCAGCGAGCCTGGACATCATCTATGTTTTCTGTGGCTCCGGCTGGTATTTCCATGCGGATAATGCAGCACCTGGAGCTGCTGAGGTGCAGGGAGGAGCTACAGATGCAGGACTGGACATGCTGAGCCCCAATGGGTCCCTTCTGCCATCCTGAGTGAGGATCCTCTTCTCTTCACATCTTCACATGGCTCCTGAGCCATCTGTCATTTCTGTGGCTCATCCCTTGTTCTCCCTGGTTGGAGCAGTTGGTCTCTGGACACACATGCAGGGTGCCCTGGGGCAGGATGCTCTAGTCTTGTCTTCTCCTTGCCTGGGGAACAGGAGCAATGCTCCAGGTCTGCTGGAGGGTGGGAAGCCTGGCCATTGGTTCACGGGATGTCCTTCTCCACCGCCTGGAGAGGGAAACTGCACTTGTGTGGACCTGTGGGAGGAGGTGAAATGTGCTGTTCTTAGTCAATTTTTACAGTGGAAATACTGGAGAAGAACTTGAGAATTAAAACATGAAAGAGAACAAAGTGTGTCTGCACCAGGGAGAGGTGAAAACAGTAGCACTTTTTTTGTGAAAATGGTAGTTCTGGAAGAAAAACAGCAGGAGTGCAATCTCCTGGAACATTTGGGGTCAGCATGAGAGTGCTGAGAGAAGATTTTCCAGAGTAGTGATGGCCCAGAGGAGGAAAGGAGGGATTAGAGACCCCCAGAAGCAGCAGCCTGCCCATCATCACCAGCATCGTGCTGTGTGTGCTGCCCAGCCTCCGGGGCTGAGCCGGGCCTGGTGCTTGCTCTGCCATGCCTGGGTGAGAGCATCTCCCTGGGGCAGGAGCTGCACAGGGTGCACCCAGAGCCCACACTGGGATTTGGCAGCTGCCAGAGCAGTGGTCAGGGAGCTCTTGCACTCCTGAGCAGAGCCAGTGGCTCACAGGATGGTACCTGTGTGTGCACACATGTCCCAGGCAGCTGGAGGACGCTGCAGCACTGCCTGCGCTGCTGCAGGTCCAGCAGATGCTGTTGAGGTCACCTCATGCCCTTGCTGCTGTGGCCTCTGCTGCCTTTAGGACCTGGGGATACCCTGGGACTGCGTCCCCACTCTGAACAAGGGTGCTGGGATGTTCCCTGGTCCCCTGGCACCTCCCTATGCCCGGGGCATGACACTCTCCACTCTTGTGTGTGGTGGCCCGGGAGCCTACACCCCCTTAGAAAGAACAGTCTCCCCTAAGTTAGAAAGACAGAGGTGGCTTCTCCCAGAAGTCTTCGTTTCATTATGTTGATGTACCCCGGTTCTGTTCCGCCCATTGACCCATTGGCTTCTCTGCCCCTTTCTCCCTTATATGTCTCTGCCCCAGAAAATTCTCCCTTCCCCGCTCTCCCCTTGGCCTTTGTTCCCTTGTCACTCCCCCAGTGTTTCCCTATTGGTCCCCATACCCTGGCCACACCTCTGTACCACCCCATGTACCCCTCAAACCATTGGCTCCTGATGCTCTCTCTGCCCCCCTCAACCCCATATATAACCCTGGACTCTCCTGCGTTCTTGGTTCTTTGTCATTGGTCCTGTTCACACACGGGGCTGAAATAAACCTCCCTGTGGAACCCCATATGAAGAACCCTTCCCAACTCTTTGCCATCGACCTGTTGCAAGTATCATCAGGCATGAGTGTGATTGTGTGCGTGAGAAGTGGCCAGCTGAGCGGCTCCGCGTTGGAGACACTTTTGGAAGGTTGCGGCACCCCCTCACCATCTCCACCCGCCACGACACTTGTGCTACTTCCCCTCTGTTAGAGAGATGGTCACTTTGGGACAGACACCATCCTCTTTCATCCCCAGGCCCTAGGCACACTGGCCAGGGGGATGAGCTCCTGTCCCCGCAGAGGGGAAGGGGCTGCAGGACAGGAGCAGAATGGCCCTGTGCCCACATGTGTCTGGCAGGCTGGCTGTCCTCAATCTCTCCTTAGGGGCAGTGGCATGAGCTGTGCCGGGGAATTGCAATGCCCTCAGGGTCCATGGCTGCCTGCAGAGGCTGAGGGGACAGTGGGATGGCCCCCCTCCGAGCTAACAAGCAGGTCATTGTCACCTGCCACACAAGCAAATGTCACTGTACTAGAGCAGAGCTGCTGTCCAGGTGTAGAGTGGGGGGTCCTGGGGGATGGTGGGGAAAGCTGGGGAGCCCTCACCTTTGCCAGCCCGTGCTCCCTGGGATGAACCCACAAAATGAGGCACAGGGATCTGCTGGGGTCCTAGGACCAGCTGGGCCTGGGGTGCCCTGAGGGGACAGAGGGAACAGAGGGAACAGTGGCTGTGGCAGCGATGCTGTGCCTGTGTCAGGGCTGGCGGGGGCAGGTGCTGCACAGGGAGCACAACCAGCTCCCGCCACTCCTGTCAAGTGAAGAGAGAAGGACTCAGCGCTGATTAATTATTTAGATTAGAGCAATGCAAAGGGGATTAAAATATGCCTGGAAAATGGTGATTTGACAAGTGTATCTGGGGGGGGGTGACAGTGCTGTTGTCACCAACTGCCCTGTGTCTGGCTGGCCCGTGGGGGAGCTTCCTTAGGGCTGGGGAGGCTGAGGGGGGCCACAGCCCCTTCTTCTCACTGGGAGCAGAAAACAGAATAGGTTTTCCTTTCTCTCTGCCTGAGCTCTGTAAGCAGCTCAGAGTGTGACTGGAAAAGCAATGGAGCTGGGAGAGGGAATCCCACCATTGCACAGTCTCAGGAGAGGGAATATTTGATGAAGCTGAGTCCTGTGAAGAGAAAGCAGAGGCTGTTACCATCACAGATACTTCAGCACAGATGCCACAGAAGAAAGAAGCCAGGCTTTGTAAAGAGCCTTTGTATTATTTCCTGCCTCTCCAGCTTCACTGAAGTGAAAATGAGGCATTTTTTTAAGAGCGAGGGAAAAAAAATGAAAAGAAAGGACGGAGAGCAACTTTTTCTCTCTGCTGAAAGCCTGATGCTATGCTTTAACTCTTCCCTGAGCTTGTCTGCCAAAGACTGGCTCTTTGCGGGCTCTCTGGGCTTCAGTGCAGAATGGATTTTCTTTAGCAGACCCTGGTGAGCCACTTCTCTTAGCAGATGTATCTGCTGGGCTGGTGGAGGGAAGCTCTGCTCAGCCTGGCTGGAATCAGCACTGAGTGGCTGCAGATGAAAAATGCCAAATGCCATCGATCACACAGTCCCTGCAGGGCCAGGGAAGAGCAGCTGGCAGTTCTTCAGCTTGACCCATGTGCTCCCAGGTGGCCCCTTCCTCCCATTCATTCGAGGCATTATTCTGACTCGCTTTCTCCAGCTATGGCTGGGTCCAAAACCTCTTCTGTGCCAAGAGCTCAGCTCCTCTTGGCATTGAGAACTTTCTAGCTTTGAGCTAAGGCTTTTGTTCCCCTTGCAGCCATCACAGACGAATGAACGGCTCCATTCTCTCCTTTGTTTTACTTCTTCCAGAGCAGGAGCACTCTGGCTTCGTGCAGGGCAGGGAAGAGCAGGAGGAATGGAGCAGCCCAGCTGTGTGACACATCATGGAGAAGGGGACGTGCATCCACACTCCTGCCTCTGCTCCCAGGGAACTGCCTGAACAAAGGGCTCATGATCTGCCTTGTCACCCCTGGATAAGCTGCACCTGCACATTGACACCTGTGAAAAGGTCCCCAAAATATTGCTTCTTACCTGGGTTTTCTAACATGAACCACAGGAGGGACCAGATGCTCTTCCTTGATGTGGTGGGTGAGGAAGACCACTGAAATGCTGCTGGCACATCCTGAGTTGTTGGGGAAGCCTCCACGTTCTGGATCCCATCCGTTCTGGCTCATCCCCTGTGTGTTTAGATTGTGATGCTTCCCATGGCAGGACATGGCATATTCTCACTCCTCTTGCAGGCTTGCCTGACCAGGCTGGGATAAGGATTTTCTCCTTTACCTCTGGTTGCTGGGACACAGCCACAGCTCTGGTATGGTGAGCAGGTGGTACACAACTGCCTAAATGGTTCCTCTCTGACCCACAAATAATGCAGGACACTCCAGGCCAGAACTGCTACAATTCATAGGGCCGTGAGATTAAAGGATGTTTGAGAAGAAAACCCTGAAGTCCCATAAACTTCATACATTTCTATTTATTGTAGAATATTCTACAGTTTCTACATACGTATTTCTCCATATCTGCATACATATGGTACAAGGGGGAATGGCTTCACACTGACAAAGGAGAGATTTACTTTTGTTATTAGGAGGCAATTCTTCACTAGGAGAGTGGTTGAGCCCTGACAGAGGTTGCCTGGAGAAGCCGTGGCTGCCCCATTCCCAAAAGTGTCGAAGGCCAGGTGGGATGGGGCTTGGAGCAGCCTGGTTACTCCAAGGGCAGGTGTCCCTGCCCATGGCAGGGGGCCGGAAGGTCCCTTCCACAGAACCATTCTGTGATTCCATGACACCTACACATATTCTACACTTCCTCCTGAGGTCAAGCTGGCATGTGAAAGGAGCAGAAATGTGTGGCTGGACTTGACCTCCCCATATCAGCATTCAGAGAGACTGAGAACAGTCTGCAGCAGACCATAGGGTGCAAATTGCTCATAAAAATCATGTTTAAACTTCCAGACAGCAACCCCCTGGCCAGAAGGCTGGACGGCCTGTGAACCTGCTGAGAAGGCCGTGCTGGATGACTTGGCCATACCCATTTTTTCCCCCTGGATTGTTATTTTCCATGCTTGTACCTTTCAAAAGCTTCCCTGGAAACCTCCAAGGCCAGGTCAGATGGGCTCTAAGTAACCTGGTCTAGCTGAAGATATCCCTGCTCATTGCAAGGGGGGTGGTGCAAGTGGCCTTTAAAGGTCCCTTCCAACCCAAAGTATTTTATGATTTGACAAAGAGATCTTCAAATAAACCAGGGTGTGGTGCTCCCATTCCAGACACATCTGAATCTTAGGCAGTTCTTGGTGAATCTTCTAAATCATAAAAATAATACACATCTAAATTGAACTGTCCTGAAGGCATCTGGCAGAATGCTAATGGGGAAACTGCCCTCCTTGCCAGCTTGTCAGTGACAGAGATGGACTGAAATTAACCGTTTTTAACCATCTTCTGGGCAGGGAGAGGGAACAAGGTCACTGGGACGTTTGGGAGCTTAGAGGGACGTGGTTCCTCCATTCCCTCAGTGCTTTTCTGTGGAGCAGAGGTCCTGCTGACCCCTCAGACCAACACTCATTATGGAGGGACGGATGTGACTCTGTAAGCGATGCTGCAGGAGTCATTCACTAGCGAACTCTGCTTCCAGTTTCTGCTCATCTCTTTATCTCTGAATCTCTAGCTGGCGTAGGGCTGAAATTCGTTGAAAACTGTCCTGGTTTCAGCCAGGACCCGCCTGTTGTTCGATATCACCTCATGTCATTGCCAGGGGCGAGCAAAGGACTCTCTTGGGCTCCTGAGAAGAAGGAAGTGGTGTCCAGTCAAAAAAATGTGGGGTGGAGGGAAGCCTTTGGCCCTTGTTCATTATCTCAGAGTCCGTGGTGAGCATTTTGGCATGTGAATCACTCTCTCTTTTGTACACTTTTGTTGTTAATATGTTGCTGTTATTGGTTTTCTTATCTCATTGCTGTTTCCAGTAAATTGTTATCTCAGCCTGTGATCTTTGCCTTTTATGTCCCAAATTCTCAGCTTCATTCCCCTGCAGAGGGAAGAGGGAGGGAAAATGGCAGAGGGCAGTGAGGGAGCAGCACATGGCTTGGAGTGTTTCAGGGGGAACGCTGAATTGGAGGATACCAGTCCTAAACCACAACAGCCTTCTTTGGTTCCCAGTGTAGGACACCAACGGCTTGAGATAACAGATTTGGCCAGAGAGGGTTGCAAACAAATCTATCTAAGCATTTCTGTATTAGGTACAGAGCAACTGGCCACAACGTTGCTTGGTCTGTTCATGTGGGTGTGGTACCTCACCCTGTCTATATTTTCATATCTAATCTCTGTGCCCATCACAGTGCTCCTTTTGAGAGCAGGGAGAGGGGTCAGGATCGTTCTGTGGGTGCACTGTGGGATATCATGATAACATGATAACACTGAGGACACTCAGAAGTGATTGGCACTGAAGCACAGCTCCTTCTGGCACCCCAACTATCAGTGCTGGGCTGGGTGTTCAAAGGGAAGTTCTGCCATACATCATGCCACTGATGTTACCTGGAGCAAGTGGACTGGTCTGATCCCACAGTAGGCTCGGATAGGAAACCCCTATCACACTGGGATCTTGGAAATCATCATGAACTGGCCCTAAGGTGACAATTTCAGACTGTCATCAGAAGAGGAGAAGGAGAAGGTGACGTGCTGAGGAGGTCCCACCCATACAATCAGCTACCTGAAAATGAAAAGTAATGTGCTCTCTTCACTGACAGTTCCTGCCTTATTGCAGAGATACATTGAAAATGGAAAGCTGCTGTATGGGGCCCTACATGGTGAGTGGCAGAAGGTATTGAGGGACAAGTTGGATCAAGTCAGGTTGCAGAGGTGAAGAGGCTGGAACAGCCACCCCAGAGCACCCCCTACTCATCTCTGTGTGGGTGATAGAGGGGTTTTAGCAAAGTAATGGAATGACAGAATATCCTGAGCTGGAAGGGACCCACAGAGATCCTCCAGCCCAGCTCCTGGCCCTGCACAGACACCCCAACAATCCCACCCTGGGCATCCCTGGCAGCGCTGTCCAAACGCTCCTGGAGCTCTGGCAGCCTCGGGGCCGTGCCCATTCCCTGGGGAGCCTGGGCAGTGCCCAGCACCCTCTGGGGGAAGAACCTTTCCCTGATCTCCAGCCTGAGCCTTCCCTGGCCCATCTCCAGCTCTTCCCTGGGTGCTGTCCCTGTCCCAGGGAGCAGAGATCGGAGCTGCCCTTGGGAGGAGCTGCAGCTCCTGGTGAGGTCTGAGCTCAATCCCCTCTTCTCCAGCTGAACAAACCCAGTGCCCTCAGCTGCTCCTCCTATGGCTTCACCTTGAGACCCTTCATCAAAGAATAACGTGAGTTGGAAGGGACCCCCAACGTTCTCAGGGTATAAGACCAGCTCCAGCAGAGCTGGGTGAAGACTTGTCTCCTTGGCTCCTCTATATAACAGGATCTGCACTCATCCCTGCCCAGTGGAACTGGTGTTACTCCCACAGACTTTGCTCTTTGTCACTTGGATCTCACGACCAGTTATTTGACTGCGATTTCACAGCATATGGGCAAACTCAGCTGTAGAATTAACATCTCCAGCACCAAGCTGCTGCCTGTGTAGGAACAGAAAGCAACATTTATATGAAAGTTGACCCTGAGTGATGAACTGTGGGATGAAAATTGAATTAGAAAAAAAATTGGCTTTCACTGTTGTTGTGCAAAAACCAGAGGAGCAGCAGCAATCACAAGCAGCCACATCAGCCCTTCCATGAGCATCCCAAGGTAACATCCCATTCCCAGAGCTCACTGGCAGCCCTGATATTTGGTGTCAGCGAGACCTGAGCACTTCTCTGGGGTTAAGCACAGGCTGAAGAGCTGTGTGGAGTGGCACATGCAGCAGGGGAGCTCAGACCCTGCAGCCTCATGTCACAGACCCTTTTGTATGTTTTATGGACATGGACAGGTTCATGTTTCCTGTGCCTCTGCTCCATGCCAGGGCTGAGAAAACTGATCCCGTGGCAAGGATGCTTTTGGCCAGCCTTCAGAGAACCCGAGGCAGTGTGGAAGTCTTATCTGCAGAGACAGATGGGGGTTTAAAACTGAACTGCAACATAAAATTCTGCTGTGAACTGTCACATCCATGGTGTTTTATCATGACATCTCTCTGTTGAATGCATTGCTATTGTTTAGTATCAATCACATCAATGAATACAAGTTTTATAAACATTTATGCAAAATTTCAATTTCTGCTTACATTGCTTGGGTGTTAGAAATCACATTACTTACATTTTTCAATAGCAGCCTTGCTTCTTCCTGTAGCAGAACTATCAATAGTTTGATGTACTTTTATGTGGATCACTTTCTCAGTGAAAACATTTGTAAAGCTTTATTCCCACATTCTATCCACTTCAGTGTGGTGGAGTCATAAACTACTGTGGGGAGGATGAACTTGGCATGATCCTGCAGGGGCAAAGACATGGCTATAACCAACTCACACTGCAAACCTCCTTAGGTCAGGAAGAGGAGAGCGACAGTGGGGTGGGGGAAAGGGTGAAAAAGGTGGAAGTGAGGGGCTGCTTCTGTTGAAGTTGTTGCTCTTGGTTTTGTTGTTGTTTTTCTTCTCGACCATTGTTACTATTTTCACCATTGGTTGTTTGCATTTTTGGTGCCCTGGAATTGTTCTGGGTGCTCGTTCTGTGGACTCGGTGCAAGACAGACATCCAGATCCTCTGTGTCTGCTTGTGGTCCTCCTCCAAGTATGGCCAAGGTTTCCCCATGCATGGATGGTCTGTCAAGAGAGTGAATTCTGCTGAGTGCCCCAGAGGCTGCTCTATGTCAAATATACCTCATTGTCCTCCTGAAACAGCCTAGCTGTGCCCAGAGCTCCAGGAGGGGGAGAGAAAAACATTTGGGATCTCCAGGAGCTGCAGTTCATGCTTATTCATCAGCAGGGCTCTTACCAGAATGGTGAACCTGGCTTTAGTCTGATTAGTGAGACATGCAGAGCCATTTGTTATCTGCTCCCCCAGCGACATGGGCAGAGCACAGGCCATGTGAAATGCGCCAGGGCTGTGTAATGAGATGCTAATTAAGCAATAATATGCAACCAGGGCTGTCAAAGGGTGAGACCAGAGCAAAACAAGTCAGCTGCTGCCAGGAAGCGAGTCTGGGTAAGGGAGAAGGATTTTCTCTCTCAGCAGCCTTTATTTCATGGATTTCAGCAGGATGGTTAACAAAGAGCAAAGCCAGGCCATGTGTTCACACAATCAACAGCTCCACCTCACCTGCTGATTCCTGAAAGAGAAACATGAAGACTATGAGCTGCAAACTATGGGGAAACCCAGGTAGACTCGGGGAAGGCAAAGCTCCTGCCTGTCCAGTGTTTTCTGCAGACTGGGAGGCAGAGGAAGGATTGCTGCACCTGGGCTGGGATGCTGCAGCACTGGGAATTTGCTGCAACTCCTGGTCTTTGTCCTCATGCTGGGTCTTACCACCTGGATACATCAAAGTGTGGGTTATTCACACAGACCCAGCTGGCACAGAAGTTGGACCTCTTCTCTTATTGCTTCATACTTGGCATTACTTGGCACCTTGCAAATTTTGTGTAACAGGCAAACTGCTCTCCTCTGACAAATCTCCATCTCATCTCCATCATCTCCATCTCCATCTCCATCTCCATCTCCATCTCCATCTCCATCTCCATCTCTCTCTCATCATCTTCCTTCCCCATGGTTCCAGTGTTTAGAGCTGTCCTTTGCAAAATTCCCTCTATCACACTCTTATTTGTGCTATCTTGATGAGAATTCCCTGCTTGTTTGGAGATCTGCTATTTCTGTCCAGCACTTGGCATATTTACATGGGCTTTACCAGCATTGGCTGGACCTGGTTTTAATCCAAATCTGTAAAGCCTGATTGTGCCTGGGCTCTCTATCCTATCAGCCACGTGTGCTCTCCCCTGCAATTGAGAACATATTTGTTGGGCAAAGGCTGTGTTCCATAACATTGTGCTGACTGGCCTTGATAATATTCCTAGCCTTTAATTCTTTATTAAATCAATCCTGTATCAGCTTTGCTGCTTCTCTGCCAAGGACTGATATCGCTGGAGAATGTTACCCTGCAAATTCAGCCTTGACACATTAATTTACACTAAGAAACCCTGTGGTTTTTTTCAGTCACCCAGTGACATATTGAATTTGACCCTTTTTCCCCCTTTTTGTTAGCATCCAAGGGTGTAACTGCTCTTATGTCCTTGCTGGGCTGTGTAACCAATGTTTCCTGGGAATCTGTTTCCCTTGGATGATGGTCAATGCTTTCTCTTGATGCATGGACTGTGGATATGCTACTGGATATCAGCTTTCCTCGAGGAATGTTAGAGACTATTAGCAACATACCGCATGTGTGTGTGTGTGTGTGTGTGTGTGTGTGTGTTCAACTGTGGATGGTATTTTAAGCCATAAGAAGCTGCCTCTCTCCTCATCTTGCCCCCTAGGCAGGAGTGTGCCCGGCTGGAAGTGTGGCATTGCCTACACTTCTCTGGGTCCAGCTCCTTCCCCGCTGCCCTGCCTGCATCCCTCCCCAAACTGCTGCCCTTGAAAAACTGTACATGTCCTCTTTCCAGACTCCCCATCTTCCTATCACCATGGATTTTGTTATATTAATGCAACAGGGATTTTTTCTTCCATTTTAGTCTTCCTGGCCATCTGTGCTGTCCCTGGAGCCTCTCTCCGTATTTCAACTTTCACAACAATGGTTTCTTTTTTCCCTTTGGCAATTGTCCTTGCAGGTGCTTAGGAAGCCCAGGTGGGACTGGGGGCCACCCAGGCTCTCCCGCTGGCAGTGCTGATCCCGACAGTGAGCCGGGCTTAGCAATTGGAGCTGGTCCTCCTAGCACTGTAATTACATTGTGAAGACACTTGAAACTTTCTGTTGTTAAATATTTAATGCAGTAAGAGGAATAAGACCCTGAACGTGAATTTTCTGGTGAATGTCTTGTTCACCTGTGAATGCGCTGAGAGCCTTCCCTCTCCTTCCAGACACAGTGACCATGAATATTCATCCTGCTCCCTCCAGGGCTTGCATCCTTTGTGAGGCTGCCAGGAACTCCACGCTGGGAGCTCAGATAAGCAAGGAGGGGCATTTAGCAGGACAGGGGATGTGCTAAAAAAGACTGTCACAGGGGGAGGATGTGACAGTTATTGAGAGCCCCTGTTTCAGGGGTGTCAGTGTGTGCCTGCCAGAGCCAGTCTGGCTTGTTCACCTGGAGCAGCAGATGGGCTGTGCAGGGGCAGCATGGGCTCAGTGGGTGCAGGGGGGTCTGTGCTCAGCCCACACTGAAGATAATGATCATTTACAGTGGCTGCTCCATCCTAGGGTAGCATCACCGCCACCTGGTGTGGTACTACAGGTCCTTTGGGCTCTGCAGTGAGGGGAGAGGGGCATGAACAGGCAGGGTTGGGCAAACCCCTTCCATCTCTTCTGGTGGGTTTCTTGGCAAAGAAATCAGTGACTTTGTTTAATGGCAGCTCCAAAGACTGTGAAATTGGTTTGCACAAAATGGAAACAGAACCCTTGGGCTGTGTTTGCATGAGGAGTGGAACTTGGGGTTGGTGTGGAAGGACACTGCCTCAGGTGCTGGTGTGGTTCAATATGGCCAGGGAAATGCCACAGCTTTATGAATTTTATTTATAACCCTGATTTTTGTCCTCTCTGGCATTACTCCTCCTTCATCCAGTGGACCACCTACAGGATGTTTCTGCTGTGAAGAAAATGAGGAAGAACTTTGCAGCCTGGCAATGAATGGGACTGTGCTCAACAACTGTGGGCACTGGGCTATTCCCACATCAGACTAGAGACTGGGCTCACCCTGCTCGACAAAGAGAGGAGAAATGAGGATGAGTCTCCTGGATGGTCCTCAAACAAACCGATAAACACTCTCACTTGCACCATGTCCCTGTCACTACAGTGGAGAGGGGTCATTCCCAGCTGTGAAAATTGGGACTGATGTCCCGCTTTAAAAGAGCCATTGCTGTGTTGGCAGCTATCCCTTGGGAGAGTCCAGTGGGACAAATATCCTCTGCTTCCTCTGTGATCAGTGGAGAAAATTAGATGAATTTTTGAAATTACAAATTTTGTCCACAGTAGGAATTCCCTGATTCTCTGATCACAAGATAAAAAATCACCAGAAAACTTTCAGAAGAAAACCAGAAACCACTCAACTTGTGATTTTCTTGAATTTTCTCTTTGCAGTGACAGCATTTCTGGTTACTTTTCTTGCAAAAATTTTAAGTTTGTTTCACTGAGAAAAGGTTTTGATAGCACAGCCTGAATCACCTTTAATTTATCACAGACACCAGGTTGTCCCAGCTGGGATGGCAGCTTTGACGGCCAGCCCTTACTGATATATTCAGCGCTGCTTTACACGTGTGTGACTGGGTGAGTGCCGATTTGGGGATGAGAGCCGCGCTGTGCTGGCCAGCACAGCTGCACTGATCTCTAGGCAGGTTTGCTCTTTTCTGCTCTTGATCACTGTGTTAACTCCTGCAACACTGACGCCCAGACACAGGTACCTGGGGGCTAAAGGGTGGCTGGTTGGTCCTTTGGGTCAGCACCTCCACAGACAAAGGAACAGAAAAGGAAATAAAAGGATTTATCTTCCTGCTGGCCCAGCAGGAACGTGAAAAGCGTGTTGTCACCCCGTCTGTCATCTCCTTGGGAGCTGACTGTGCCTGCTGGGGTGTGCTTTGTTCTGCATCAGCTGGAGGAAGTGCTGTGCCTTGGGGCTCCTCCTCCTGCCTTCCACCATCCTTTGGCTTTAGGAACACTCCTGATGCAGCTGTGTGACCTCCTGTATCCCGTGGCCACCGGGTACTGTGACACCCCTCCTGCAGCCTTTTCAGGGGGGTCTCCCGGGGCCCAGCACCACCACAGGGTAGCAGTGGCTTGCTCCAGCTGGACCCAGTGAGGAGGCACTTTCCTCCAGGCTCTCTTTGCACCAGTGATCCAGAGTGGGGCATCCCCTGGCTCGGCTTACACCCAGGAAACCAGCTGCATTGGAAATGGACTGGGATGTGCCCCTGCCCTTTGACCAGAGCCCTGCTTCGGGCTCCTCACATCAGCACACAGCCTTCAGGTGAAGAGAACAGTTCCCTTCTGTGCTGACAGAGACTGCCAGAGCTGATGGATGGACAGACATAATGAGCTACACTGACCTGGAAAAGACAGAGGAATTAAGGTTTCTGAGCATGGAGAACCTCAGAGCCAGTAAGCAAAGGTCTGGTGACCTTATAGGATGCAGTGTGGCAGTGACAGGCGGTCGGGGTTGTGTCTTCAGCAATTGCATTTGTTTTCCTGTTCCTCAGCTGTCACAGCACGGCCCTGGCTAGGGAATGTATGTGAGTGCAGCTGTCTGCACACACTCCGAACCAGCTTGTGGAGCTGCCCAGGGAGCAGAGAGCCTTGGGAGCCTGCTGTGGGTGCATGGAGGGGCTGCTTCCTGGGCAGCAGCTCCAGCTATGAGCAGGACAGGATTTCACCTGACGGTGCACAACTATTCTGGCAGCCTTTGGTTCCCAGGCCCTGTGCTGCAAGGACACGTCTGTCAGAGTTGGCAGGACCTTTTCGCAAGGGTGAAGGTGGAGAGGGGAGTTTCTGAGGCCACTCTACAGAAGTCCAGCCACTCCCTGCTTTCATGGAATCACAGAATCACAAAATATCCTGAGTTGGAAGGGACCCACAGGGATCATCCAGCCCAGCTCCTGGCCCTGCACAGACACCCCAACAGTCCCACCCTGGGCATCCCTGGGAGCGCTGTCCAAACGCTCCTGGAGCTCTGGCAGCCTCAGGGCCGTGCCTGTTCCCTGGGGAGCCTCTGGCCTTGCCCGTGATGAATGGCACACATAGAGAGGGAAATCTCCCTGCACCAGCTTTGCGCAGACAGAGCTGTCTGGTTCATGGTGTAGCTCTGGATGTGGTACTGGATGACTCCATCTGAGGGTGAATACAGCAGAGATGACACTCTGACTCAAGGTTAGATTTGATTTATTATTCCCAGGACCCTTTAGCACAGCAAAGCTTTTTGAGTTCACTGCAACAAGCACTCTTTGTTTTACTACCTTTATAAATCACTTGAGTGTGCAGAAATGTAGGAACAGAAGATGTTAGTGTGGAATAAACAATCGCTAACCAGTGAGGCAAAATAATCAATATTCATAAGATAATGCACCGGTGTAAAGTGAACGATGATAAGAAAGAGGAAATGAAACAAATCAAGAGGTGAGGCTCCCAAAATCTTACTGCCTGAACAAACTGTGCCTGAAGAGTTGCTGTGGATTGTGGATCTTACCGAAGGGCAGTGGCCAATGCCCCTGTACACAGCCGGGGCTCAGGATGGCTCCTTGGCTCAATCTAATCCCTCTTAGATGTGCGGAAGAGTGAACTTCAACTGCATTTAACTGGCAGGGTTGGGATCATGCAGGAGAGCTCAAGGGCATGAGGTGGGAATGGGGTGAGGAAAATGAGAAGGGATTTCAGCTTGGGAAGACCCTCCCGGTGACGCAGTGCGGGATGAGCCTGATGGTGACAGCAGTGTCATCTGAGGGGGAGAGAGCAAAGGAAAGGGTCTGCAGAGTTTTTCAGCAGCACGAGCAGCTCCTGTAATAGGCGTGACAAGGGCAGAGATATTGCTGATACCTCTGTACCACTGGCATTCAGCTGCAGGGACACTGGGAGGAGGAGGGCAACCCCTCTGCCTGTCCTGGGACACGTTGCACGGCCAGGTGTCCTAGGCCCTTTTGGAACCTGTTTCTGGAACCCACCTGCAGCTGAGGCACCTTCCTGCACCTTCTCCAGAGCCTGGGACTGGTCCTGGGCACCACAGAGCACCAAGACACTGGGGAACAGGGGACTTTCGGGAAGGGACTAAGCAAGGAGAAGTTCTCTGTGCACAAGGACTGTCTGGAGGGAAACCATGGCTGCCAGCTAATGAGTTGGCTGGGAATCAGGCTTGGATAAATTTGGGCAGCATCATGCAAAGTCCAGGATGCTGAGGGCCCAGGGTGTGTGTCTGAAGCCAGCAGGTGCAGACTGACTGGAGTGGTGTAGGGCCAGCAGCCTCTGGGTTAGGAACATCTCTAGGTGGGACCAGGCCTCTCACTTGTGGCTGTTTCCTTCCAAGGGTAAAGTGTGAGACAGCAAGAGGAAGCTGTTGCTGAGGTGATGCCATGATGATTTTTTCCTTTTTTATGTACCCCTTTTATACCCCTTTATATAGGCTTTTATATAGCTTTTATATATCCTTAGTGCTTTTAGCCCACATACTTGTAATTCCCTAAGTCTGATACCAAATGTTCTGTTAAGCCAGGAGACCAAACACCCTGGAAGCCTCGCTTCTAAGGGTCAGAAAGCCCCAGACATCAAGGTACTCTCTAGAACACATTCTGTAAACTAAGATAGGCCCATCCAGGGGGGAGATTCCTCAGAATGGGGGGATTCATTCAAGTCTCTCACTGGGGAATCTTTGATAGATATGCTAATTTGCAAGGCCTGTGAGTCGTATACGTGATTTATCGTGTGTTGCATTTCGGTGCACTCCACCTGGCGAAGTGGTGCACCAAGGATCCTAAATAAATACCAAGGTAAAAACCCCTTTCCCTTTAACCATGTCTGGCTTTTAATTTTAAGACCAGAAAAAGGCAACAGAAGGAGCACCAAGTTTCATGGAAAGTCATCTCACAGGTCCCTCTGTGATGCCTGGTTTTTGGGACCCCGTTGGCTGGAAACCCTTGATGAGCTCTGAGAACCTCCTGCTGCCCATGGGGCCTGAGGGTGAAGCCCATCTCACCCAGGACTACACCCGCAGTGCAGCATCTCTCGCTGTCACCGAAGGCACTGCAGGGGGGTAGTGGGGACAGAGGGGAAGGAATCTCACCCTATGCAGACACCGACAGTACCTCAGATGGGTCAAACCCCAAATCAGCCTCTGCTGCTCCCCATGCCTGTCCCACCCTGCCCTCCCCACCACCCCTGCAGTGTCCGCAGTGTCCAGCCCCACACAGGGTTTGTGCCCAGCCCCATGCAGGGTTTGTGCAGCCTCAGGCACATCCCAGAGCTTGTCTGTGACACCAGAGACAGGCCTGCACTGCCACAGGAAGTGGCTCTGGTAAAGGTGGGTGGGTGTCCCTGTACCCTGGCAGAGGGGCAGGGAGGGAAGCAGTGACCTGACATCAGGGGCCGGGAGGGGGGATGGGAGAAGAGGTGACCTGTCCAGGGAGTCACACAGAGAGCTGAGAAGGACAGTGGCCAAGAGAAATGGGCAGAGATGCTGAAGAGAGCAACTGAGCTGCACAAACAAACTGACAAAGCATGTGCCAGATAAATCACTAGAAACCTCCTACCTGGCATACACAGAGATCTCTATAAACAACCTAACCCAGCAAACTCTTTTGAGGAAAAACTCAAAAACTTTGATCATTGTTGCCATGGTGATGCAATTGGGAATAAGCATGGCAGAGTATTTTTTATTATCAGCCTTTGTCATAAACAAATAACCTGCAGTAGACTCCAAAAAAAGGGATAGAGCTGGGCTCAGGCCGTCTAATCATCAGACCCAGAGGCTGCAACTAATAAATCAAGGAAATAGGAAGATTGTAAATTCCACCAGAGGTTACTTGGTTAAACCAAGTGCAGGCATGGGAGACAGCTGGAGCTGGTGGGGAGTGAATTAATGCCAGCTCTGGTCACTGTCAGCACTCAGGCTCCGCTTTATGGTGACAGGCAGCTCATCTCCCGGAGCCCTCCAGGAAATACAGCCCGCATACTAAGCATGGGATGGCTGCCTCGGGGAGCTGCTGCCGGTGGAGTTACCCTGGGGAGGTGGCTCCTCTGCCCTGGATGACATCAGCCAGGGGTTTGGCTCCAGCAGAAACATGAGCAGCCCCTGTCCTGCCAGAGGCCACAAATCACGGCACTGATGAAGTTTGCTACTGCCCACACATGGCTGGAGCAGATTTAATCTCTTGTGTGTGTGCTGGCCCTGTGGTCCTTGTGCATCTCTGTGATCCCAAGAAATTAGAAAATTCCTGGATTCTGCCAGCCATGGACCCAAAACAGCTATTGCTCATGCAAAAATTGTACATCTGCTAAAGAAGCCTCACAGTTATGTTTCTGCTCCATACTGGATTACAAAGTAAGGGGATGAGCACAGAGCTTGCAACTCATCCCCTGTGAGGCTGGTACTCAATAATGAGTGGCACTCAGTGTCCATGGATCCAGTGTGGGGTTACCTCAGCTGGTTCCCTGTCAGGAGGTGATGGCTGTCACTGCAGGTGAACGGGACCCTCGGGAGAAAGGTGCCAAGACCAGACAACAGGGGTGTGGTGAGTAGAAACCTGGTTTCTCCCCTCCGTCCCAGGCTGTGGATGTTACCTGTGCCTGGCACAGCAGTGTACGGAAGGGAGGGCACAATTCCATGTCCCTGGGGCTGGGGGTGAGGCAGCCCTGGGCTCCTCGGTGCTCTCAAGAATGAAAGCAGACACAGCATATCCCAGAGAGAAAATAAAGCCCTAGCAAACCTGGTAATCCAGCAGATTTATGGGAACGCTCTGCCTCCAGGGAGTGCCTGTGCCATGTGAGTCTCTGGATTTGTCTTGGAGACATGGTTTCTGTGGCCTCCGTTTCTCAGATATGCCAATGTGCCAGTGTGGCAGCTGGACTGACAAGGAAGTAGAGCTGGGAGCTCACAGACAGAAGGGATGTTCTGCTCTGAGTCATCTCTACCCCAAGTGTAGCCATCTCCTGCAGCTCCCCTGCCTTTGGCTTCTGGCATGTATGTAATAAAAAATACCTAGCAAAATTTATCTGTGAACATGAAACACTTCCTAGCCCCAATCCTGAGTGTCCCATCTACTCTTTCAGCAAAGCCCTGTCCTCTGCAGTGCAAGGTCTGAACCCACAGGTCACCGGTGCCACACAGGTGGTGGCTGTGCAGAGCAGGCTGACACTGAATTTCCAACACAAAGCACCTACTGTGACCCATGTTCCTCTTTAATTCAAAACTCCCTTGGCTTTGAACAACTCCAGAGCTGTGATGCTTCCATCCTGCTGAAGCATCTCATCAGATCAGGTTTATCCAGGGAAAATTGAGCCTCTCTCAGCCTAATTAGTGGCTGTGGATGCAGCACTGCCCTGCCTGACTCTGCCTGGGGATGCTGCAGCAGATGATGCTCAGAGAGCCTCCCCTCCTGTCTCACGCTGGTGCTCCCAGCACAATGCTCTGCCTCAAAGCCAAACTGCATCTTTGCATCCTGTTGGTGTCATTCCACCATAGCCTGGCATTTAATCCTGTCAGAAAACTTCTGTTCCTTCACTGACACTCATGGTCTGTGCAGTTCTCTCAGCTCTGTCCTGCATCTTTGGAGAAGAGGGAAATCTGGTGTGGCAATTTCTGAGTGTGAAGCACAGTCCCCCTCCACACACCCCTCCACACCCCACATCTCCTGCTCAGTCAGCTCACCAGGAGTTCCTGTCCCTGCTCTCCCTGGGCTGGCACAGCCTGACATGGCTTTTGTGAAGTTTTGGCTGCTAATGAACAAGTGTCAGCATCTCCTGGTGTGCAGGAGGCTGTGTAAGCACCGTATGTGTGTGTGCTAGGGTTGCAATCTTGGAAAGCAGGAAATGAGAAATGGGAAAACTCTTTGTGTTGTCACCCCTCTGCTCTGCTCTGTGGAGGATTTAAAGTCCCTGCTCTTCACCAGGGGCAAGGGGGAAAGGAGAAGAGGTTACATTTTAGGTGTGGATTAAACAAAAATCACAGAGAGGTGGCTGCAAGAAACATCATCGTTTGAGCAGCAGGAGAACTCAACTTTTCAGCTTGGAGATGATTCCAAAAGTAATTATCTCCTGGGAGTTAATTGTCTGGAAGCTTGGGTTGAGTGGTGCTTTGAAATTCCTGTGTCTGAGTATCTCAGCTCTGGTCCTGATGCAAGTACAGGGAAAAAAATGACACAAGTGTGTGTCACTCAGAGAAACATTTTGCCCACATAAGGAATCAGAAAATTGCACCTGCTCAGCAATGGTCACTGTCTTACCTCTTCCTTGTAACAGGGCAGCACTTCATTAGAATCAAGGACTCATTTAGGTTGGAAAAGCCCTGTTAGGCTGTTGAGTCCTACTGCTAATCCAATGTCACTATGTTCACCACATTCTGTTCCAGGGCTGCCATCACTGAAATACAGAACAGGGCCACGAAATCTGCCGTGTTTGTGACTCCAACACTGAAGCAAGAGCCTCTGGCCACC
Source organism: Edolisoma coerulescens (assembly GCA_013397115.1). NCBI lineage: Eukaryota > Metazoa > Chordata > Aves > Passeriformes > Campephagidae > Edolisoma > Edolisoma coerulescens. The sequence continues at coordinate 238,793 of VWZW01006601.1, forward strand.
AGGAAAGAGACCGGTGACAGGGAAGAGCCAATGCTTTGAGAGCCCTTACCCTCGTCGCCATGAGCAGATCCTGCAGCTTACACCACCCAGGAGAGGTGGGGAACAGTGTGGGCATCACCAGAGCAAACCACAATGGCCTTGGAAAGCTCCCTTGACCTATGTGATGTGTGGGCAGGCACACGGGTGCATCCTTGGCATCTCCCACCATGGATTTAACCCCTGCTGGTGCCCTCTCAGCTGTGTGAAATAAATCCTCCCTTCTTTGCCTAAAAAATCCTTACACAGACCAGGTCACACCCATCCATTGTGAGCTGAAGGTGCAAATCATCAAATACCCCTGTTGCAAAGGGTAAATTTTCCTCAGTATCCAAGCACCGGATCTCCCAACTCCCTCTGGTGCTTTCCAAAACAGCTTCTCCCTGTTAGAGCTGTGAAGAGGGCTATCCATTTTTTTTAATATTCCCTGTTATGGGAATGATTCTCTGCTGCTAGCAGTGGTTCTAGACAAGCAATGCAACATTTTTACCACTGTTTTCCAGGTTGTCAACACTTTTTCTAACCCCTAGGACATTATATAACTTTCCCTTTTGGGAGCATGCACCTGTTTCAATAAAACTAAGTATCACTGTAATATGAAATTAATGTACTGATAACCTCTGACCCAGCTGGTCAGAGCGTGGTGCCAGTAATGCCAAGGTTGTGAATGGGCCATCCACTTAAGAGTTGGACTTGGTGATCCTTGTGGGTCCCTTCCAACTCAGTACTCTGTGATTCTGTGACTCCCCTGTAAGAATCTTGCTGTTTATTGGAAGGAGAGCAGAACTGAAAGCATTTCCCAAGGTGGAAAGGGATCTCAGAACACGCAGGATGGGAGAGGTTGCAAATCCAGGCCATGCCCCAGCTCACCCTTATCCCTCCTTCCCAGTGAGAGTGACCCCCAGCACATGTTCTGTGTTGTAATTCATAATCCCAGACTGGGCACCTCAGTCAGCCCCCCAAAATGCTTTGCTGGCCAAGTGTGCCCAGTTCCTGTGTGAGATCCCTTCTCCCTCTGAGGAGAAGAGAGCCTACTGCTGTCAGACAAATGCTAAATTTGCCTGCTCTCAGCATCTACACCAAAGTCACCCTGTGTTCATCCCTGTGTTCATCTCTCTGTTCATCCCCGTTTTTCCTTCCAACCATCACTGAGCCTTTTGGGAGGGATGAAGGAACAAAACCCCGTGAGTTAAATGGTAACATGTACATTCTGAATCCCATTGTGGACAGCAGTGAGCAACCAGCTGAACTCTTCAAGGCACTCAGAATGACTCATGAAAACCAGTCAAAAACCCTTTTAGGAAATGACCCAGTTAAATCAGAATCTGCTCACAGGCGATTTGCAAACGAAGGAATGAGTCCATGGAACCTGTTTCTCAGGGCCTGACTCATCCTCTCTAGTATCCTTTTTGCTTTTTTCCTTTGAGCAGTTCAAAAAATTTGTATGAAATTTCTAGAGTATTTTATAGCTATTAGTCACCAGCTCAGCATGATTAAATGCAACCTATAAGACACATAAAGAGGGCCAAATTTCCAAAAAATGTCAGACTGGCTCAGGGGCTAAATTTCCCAGGAGCCTGAAGTGTTGGGAATGCTGAGGACTGCAACACATCATTTTGAGGCTCTGTGCCACCTCAGAGTGCTTCTCCTCAGCTCTCCAGGCTCCTGAGGCAATCAGAGGGTTGCTTACACTGCCCAGGCCTCTTCAGGTTTTGCCAGCTACAAGGAAGAGTCTCTTTTAACCCAGAATTCTCTTTTAGGATGAAATCTTTAAATTCAGGTAACCCCAGTGGATAGACTTGTCCTTTAGCTGGCTCCACTGATGAGAAAAGGACCCATCAGGTGCCTGATGTGGAAGGACTGCTCTGCCCCAGGATAAGCTTATCCTGGAGGAGGCTCGTACTTCCAAGGCAGGTGTGGCAGGACCTGCTTGGAGGCCAAAGTTACAGAATCACAAAATATCCTGAGCTGGAAGGGACCCACAGGGATCATCCAGCCCAGCTCCTGGCCCTGCACAGACACCCCAACAACCCCACCCTGGGCATCCCTGGCAGCGCTGTCCAAACGCTCCTGGAGCTCTGGCAGCCTCAGGGCCGTGCCCATTCCCTGGGGAGCCTGGGCAGTGCCCAGCACCCTCTGGGGGAAGAACCTTTCCTGATCTCCAGCCTGACCCTCCCCTGGCACAGCTCCAGCTGTTCCCTGGGTGCTGTCCCTGTCCCAGGCAGCAGAGATCAGAGCTGCCCCTCCTCTTCCCCTCGCAAGGAAGTTGCAGACTCTGGTGAGGTCTGACCTCAGTCTTCTCCAGCCGGACAGTCCAGGTGCCCTCAACTGTTCCCGCTATGGTTCCCCTCAAGGCCCTTGGTCATTCTTGTGTCCCTCCTTTGGACACTCTCTAATGGCTTCTTGTGTTGCAGAGCAGAGCAGGACAGTTACTCTCACAGGTTCTTGTTCTACCTCCTGAAACCCGGTGTTCTGTACAATTAATTTTCTTCCTAGCGGCTGGAATGGGGCTGTGTTTTGGGTTTGTGTTGAACACAGGGTTGATTGTACAAAGATATTGTTGTTATTGCTGAGCTTACCCAGAGCCAAGGCCTTTTCTGCTTTTCCTAGGACCACGCTAGGGAGGAGCAGCCAGCAGGGAAGGCTTGAGCAGGGCTACACCTGTGGGAGTTTGGGAAGGGACACAGCCAGGAGAGGTGACCCCAACTGACCACAGGGATATTCCAGACCATGTGACACCATGCTCAGTATTTGAGTATGAGGAAGAAGCAGGAAGGTGGGGACATTCAGAGCATTTGTCTTTCCAAGTAACCATTGCATGTGATGAAATCCTGCTTTCCCAGAAGTGCCTGAGCACCTGCCTGCTCGTGGAAAGCAGGGAATTAATTCATTGTCTTGCTTTGTGTTTCTTGCATGGCTTTTGCTTTCCCTATTAAAATGTCTTTACCTCAAGCCAGGAGTTTACTAACTTTTACCCTTCCAATTTTCTGCCCCGTGGTACTGATGGGTTCCTGGGGCTTGGTGGCTGGCTGGGGTTAAACCACGACACCAGGGAAGGGTCAGGAATTACATCTCTGGGAAGAGAAGGTGACTGGGGCGGGATGAACCTCTGTCACCGTCTCAGAAGAGCCTCTTGGAGCTGAACCAGTGGATTCATGAGCCAGAGCTCAGGGCATGAGACGAACACAGCTCTGCTTCTTCCTGGGCTTCAGGCCTCCTGAAGGATCAGCAGTTTGAGGTTTTACCCCTATATGTGCCAGGAGAGGCTGTAAGAGGTGTGATGGAGACAGAGAGAGCCCTTAAATCCAGTTTATCACCCACCTGTCCCTCCTGCTGTGGGACATGAGGCTGCATCCAGACTGCTTCATTCCACGTGTCCAGCACAGGAAAATCTAGCCTTTTGGCAAAGAAAATCTTTACCCAATTTGTAAAATAGAGCAAAATCAAAGATAAAACAAATCTGCCTTCTGAGAAATTTCTCAGCAACACATTGTACCAAAGGAAAGCAAACCAAGGAAAGAGCTGGGGAAGGAAAGGATTTCTGATCCCCTTCAGGGTTGGATCTCAGGGAGCTTGAGCAGCCAGCAGGGAAGGCTTGAGCAGGGCTTAACCCGGCCATGCAGGCTGGGGGTGTTTGCAAAGAAGGGGTGAGTCAGCAGCTCCTGTTCCCTCAGCAAGAGTCATCCTTGCTTTTAATAGCTCCCTGTTAGCTCAGGGAGAAGGAGCAGCTGACCATGAAACAGCAGCAAGGACATCTGAGGTGGCCTAAAAATGTAACGTGTGAATGATATATTTTTAAATAGAGTACACAAAAGGAAAGAGACAACTTGGGATAAATCCAGAGCTGAAAATCCACTTAGGGGGAGTGAGTGAATGCAAGGTGAAGACCGAATTATCATGTTGCTCTCAAGTGAGAGGGAAAGGTTGAGCTGTCAGACCTAGAGCCATTCCTGCGAAAGGAGTGAAAACTTTCCAAATAAAAGACACTTTGAGTGGGAAAGGCTCATGATTCTCTGTACCCACCAGGGTTTCAGCTATGGCAATGTTCTGGGCCCTCAGCTCTCCACCTGTGTCAAACCCCAACGCGTTACAAGAAAAATCACAAATCCCTTCCAAAGTAGATGACACATTTAGTACTTCTCCCCTCTCAGTATGTCAGCTGCCACAGCAAAGGAACGAGCCTAGCCTGAGATGATTTCTTCCTCAGAAATCCACACCTGGCATTTTTATTACCTTACCTCTTTGGTGGCCGTAACCTAATTGCTTAATATTGTTTTCCTGAAAAACCTCCATGCTCTGGATTCAAGCAATAATTTGGAGATGACTGTAATTTCCCCTTCCTTCTTCCTTCCTTCCTTCCTTCCTTCCTTCCTTCCTCTTCTGAAAAATGGATATTATACCCTTGCCTCAGCCCCTTCTCACCCTCCCATGTCCTTATGGCTCCCTCAAAGTGATGCAAACAGTTCAGAAGCAGCTTCAGCTGAATCTGTGACTACTCTGGGGGTGTCTGCAGGCGCTGGGATAACTTGTTCGGCTTCAGCCATCTCTAACTCATCCCATCTCACACCTGGCCTGTCTCATCTCTTTGTACAACGTTGCTTTACACAGCTTGTTGCAATTATTTCTTTATTCTGAGAGTTGAAGGATTCGCTGAATGCTTCATCTTCATCTGTGTCATCTGTCATTTGCTGTCGCGGTCCCGCCGGGCCAGGCTTCCCTTTGTCATCTCCAGCTTTGAAGGTATTTCTGGAGCTTTTTTCCCTGCGCCCTTTCTGCTCCTCGCCAGCCTGGCATGTGCTGGGAGTGCTGTTTCTCTTCCAGAGCGATTGTGCTGCCACTCTCCGCGCTCCGCACTCGCGTGTCCTCACTCCCATTCACTTCATTCTTAAGGCCTGAGGAGCTCGCAAAAAACCGTAATGGCTTTTATTCTTCTTCCTTTCCTCTGCATCGGAATCGTTTGCTCTTAAAGGAGGATGTTTTGCACTGCAAACAAGGGACAGAGATCTGGGGAGATGCCACTGCTGTAGGACACCCCCNGGGGGGGTGGTAACTTGGGAAGGCAGCAGGCAAAATCCGACCTGCACCGTGGGCTCCTCTCTGATCTGTACTCGCTTCCATCCCTTTTGTTTTGATAATGTCACCTCTCGTCAGTGGCCATCTGGGAATGGATTTCCTGCCAGGGTAATTAACTCCTATGGCAGTATTCTCTTTTCCCACATCATTTTCTGGCTGTGTTTCAGCCTGGTACAGACACTGGTGGTAGGTGCTGTTAAGGTGAGGAATGCCAGGCTGGCAGGATGCGATGGCTCTGATGGCGGTGAAGCAGCACTGAGGGTCCTGTGGCCTCGTGTCTGCGTCAGTCACACAGAGATCAGGGGTCTGCAGCCTCACAGGAAACATGGGTTGACGTCACCTGAATGGGGGATGAGCAGAGCAGTAGCTCCTTGGATTGCAGTTCAGGGTGTTTGTACAGCACAATTTTATTTATACACTATGTGTTTGACTGGGTTCCTCAGTCCATGACAAAACTTCTTTTGAAGGCACCAGGGTTGGCATCCCTGAAGAGATGCTGAAAACATGCTAAAAGGTGTGTGGGAAGGTCAGTTAAGATTGTGAGATCCAAGAGATGGGCTGGAGACGTTTTGTGCCAGCTTCAAAGAAATGTGGATAGTGAGAAACCATTAGAAAATTTTGTTTCATGCCAAAATGCAGCTTAACAGAAGAGCAGGAGAGAGCTCCAGGAGAGCTGGGGACCTGCTAGGTACCTGCTGTCCTGGTGTGCCCCAATACCTGTTGAAAGCTGAGGTTTCTTAGCTGAGCTGCTCAGGTCAGACGTGGAGCCAGAGGTACAAGACCTTTAAAATAGGAGCATAAATACTTAAACCCATTTCTACCTTAAAAAGGAGCTTCCTAGAGTCTTCGTCTGGGTTCTCCTGACTTGGACTCAGGTCAGGCTTGGCACAGGAATGCTCTGAAATCATTCAGCTGCTTTGTGTCCGTGGACAGAAGAAGTTATTTTTCCTGGGCCAAGTTTTAATCCAAAATCTGCTTGGCCAGGAACCTTTAATAGCTGGCGATTTTTCAGCTGCTCTGCCAAAGGAGAGACACAGGAAATAGGTGTTGGTTTTCTGTGGCTGAAGATACAATACAAGGTTGCTTTTTCTTGCCTGGGTAAGCCCAGTGTAGAGGTCACCGGGTTAATTTCTAACTTGCAGCGATTTAAATGTTGATAATCCAGCCCTCAGTGAAACGATGCAAATTTTGTTCTCATCTTCAGAAGCCATTCAGCTCCTGCTTTGAGACCCTGGTGATGTTTTTGGCACACTCCTGCCTGGCTACTCTATGAAAACAGAAGAGATGTTTATAGAACAGCATCATTCATTTCTTTGGAGGCAGCTTCCGTGTCCCGAGTTGTCCCAAATAACTCCTTGTGAAGAAAAAGTGACATAAATTCAGTGCATCAAACTGACTCAGGACATAGATTTGGTTCTTCAAAGATGAAGTCCTGTTCTAGAGCTGGAATCTGGTGCAGTGTGAGAGATGTTGGTGGGGAAGCACCTCTGGAAGGCTCTGGTCCAACATCTGCTGTCACCAGCACTAGGACAAGCCAGCTGCACCTTTCAACAGCCAAACATGGAAAAGCTCAAAGGATGCAGAACTCCCACCTCTCTGTGACCTGTTCCCAGGCTGCACCATCATCCAAGCATGCATTTTGTTTCCTTGTGTGGAATTTGAACTTCTCAAGCTGTAACATGCGGCTGCTGCCCCATTTCCTCATTGCCCCCTGTTGTGCTGTCTGTTCTGGCTGGGAAGTTTGGCTCTGTGATCTTTAGGACTCCCAGGAGCTGCAGGTTCCTCCATGGATCCACCTTTTCCCCTGGTTAAACAAGCCTGGATCCTTCAACCCTCTCCGCAAGACTTGTGCCTCTGACCACCATGGCAGCTACAGCTGGACCTTCTCAGGTTTCTCTAAACTCCTTTAGGATAGAGGATCTGAGTTCTGAGGGGATGATGGAATCATAGAACCACAGCACCTTTAAGGTTGGAAAAGTCCTCTGAGATCACTGATTCCAACCACTCCCCCAGCACTGCCAAAGCCACCACTAACCCATGTCCCCAGGTGCCACATCCACATGTTTTTTGAACACTTCCAAGGTAGCTTCCCTCAGCCTTCTGGCCATGCTCCTCCTAAAGTGCACCGTTGGGGGTTTATCTTTTTTGCAATTAGAGCTTACCGTTACCTTAATATTCAGCCTTGGGTCTGCTGTAACTCCTGAGTCCTCTCCAGCATTGGCAGGCTTGAATTTGATGGAAAATGAATGGATTTGTTGGACCTGATATGAAATATTAAGTCTCCATTCAAGGTGACATTTCATAAATTACATTCCAGCCAAATCAAGGAGCACTGAAATGTTTTTTCAGTAAAGGTGTTTACTCCTATAAGGAAACACAACTGGGTTGGCATTCTTGGAGTAAAAGCCAGGAAGACTGAGGACCACAGTGTGGCTGTCATTTTGGTTCCATAAATGCACAAAACCGTGGAAGCTGTGTTTGCTGGGTGTGAAGTGCAGGTGCTTTTACCTGGGCCCAGTGTCTATAAAGCCCAAATGTGGCTCCATGTGTAGCAGCACACACACTCGTAGGAAGTTTGGTTATGGATTCAGGCCTAGCTAATGAATGAAAACAGGGGACATGTCCCTGTTCTCTCTGGGGTGTATCTGTTCAGCTCTCCAGCATTTCCTGGGCTCTTGGCTCTTTCTGGGCTGGTGTTGTCCTGGCTGGCTGTGAGCCTGGATCCCACGGTGCCAGCCCACAGGGACTCACACTGACTCCAACATCCATTTGGCCCATTATTGCTCTTTTCTATTCCCACCAGACTGGTATTTTCATTTCTGAAAAAACATAACTTGAGAGTGTTGTCATTAAATCCATTCTGGAAATAAAATAAATAAATAAAAAAGGACAAAACAACAACACACAGACTTGTCCTTCCCATCACCCTGCAATCCAGCTCTGAGAAATGCTCTGGGATGCATATGTCTGCTGAGGGCTTCCCCTGAGTGCCCTTCTGCCTCACCTTTTCTCTTGCAGTGTCCCCCAGGCTGCCTGAATGTGAACTTGAGTGTGGCTGTGGCTTTTGTGGCAACAGCTTTCATACAGTTCTGGTCTCTCAGCTGTCCCTCCAAGTTCTGTTTTACTTCCCATGGTCAGAGGACCCTGTGTGCCTTTGCAGCTCAGCGAGGGGGTGAGTCTGGCTCTGTTCTGTCCCACAGGCTGCAGCCCTTCCCCCACCCTGGCCCACAGTGTGGGCAGGATGTGCTGCTTATGGGGCTGTTGGCCCTGGTGCTCTCTTGCTTTAAAGTCGTTCGTCACACAGGTTCTCCTGCCCTCTCATTTTGAGTTCGATCTGGGCTCAAGGTGGGCAGTCACAGAGCTTTTAGAAGGGTTTTGTGAGGACTGTGAGCACTGGAGAGTCCTGAACACTCTCTGGTCTGATGGTCTGATAGTAATTAATCTGCAGCAAAAACTGTGTCATACTTCAGTTGGCCTGGGCTGATTCCAGGGTCACCCCACAGGGTCCTACGTGTGTGTGCCTTCCAAACTGAAGAGCCCTTTGCTTTCAGAAGTACCTTCACCTTTTACCTGGCAAGCTCAGTGTGCTCAGCTGCTCCAGTTTTAGTTTCCCAGTACTTCAAAATTGACCTAAGCTTTCCTATGGACACTTGCAATTTTTTTATCAATCTTTTGAAAGCATGGGGTGTGGACCTGAGCACAGCCTGTCCTTTTGCCTCAGCAGGGCTTGCTGCTCAGCCTGCAGGGTGCTTGTGCCAGTGCTCATCAGGCCAAGCTGCTGGCCAATCCCTGCTCCTCAGCATTGGGAGATCTCTGGATCATCCCTGGAGCACCTGGCACAGCACAAAACGGGGATCCTTGGGGTCTCTTCACCTTCCAGTGCTGGCAGCCCTTCTAGAAGCTGGCCTGCAATCAGAGTGCACCTGCCTGGAAAACCTGGAGCCCCCAGCACACATCCAACAGGCAGTGGGATGCAGCCTTTGCTCAACCTCACAGGGCATTGGGACCCCTCACATTCACCAAGTACCACACAAAAACTGCAAGCAAATGCAATACAAGCAGAGTCTCATTTTTAATGGCGTTACCAAAGCACCCACAGGCATCTTCAACACATCTGGTCACCCTGATACCTGTCCTTAAAGCCAGTGTCCTTGGAAGGGGAAAGAGTGACAGCCCACTTCTGGTAAAGAGTCCTGAACTGAGCAGTGTGGGTGGAGGGACATGGAGGAGATCTCAGGCATCTAGAACTTCAACAACCAAATGAGCAAAGTGAGCGGATTAACTGAGTGCATCTGCTTGGCATGGAGCCATGGTGGACTACTAACAATTGCTTTAAGCAAGGCTAATAATGAGGCCTAGGACAGCAGCCAAGTACACAAGCCAGCAATGGGTTTGATTATCCTGACTCAAAAGCTGAGTTGATGTCCGACACTCCTGGGCAGCTGGGTTATCCTGTTCCTGAGATCCAGCTCTGCCTCCTGAGCAGAGGTTGCAGATTTCTCCCACCTGCAGGAGCCTGCACTGGGCAATTTTGCTGTGCAATTCTCCCAACAAGAAGTGTTGTGTCCATGTCTCGGTTCTCCATCTCTCCTCGCCCTTCAGCCAGGACATCATCAAAGACTGTCAGGGTGGATCCACCTTAACATATTTGAGCAGGTCACTTCAGTCACCTGAGAGTGGCACCTGCAGCCCCAGAGCTCTTTGATAAACACCTCCCAGTCCTCACTGCTGTCACTGCTGTCAGTGCACGGTGTGCCAGGAGCCACGGCTGCATCCCTGGAGCAGGGCTGGAGGAACCCTGCTCCTGGGGAAACACAATCCATATTGGATTGTCCATTCCAATGTGCTTTGCACAGGGCCTTGCTGCTCCAGCTGAGGTGGTCCCTTGCATTGTAGCTGCTACTGGGGATGGCAGATTCTGTGTGAAGAATGAGAGTGTGCCTGAGGGAGGCCTCATCTCTCCTAAACCCCTTCAACCCGGCACATATTGGCAGGGGGGCAGCTTTGGATCAAACACCTTCAAACTCAGCTCTCTGTCCTGAGATCTGGGGGGTGGTGGTGGAAATGCCCATTGAATGAAACCTGGAAGGTTCTACAGACACTTTTGCGTGTGCCTGTCACACAGTGAAGGTAGAGAGTGAGTCAGGGAGGCTGTAGAACAAGGCAGTCCTTGTCTCTCTGTTTCTCAGATCTGGGATATTGGCTTTGCTCTATGGGGCCTCCTGCCTTTTTCCTTTCCTGGTGACCTTGACTGAAGATCAAAAGCTTTTGATTAGGGGAATACTTAGTTAAAGCACAACTTGGAGCTCTTTCCAAGCTCCGCTCAGGCAATGAGATGGTTTACAGTAAGGTCAGAAGAGCAGAGCAGACATCAGCACCATTTGCTGTCATTGCTGCCTGGGGTTGTGCTGTCAGCAGCATGGACCCCTCTCCACGTGCTGTGTGTGACACCAGGGCTTGGGTGGCAGCTGCCACTCCAGTGCTGTGCTGGAACACTCCAGACACAGCTGAAAGAGCTTCTCCAGTCCAGTTGAGTGGTGGCTGTGATGGTGAGGATGGTACCTCCCACCTAGACATCAGGGGACAAGGAGAACTTTGATTAAGGAGTTGCAATTATCTCTAATCCAGGTCACCCTGGGCCATCACAGCAGCCAATGCAGTAAAATACAAGGTACATGGCTGAGGGTGAGGGCTGGGAGGTGATGGAAGAGGCTGTAGGCCAAACCCAAGTGTAGAAAGGGTGGAGTAACCACACCACGTTGAATCCCAACTCTGTTCAGGCTCTCCTCTACCAAAACCAGGGAGCAGAGTATGGAAATAATCCCTAAACACACACAACTTCTACACCAGGGAATGTGGCAGGGCACGGGGCAGAGGTGGGGTGTCCTCTCTCTGGCATCTTCCACCTGGGCATAGCTGAGGGTGAGAGATGTCAGATTGGGCTTATCTCACTTACCTTTAGACTCTCAATGTCTGCAAATGAGCTGGCTCTGGCAGGGTGTGTTTCACTTGATATTAAAAGTCTCTTTTAGAATGAGAAACACATTTCTTTCTCTCTACCCACTACAAAGGAAGGCTGTGGCTCAGTTCTAGATGCTTATATTCAGTAGATGGATTCATCAAGTCTGAGAACAAAAAGGGTAGATAAACTATTTGCATAGCTGAGGAAACATGAAAGCTTGCTTACAGCAAGTGAACGGCTTTGATTCACTGCAGGACATTACTGAGACCTGGGACAAGGACAAGGATGTTCTCTGACAGGATTTCAAGTCCCATCCACTTTGTATCCATCTGTTACTACCCTGTCTCCAATGCCAAGGATTAACACAGCAGAATGATTTTCAGTACTTTCAGAGAACGAGACATATTTAAAAAAAAAAAACCAGAACCAGAGTTTCCTCTGGTACCTGGACAAAAATATCATCATCTGGACATCTCCCCTCAGGAAGGAGGGCTTGAAAGCTGCTGATCCTTCCTCTGGAGGGGCAATGGGTTTGGGATGACAGGAAATCTCAGTTCGAGCCCAGCAGTGTCAGTGCAACTGCTTGAATTCAGGCTTGGTGTGGAAGTTCTGTGAGGGGTCAAGGGCAATCCCAAAGGCAAGGATTTGAGCACAGTGTAATGGGACAGATGTTGTCAGGAAAGAGGGATGTGTGTATTATGTTAAGCTCAACTGTGCTTGGCACAGGTCCAAGGATGCCCTTGGGGCTGTGCCAAGCTTAGCTGACCATAAGCTGTGTTGAAAACAGCACAGCAAAGAAGAGAGAGCAGAGTGTCCCATGGAAGTGGTGGAAAGATCCTCTGAATATGATAACCAAAATTGACCAGATTGGAGCCCTCAGCTGAGACTCATGGGCTGCATAAATGCAGCTGAGAATGACCCCCTGGAACAATGAAATCAGAAAACTATTGGTGGAGGATTGTGGAGTGGAGATATGAAGTGTTTGCACAACTATTGGAAGAGAACAATGCTGGGAGGGAAATGGATCCTTGACAGACTGTGGGGTGGATGAAGTTACCGATGGCTTCAGCAAGCTGAGGCAGTTGCTGTTCTTGCAAATTTCCTGTAAAGGAAAAATGAAATATGTCCAGAGAACAAAGAAATAACAGCAACTTTACAAAGCAATTTGTTGGAAACGCAGGTTTGGAGATTCTGGAGAAGTGCACAGAGGAAATGTCTGAGTGAATGGGTTTGGGAGGAGGTAAAGGAAATAACTGATGGACTTTTAGTCTGCAGAGGGTGTGAAGTGTGTATGTGCGGATATTTTGACTTATAAGCTAAAAAATGAATCTTTATTATCTGAGACCAGAGCTCAGGAACATGGCCTGAAATAACTTGCAGGACTGCAGAGCAAAAAGGATGGGGCAGGTTCTGGGAGGTTCTTGGAGGACCAGAAACTGCTCTTTGGGCTGGAGGTGACACAAATGACACAGTGTGGCCGGTGGACGGGGCTGAGCAGGTATTCCTCCTGTGCAGGAGGCTGTGCCCAAATCTCTGGGAGCATTCCCAGCCATTGTGTGTGGTATTGAGTCCTGCAGGTTCTGTAGCACAGTACAGCAGGAAAAATGCTGGGATATACTGGATTATTCCTGTGTGGAAGTGGTACATTGGAATAACTCTTCTCTGTTAGCACCACATCACAACCAAAATAGGCTCAGTGACATCAGCACAAACTTAGGGACTAAATTCCCCAGATACTGACTCCAAGGCCCCAGCAATGGGACAGACAGCAGATGTGAACAGGGGGAATTTGGAAAAGAAGTACAGAGTTCCTGCAACCTATACTTGGAGAAACAGCGAAGACCAGCAAGAAAAGGAATTTCCATGCAGGAATGAGGTTGGGTTTCTGAGGAGTTTCCCTGTCCAGTGGCCCAACACAGTTGGAGCAGCTGCAGCTCCTTGTTCCCAGGTCCCAGGTGAGTCTGACCAACATGAAATAGCAACAGTGAAGCATTTACATATTTGCATATATCCTGGAGGGATCCCTGCAGCAGCTGGGCTTAGACTGTCTCCCAGTAGCTGTCCCTGGATCCCAGGTCTCCCTAGCTCCTGACACTGAGAAACAGGAGCTCCTGAGTTCCACCCCGCTGCTCCTGTTGCTCAGAACACTTCACACAAAAGGTTGTGTGGGGCACTGAGTTCTCATGCACTGCCTTCCATTTCCTGCCTTTTGTTCCTGCTCTGAACATTCCCAAATGCCTTGTGCAATCCCCAAATGCCCTTCTGGAATCACATTGCCCTCCGGCAGGGGCCCTTCTCAGCCTGGGAGTCTGTCTGGAGTGTTGCTCCCACCTGGACTGTGAGGCTGCTGGACCATGATGGACCAGGATGGACCAGGATGGACCATGAGGCTGCCAGCTGTGCTTGGCTGTGCCTGGGAGGAGCTGGGGTTGGGTGCTGTGTTCACTCTCTCTGCGTTACTTGGGCTCCATCCCTGTTCCTTTGTGTTTGTGGAGATGAGCCAACAAGAACTGCAGAACTACAACTGCTGGGGAAAGGTGGCCTGGAACACGGCATCTCTTAGAGAACAGCAACAATGAGGAGGACCTTGAAGAGTTACTGGATGGGAAAATTAGACACGGAGAAGAAGAAAAGGTTAAAAGCTGCAAATAATCAGTGCAGACAATATTAGTGAAAACATGTCAACATAACTGCATTTCCCTTTGTTTCAGAGACAAAGAACATGGGATGTTGGAGCACTTGGCAACAGCTTCTCTGAGGCTGGGCTAAAAGCACCTCATTGATAGGAGCTGCTGAGAACTAAGGCAAAAATTGATTTTTCCTCAGGGGAAGGTTTGCAAGGAGAAGAAATTCAGAGAGAAGTCCAGACAAACATGTTTCGCTGAGCTCTGGCTGAGGACCATCTTCCCAAACTGGAATTATTCCAGCTCATTGGAACAATGACAAAGTCTCTCTGTTCACAGGGCTTCTGGAAATTTACAAGTGCACTGAACATTTTCTGGCAAGTTGATGAAGACGTTCAAGAGGAGCGACAGGAGTGTTTGTCCTCACTAGGGACAGGTCTTTCCGTCTTTGAAAATGTTTTACAGCCAACATCCTTCTTTCCTAAACATTAAGCACATCCTCTTGAAAAACAGGGCATTACTTTGACAATGGAAAGAATATATTTAGGAGTTTGTCTGGAACAATATTTGTATCTTTTCTTCCACTGTCCCATAACTAATTCTAACCAAAACCACTGCTGGGTTTTCAGACCAACCTGCCCTTTTTCTGGAATGCCTCCTGTTCCCTCCTCTGGGATCATGTTAGGGAATGCCTTCACCTGGACAGCTGCTGGGGTTGGATGGAGCCCTTTGGAATGACACTCCTGAGTGATGCACAGCAGTATAGACACTGCTTTGTGTGCATCTGCCTTCAGAGCTTAGCATCTGCCTTGGAACCTGGGCAAGAACTTGTCAAGCTCTTGCTTCCCAGGAGCCTGCAGAGGTACTTGACCAAAATCTTGAGGTACTTGGCCATCACTTCTCTTGATCCAGGTCTATGGAGCCAGGCTGGGAGAGCTGGGGGTGTTCACCTGGAGAGGAGAAGGCTCCAGGGAGAGCTCAGAGACCCTGCCAGGGCCTAAAAAGGGTCCAGGAGAGCTGGAGAGGGACTTGGGACAAGGGCCTAGGGGGACAGGACACAGGGAATGGCTTCCCACTGCCAGAGGGATAGATGGGATGTTGGGAAGGAATTGTTCCCTGGGAGGGTGCGGAGGCCCTGGCACAGGGTGCCCAGAGAAGCTGTGGCTGCCCCTGGATCCCTGGAAGTGTCCAAGGCCGGGTTGGACAGGGCTTGGAGCAGCCTGGGATAGTGGAAGGTGTCCCTGCCCATGGCAGGGGTGGAAGGAGATGGGCTTTACAGTCCCTTGCAACCCAGACCATTCTGTGACTCTGATTCTGGGGTAAATTGAAGCCCATGTGAGTAAAAACTTCCAACAAGAGACAAGTTCTGCTTTTGCAGCAAAGGAAGCAAACTCCAGCAAGACACTAATGTGACAATGAATAGCAAAAAACCTTCCAGAATTGCTCCAGTTCTTGTCCTTGCTGTCACAGGC
Source organism: Edolisoma coerulescens (assembly GCA_013397115.1). Classification (NCBI taxonomy): domain Eukaryota; kingdom Metazoa; phylum Chordata; class Aves; order Passeriformes; family Campephagidae; genus Edolisoma; species Edolisoma coerulescens. The sequence continues at coordinate 253,960 of VWZW01006601.1, forward strand.
TGCACTGCATGTTTCATTAGAAGGTCTCCAGGGAATCCTGGTGTCTCGTGCTCCATAAGAAATGTTCAAGGGATTGAGAGTCTTCCCTGGACATCATCAGGGAGGAGATATCCCAAGGCTCATGGAGTCTTGTCCCCGAGCCAGAGTCCAAAGTTCTTACTGCTGCCAGTGCCCCACAGGTGCCCAGACCTCAGTGCTGGAAGGGGCTCTCCCAGCTGGAACACATGCAATACTGCAAAGTGACTGCCTTGGCCAGTCTGAGCCCAGTGCCCTGTGACTGCTGTGATATTGGGTGGATGGGAACTCAGGGCTCCTAATCTGAGTTTTGCTGCCTTTTCTTTCAGTGTCCTGTGTTCCAAATAAGAACTCTGAGGAGAAATTGAGCTCCAGGCAGTTATTTTTATAAACTATTAGCACTTTGTGTCCGTTAGCCGTTCTGACATCTTCCAGCTCCCTTTCATGTCTCTCCCTGTGTTCCTTGCTGTCTTTGTCAGCTTTCCTTTCCTCACCAAAATGTTACCTACAGCCCAAGGTAGGTAACATTTGAAGATCACCCCACACTTAATAATCTCTCTGACACATCCAAAATTATTCCCTCCCTCCCGGCCTCAGGACTTCCTCCTGCTGAAACTGATGATGCCACAGGGGTTAAGAAACCAAACATCTTTAATGCAGACAAATAGGAAAAGGAATAGAACAGTATAAAAAAAGCTTTCTTCAAACTGTGCCCTCAGCTTTCAGCTGCCTCAGGGTTTCATGGCTCATACCTTCCAAAGTGATGCATTTCACACGCCATGGAGATTGCAACACTTTAGATGAGACTTCCCAGGCTGGTAACCCCTGGTGCACTCAACCCACCCAGATTCCAGCCCCAGCATTTCTCTCCCCACCTCACAGCAGCTGCTCCCCTTCAAGCCTGCACAGGCAAGCACTGACTTCTGTCACTGCTTAAACCCCAGACTAAGAGCTGGAAACCCAGAACCTGCAATCCTGGGAGCATTGTGGCCATAGGGGACCTCAGTGCCTTTAAAGCCATGTACTTGTGTGAGCTGAGAGCTATAAATGCACACAGCTCCTCGTTGGAGTTTATGTTCCAATGCAAGGCTCATTTTGCTGTCTTCAATTAAGACTTTTATTATTTTTACCATTTGAGGTTCATTGAGCTTTTTACTGACAAAGTTTCAACTGAAGTTATTAATTTTCACAAAATAAAACCAACTTTCATAAAAGCTCTGCCCAAAGCCTGGGGAATCTTCCTGCAGCTCTTCCTCTCAGAAGCCAACACCTCCGCTTGGGATTTGCAGCAGTCTGGGAGAGAACCCTCTGGTTGTGCTGAAGGTCTCATAGGAGGCAGGGAGTGCCCCTGCCAGCACCCTCATCTTCACTCTCCTCTTCCCTGTGCCTCAGTGCTCCGCTGGAGCTACTCAGGATATTCTCAAGTTTGCCCTTCCCTCCTGCCTGAGTGCCAGGCAAAAACTTCATCAGCCAGACACAGAGTGTAATTCTCCCAGAAGCCATGAATTTCCTGTCTTGAGGACCAACAGGGATTGTGGACATTTCTGATCAGAGAAGCTGCAGCTGTTTCTTAATATCTGAATATTGTCCCATCCAAAAGTACCATCCAAAAAAGCACAAGAGTACTGGGGATTCTCCAGCCTTGGAGGAGCATGTTTGAATTTTGATTGCAGTGTCTGCTGGTTGAGAAAGAACAAATGTATAAATCAGATCCTCCAGTAAGAGGGAGATGCTACATAAATGCGAATATATTGAGAAACACTTGTCTTTCCCAGGACACAACTGTGTCCCACTGTTTAAAAGACAGGATGGATTAGGCCCTCTCCTGGGAACAGGAGTCATATTCCTTTGGCTGGAGGAGTCCCCTCAGTCACAGCTGCAGAGGACAGAGTCGGGAGGGCTGCATGACCCCTCTCTCTGCTGTGCTGTGATTGATGGCTCAGTAAGACTCTGGAGGGGATTTTGTTTTGTATGTTTAAGGATTGGTTACATAAAATATTTTTTTCATCCACAAATTTCTTCCTTTCAGTCTGAAGTCGTTTCTCCCCCTGAACTTTCAGTTCTGACCCCAAAATACATGTATAGAGAGTCCCAGGGCACGAGGGATTGGATTTCATAGTACATTTATCATGATCTAAAATCCTCAGGGAAGAGGGCTGTTTCCCTGTAAGTCCATCCTTCACTCTCCTGGTTATCACTCACACTCCAAGGCATCACAGGGGGCAGGCAGGACTCCTCTGCTTGTTTGGACAAGTGCTTCAAACACTTGTTAAACTCCTGGAGCTGCAACCCCCCTCTGGGCTGCTGGGGAAAGCGAGGGCTGACATTCATCCATGTATTAACAACCACACCAACACAGCCATGGGCAGACCTTTCTGTCACCTGTCATCACGCTCTGTGGTGCCAGGAGGACACAGAGCTCACGGGGATCACTGGGATCACTGGGAATCACCGGAGCCATTTCCAGCAGTCACTCCTCTCAACATGCAGGCAGCCTCACGGGGCTCCTGGAGTTTGTGCTGAATCAGCACATAAAAACACCTCCTGCTCCTTCTTGGTGATTTGAATTCTGTGCATTTGTAGAAGGAAAGACTCTTCCAACACTTCATCTAAATCATTATTCATGCTCAGTTTACTCTTTGTCTGTTTTTTTAAAACACAACTGAAATTCATCATAAATGTCTCATGAGTAAACAAAGGTGTTAATCTATTTGCTAAGCACGGCTGCTGTTTGCTCTGCTGCAGAGAACATGACACAAAAACAGCCTTTCTCTGACACCAGTGTCAGGCACACCTGAAGAACACCCTCCATCTGCCTTTGGGGACATGCAATGATCAGGGACATGGGCTGGACTTCAAAGGCTGGACTTTATGATCTTGGAGGTCTTTTCCAACCTTAATGATTCTGTGATACAAAAAGAGCAGGAGGTGAGGGCAGTTGAGTAATTTTGATGCCGGACATTGTTGTCACCAGAGCCCCAAGACACCCAGCTCTGGGTTTCCATGCCAGGGCACACAGCTGTTCCACACAGGGCAAGTACTGGGAAACACTTGTCCTCCAGACACCTCTGTCAGATGTCCTGCAGGACACCAGCTCTGCTGTGGTCCCAAGCAATGTGCTGTGATGTGGGGACAAGAAAATCTCCTCCTTGGCCACTCAGGGCTTGGCCAGGGTTGTCCATGGGTGAGAACACGGCCAGGCTCAGCATGCAGAGATCAACTGCTTCAGGGCACCTGGCCTCCAGCCTGGCCCCAAATACCCTTCACGTGAGATGAGAGCGACCTGCTGCTCTGTCCCGCCAACAGCCAGGGCTGGGCAGCACCAGCTGAACTGGCTGGGGTGGCATCATTGTCCTTCAGCTGGTCTTGTGCCTTTTCCAGTGGGCTACCCAATGCAAGGGTGTCCAAGGAGAATGATCCTTGTTGGTCCTCAAGACAGGAAATTCATGGCTTCTGGGAGAATTACACTCTGTGTCTGGCTGATGAAGTTTTTGCCTGGCACTCAGGCAGGAGGGAAGGGCAAACTTGAGAATATCCTGAGTAGCTCCAGCAGAGCACTGAGGCACAGGGAAGAGGAGAGTGAAGATGAGGGTGCTGGCAGGGGCACTCCCTGCCTCCTATGAGACCTTCAGCACAACCAGAGGGTTCTCCCCCAAACTGCTGCAAATCCCAAGCGGAGGTGTTGGCTTCTGAGAGGAAGAGCTGCAGGAAGATTCTTCAAGCTTTGGACAGAGCCTTTATAAAAGTGCATTTTATTGGTGTTACTTATAAACTTTTATTGGAAATTTGTCAGTGAAAACCTTAATGAACATCAAATGGTGAAAACAAGAAAAATGTGAATCGAAGACAGCAATACCAGCTCCACATCCTGGTAGACACTCCTTCACCTAAGACTGAATGTGTCCCTCGGGGATGGCCAGGCCCCAGGCTGCCTGGAGCAGTGTCCCCTGCATGGCAGAGCAGCTCCTGTGCTGGCAGAGCAGCCCTGCAGAGCATCTCCAGGACTCCTCCTCCCACCTCAGTCTCCAGCAGTTACAAACTGGCCCAGCCCTGTGGTAGGAGGTTTAGTAATGTCCTTTCCCAAATATGTTAGTGTTAACATTGCTAATTGGACATTCTCATTATGCCTATAAATTCCAGTCCCACCGGGGTTCTGCACTACAGATGTGCAAATCCAGCTTTACAATCCATTGCTCTGGCATTTCTGGGTTGTGCTCAGCATGATTTAAGTGAAGAACAGTGGTGGCTGATGACTGCAAAGGCATCTAAGTGTGCTGGGGATTTAAGCTGAACAGCTCAGACACATCACTTTGAAAAGTGGCTTCTCTGGGAAGAAAAGGGCTTTTTGGAAGGAGTTTTGCTGAGTGAATAGTAAGTAAATTTGGCCATAGTTCCTTGGGAGAGAGGATTATCTGTTCCTCATGTTTGTGCCCCGATCCAATCGGCACAGATCATTTAATGGGCTCGTGAGTGCTACTGATTGAACACTCCCCTCCCTGCATTTCCTAGGAATTGCTTAAAGAGCCCAGTCGTTCCACCCTTGGCCAGTTGAGGGATGAAGGTACCTCCTCACATTTGCTCTTGGATGTGAATCAGCCCCTGAGGTACCTCATTTTTGAATGGGAAAGTTTTTGGAACTTCTCTCTGTTGTCAGATGAAGCCAAGAAATGAGAAGCTGATGGAGGTGACAGAGGCAGAAGGAGCTGGAAGACTCAACAGGGCTCAGTTGCTACCTCCGTGTTGGCACATGGAAGGGAAGGGCCAGTGACACTCCAAGTGGGATCAGAGCACTCTGCATCGGCTTTTCACTAAAAAGTTTTTTTCTTCATAAACATAAAAATCTTCAAGATACCCAAGTGCACACCAGTGTGGTTGGAGATTTCTCGCGTGCAGATATTTGTTTGCTGTAAGAAAATTATCATCAACTATGAAAAAGGGGAAAAAAGAGAAAAGGAGATCACAGGGCTTTTTCCGGTCTGATTTTTGAATCAGCTCCAGAAAGCATGTCTTCACTAAAATAAATTGATGCAGGATATGTTTGTGTGGCTATTGTGATACACCTGTAATTTCCCTCCTCCTGTTTATAAAAGCCTCAGAACATGATCACGGAATAAAACCAATAAAGAGCAATTCCAGCCAGTTCCCTCATTTATGGGATGAATCTCACACTGTGAATAATGAAGAGTGAATGGCTGAAGTAAATAGTTGGCAATCAATCTGCCTGGCTGGGCTCGGCACACGCAATCAGACAAAGTGCATCACAATCCAGCTGGATGCAAGGTCACTGTCTGGAAACAAAAAATGCAGGTTGCAATTACCCCGTGGGGGATTGCACCCTGGGGAGCACAGAGGGAGTGGGGCCACGCTGGAAAATGAGGAGTGTCGGGGGTTAGGATGTCCACAATCCAGGAGAGATAAACCGCACACCAACAAATCTGAGGCACAGGTACACACAGCCAGGGGAGGTCAGGGCTGCTACCAAAAAAAATCATGAAAAGATAAAGATTGAAGATTGAAAGCCACAGCATTGCCACCTTCAGGGGATGAGCTCTTGGGAGACCTCAGGTAGCGGTAGAGATTGGTTCTCATGTGGGAGCACAAGAGCAAACCTTGGTCTCTGATGTGACAAGGAGCCCCGTGCCAGGTGGAAGGTGAATTTGATCTCTTGGGTGTTCCCAGGAAAATCCAGAAGACCTTTTCTTAAGAAACAGAAACCCACTGAAACCATCTGAATGCTCCTGAGAAGAAGCTTTTTCCACTGTTCAGGCAGAAAGAGGAGATGGAATGGATCAAGCTGGGGTGATGGGAGTGCCTTCCTTCAGTGGAGGTGGTGTTGTAGCCAGTCCACCTTTTTCCCACCCAGCCTATCTGGTGATCCTGCAGGATTTGGAGCTGCTGAACACCTCAGAGGAGAAACCACGGAGATCCAGGGCTCTGGGAACAAGCCCTGGAAGTGTCCTGGATGAAGCCAGAGAACCCGGTGTAACCTTTCAGGGGCCTTTGTATGTCTGGGTAGGGGGGACAGGAGCCATGGCAGGACACACTGCGCTCCTGTCACTATATTCCCAGCAAATCCAAGAACTTCTCCCCACCATTTCACTGCCCCGTCTCTGGGCCTGGAAAGCAGGGACCTGGCTGGTGGGGCTGAGACACAGAGATTGGGCTGGGAGGGTATGGAGCTGGTGGCTGTGTGCCAGAAGGCTGATGAACATAAAGGAGTGTGAGGAAAGGAAGGAAAGCTGGGATGGACAGGGATAGGAAAGGAGAAGAGGGAAAACACTGTCTTTGAGAAGGATAGAGGCAAGCAGGTAAGGAAGGCATGGTGAGCAGGGTCATAGTTGTTGAAGAGTTGGGAATGGGCAGGACAGGGCTCCTGGCAGGTCCATTCATGCCCCAGTGCATCCAGAGGTTCTTTTGGACCAGGGAAAGGAGCAAAGGAAATGGTCTGGAGAGAGAATGGCTGTGGACAATCAGTCATCAGACACCAGCCAGTGCTCCCAGGATCCCTCTGTGGAGCTGCAGCCCATCTGGGAAAGCAGAACACAGGGACAAGGATTTTACTGGAAATGTGGAATGTGGGTACTCACAAGTCTTTATGAAGCGAGTATTTGCGGAGCACTCAGTTTGGGATGTGCACAGCCTTGAAGGAAAATGGAAAATCCAAATCCGAGCTGAATGTTCATTGCTCTTCAGGGAAGCCAGCAGAGCTGTCTCTGACACCCTGAGTTTGGGTGCTGATGATTTGTGGGTGTAACCTGTGGTCAGCAGTGCCACAGAGCCAACCCAGGCTCTCAGGGTGTTCACACACTGCAGGGCACGAAGGGTTAAGCCCTGCAGGTCTCAGATCAAGCAGCATCTGCCTGGTATTGCCTTTCCTAGGAAAATTATGGATTCTTGGCAGCAAGCTAACAAACCAATCAGCAGTAATTAGCGTCTTTTGAGGAATGAACTGTCGGGTGGCATTCAAGGAGTAGAACGCCTTGCCTGAGTGAAGTAAAGTGTGATGGAGCTCTGAACGAGATAGGGCTGCTCTGTGGGGCTCTCTCTGGAGCACTGTCCCCAAACCTGCAGCAGAGGAGGGGAGCCTGGACTGACACACCAGATTCACGCAGCACTTCTGGAGTAAGCTGGCTGCTCTGCCTTCCTTTCCAGGGGTTTTTCCTGCGATCTGCAGCCCTGCCTTGAACAAGGAGCATGCTCACATGGGCACATCTGGGCTGGCCCAGATTTTGATCTATTACTAAAATGGCCCTTTTTGCTTTGTGGAATGCCTAAATTTTTAATAGAAACACTTCAATCCAAATGCAAAATCACCAGACCGAGAACTGCCCATTGACACCCTCATTTTCCTGCCATCATGCTGAATTCTGCACTTTCTGTGCTCCCACCTCCCAGTGAATGGAAGCTTCTCTCCAGCACCCACCAGGAAACATCAGAGAAATGATGCTCTCCTACCTTCAGATTTGGGCCAAAAGATTTTCATAAGAATGAAACATTATGGAGAAGTTTAAATGCTTTCCCCGTGAATAAAAAAAATTATCCTGAGAATTTGCAGTCCACAGAACCAACACAACATCCCTCATCCTCCCATCCTGGTGACTTGCCATGGCCCTACACATTCTAAGAAAGGGAAGACAGGACACCTTGGCAAGGTCTCTGCTCACTGTGCACCAGCACTGCTCCCTTTCAGAGCCCCAAATCCCGCTGGAAATACAACTCTCCCATGGCTCATCTCTCTGCTCACCTGCTTCCCCCCGTGCAGCCTCCGTGGCGGTGTCAGCAGAGCGGGGCTGGTCAGAGCTGTGATAAATGGGTGAGAAGAGGCCCCTGAGGATGGTGATGGGAACCATCTGGCACATGTCTGGTGACATATTGCTGCCAGACCTGCACTTCCAGCTCCATTAGCCTCAATTAGAATGGGTTGGAATATTTAGCACAGGTTCAAGTGAAAGTGGCTGGGAATGGTGTGCTGGGCTCATCAGTGGGGCTGCTGGGTTGGCTCATCAGGAGCCAACGAGAAATGCTGGATGAGCACAAACCCCCGTGGCTGGGGAAGGAGGGTGATGCTGTCAGGGCACCCTTGGAGCTCATCATGCTGCTGTGTCTGTTGTGCATCAGCCTCTCAAGGCTTTGGGGAGACCTTAGAGCCCCTTCCAGTGCCTAAAGGGGGCCCACAAGAGGCTGGAGAGGGACTTACTGCAAAGGCCTGCAGAGACAGGACAAGGGGTAGTGGGTCTAACCTGAGGAGGGTAGATTTAGTTTGGATATTACGAAGAATTTTTTCCCTGTGAGGGTGGTGAGGCCCTGGCGCAGGGTGCCCGGAGAAGCTGTGGCTAACCCTGGATCCCTGGAATTTTTCAAAGCCAGGCTGGATGGGGTTTGGAGCAGCCTGAGATAGTAGAAGGCATCCCTGCCCAGGTGTGTTGGTTTTGCAGGGCCTGGTTTTTGGTAGCGGGGGTCCACAGAGGTGGCTGCCGCGAGAAGCTGCTGGAAGCTTCTACCATGTTCGGCAGAGCCAAGCTCTGATGGCTCTGAAGATGGACACGCTGCTGGCCAAGTCTGGGCCAGTTAGAGAGGTTGGTAACGCCTCTGTGATAAAAGATGTAAGAAAAAAATCAAAACAAAGTCGGGCATGCACAGTTTTTCCCCTAGCCAGAGAAGAGGAGGAGGTGAGAACATGTGAGGGAAACAACACGGAGACACCAGGGCCAGTGGAGAAGGAGGGGCAGGAGGTGCTCCAGGTGCTGGAGCCGAGGTTCATCTGCAGGCCGTGNCTCAGAGAACAGTCTCCTGTGGGAGGG